>JANPWX010000614.1:134644-180616 GCA_024734555.1 Trochalopteron elliotii
CCGTGGCCGGCCTTCGTCGGGCCCCCGTGGCCGGGCCGCGGGTCTCTGGCCGTGCTCGTGCGAGACCGGGCAGCAGCTGCGGGGGAGGCTCGGGCGCGACCCCAGCGCTGTGTCTGTCCGTGGGCTCCAGATCGCAGGGCGGAACCTGCGGGGGTGTCGGTGACCGGAGAGCGGGCTTTGGTTCCTGCGGCGAGCCGACCGTGGGGGCTCTGGGCCGCACCTGGGGGCTGGTTCGGTGTGTGGAGAGGCTGGAAGGTGTTTAAATGGCTTGTGCGAGCCTCAGGTGCCGGTCACCGCCTCAGAGGATCCTCTGAGCGCTGGTGACGCTCGCCCAGCGCGCACAGTTTACACCTATTCTGCCAGCCCACCCCCGCAGCGGGGCGGTGGGTCCTCACAGGGAGAGCTCTCGAAACCCAGCACTTGGGTTCTGCAGCCTCTGGCCTTCAGTGTTTTTGAAATTTCTATAATGAAAGTAAAATTTTGTTGTGAGTTTGTTTTCACGTTAGTCTTTCTGGCCCATCCTTCAGTGAAAATTGCTGCTGAAATATTGGGGCTGGCATACTGTTAGCCACCAAACACCAGCTTTAGAGTGCTGGCTAGAAGCTGCCAAAATGCTCCCCGGCCTCTCTGGGCCTGTGGTCAATAGCCGGGTGGATGCAGCGTGGTCCCCTGATTCCGGTCCCAGGGCAGCAGGAGGGATGACACCTCTCGAGGTGCTGTGTACTTGAGATGAGAGAGAAGTGGGACCTTCTCCTTTGAACTGTATTATCTCAATCCTTGTGGTCTTATGTCCAATTCCTACAAGAAGCTGGAGCATCTGAAAGCTTCTCTGGCTTAGAGGAAATCCCAGTAGGATTTTCAGAGCATCCAAGAGTACCCAGAGCACAGAAATAACATGGATCGTATCTAGGGCACTGTATTACCAGAACAGGGAATTCCCTTCTTCCTGTAATCACTAGCTGTTAGACTGTTGCAAAAGATTTCTCCAAGATAGTTACTCAGGAACAGCAATGATAACTCGAGTCCAAGGATTCCAGCAACATTTTATCGTAACTCTTTGTTCTTTCCAAGCAATACATGATACTTGTATCCTTTGTAATTTTCAAAACAGCTGTGGATAGTATTGCACAATAATTAGCTGTTGGGAATCCTTTTACTGAGTGTCTTTTCTGTTATTAATATTTGAAAGTCTGCAGGTGTTCTTGCAGCCAGAAATTTTAACTCAAAGGAAAACAGCTTTCTCCCTGGTTTTTGGTTGTTTTGGAGGGGGTTTGTTTGGTTTTGGGGTTGTTTTGTTTGGGGTTCTTGGGTGGTAGTGGTGGGATTTTTTGTTGGGTTTCTTTTTGTTTTGTTCTTTGTTTCTGGGGGTTTGTTTGTTTGGGCTTTTTTGGGATTTTTGCTGTTAATGATTAAGTGCTGCCAAGTAAACGTTTCTAGCTGGCTGTTTGTGGATCATCGCATATTCAAGTACCTCTGCTCTTCCCAGCTCACTCCTTTTGTTGCAGCCTTTGTTTTCTTCCCTTGGTTGTATTTGTTTATTTGTTCTGTTAATCTGAAATCTTTAAGGGCCTTCATCCTCTAATCCCCCTGTTATTTGGACTATAAAGAAAAAATGGGAAAAGAAGCTAAGGCTGTACTAAGATAACTGTCTGTATATTTAAGGCAAGCAAAGGAAATCAGTCCACACTGCATGGGTGTCTCACTGTCTCCAATACCAAGGTTATTGCAATGTGATAATGCATTGTTTAGGCATTACTGTTGTCTTGTCTTGTATGCATCATCTGGCATTTGTTTAGGTCCTAAGTGCATTTGCTTTAGTGCTGAAGCCACATACAGTCAGTGACAAGCATGTTGTTGGTAACATACCATAGGTTAGGTCCTTGCTGTTCTTCTGGCTCTGTAGAAATACCCCTGCCCTCCCTGTTGGGTTGGAGAGGCAGCTGGAGCTGCTGCTGTTGGGCTGTGTGGCTGCAAGCACAGATAAGTGTATGTTACCACTCAAAATTGATATACTGTGTCAATGGTCTGAAAGAAAAATAGCTCCTTGTATTCTGTCTGTACAGTCTTGAATTGGGACTGAAGAGCTACAATTTCTCTCAAATTAATTTGGAGATGCCTTTATTTTTGGGCTTATTTGCAATAGTCTGACACAATTGCATGGGGTGTGTTGGCAATGAGTTTTGTTGCAGAAATGGTGTTCTTGAGCTATTTCCTGCTTTGGTACTTGATCAGACAGTCACCTGACACAAAAATAAATCTCGTTGCACTATAAAATTAATGATTAACTGGCTTGGAGTCCACATGTGTTGGTGGGAATATGTGCTGGTGAGGTCCAGTTCAGGACTCAAATGTTTTGAAATCTCTGATGTTAAGATATGGAAGTGCACATATCTGTGGTGTTCACACTCTTAAGCTTGAACATAAACATCACTTGTTCTCCTCCTGCTTAAACTTCTGCAATTAGAGAACAATTGCCTGAACTTTCAGACATGTTGCAAAAGACCATGAGCAGTTTATTCCCACTGTCTTGGGAAAGAGACTCAGGAGAAATCTATGAGACTGCCAATGTCTGTGTCAAGGAGTGTGCTGAATGGTGCTTGGGGTGTAGACAGCTACATCAACAGAAAATGATGGAGTAGTTTGGGTTGGAAGGACCCTTAAGGCTCATTTCATCCCACCCCCTGCCATGGGCACCTTCCACTGTCCCAAGTTGCTCCAAGCCCTGTCCAGCCTGGCCTTGGACACTTCCAGGCACCCAAGGGCAGCCACAGATTCTCTGGGTAACCTGTTCCAGGGCCTCACCACCCACATAGGAAAGAATTTCTTCCCAATATCTAGTCTAAACTTACTCTCTGTCAGTGTAAAACCCTTTCTCCCTCTCCTGATTATGTTGTCAAATAAGTGTAACTTTGGCATAGCTGCCAAAATCCAAAATGTCATTATTTTGTTACGTTTTTATGGGGAAAACAACTTAAAGGAGAAATAGTTTGTACACAAGTACAAGTGTAATGACTATTTCAGAAAACTTGTACTGTGTTATTGCCAAATCTGCTATGCCATCAACCCTTTGAAAATAAAAATAATGTTCAGATTAGTTTTGATTTTTCTACCTAGAAGGACAAAGGCCAGATACCAACTCTTAGCAAATCAGCTCTTCTAACCCCAGAGTCTACTGCATGTCTTCAGAGTATTGTTGGGTTTGTTTCAGAACTGGGGATCCAAACACTGCAGAGTTGGAATTGCAAAATCATGGACCTGTGCAGCAAATACTTGTTAGTCCCCAGAAGAGAGACACTTTCCAGGGATTGCCTATTTAATGCAGACCTTGTGCATCCTGTATAGAATAGGGTGAGCTAAAAGTATTTGTCACACAGCTGCAATCCCGCTTGTGATTTTAGAGACTGAAATGAGTTGTTTAGGCTGCAAGCACTTTAATAATGTGGTTAATTAGCTTTTCTTTTTAGTAAGGATATTTGTCACCTTATTTTATATAGCAGAATTTCAGGTATGAAGGTTGGAACCTGTGCATGCAGTTACCTTTTTTTTTTAAAGTGGAAAGGTCAGTGGTGCCCCTGATGCAGATCAGTGTTGCCCAGTGCACTGTTTAAAAACCAGTCTTAATTTTTACAGATTATTTTTCCCCTCACAAACAGGCCCAACGGAAGGGAGTAAGTTATAAGAAGATCTATACAATGACAAATTCTAAAGTAAGGTTTAATAAAAGCACTTCTGCCTGAGGGGTGGAGGAGTTTTGGGATTCTTTTTGTTTAATATTTTTCTTTTATAGTATTGTCATTCTATAACAAAATACTTGTTTTCTAATCTGGGCCCCTATGGAGACAGGAATCCTGTACCTGGTTTACATTTCAATATGCCTATATCCTGCAGGTGAGAAACTTGGAATCCATAGGCCAGTGCAGTGCCATTGGAGAGTGGAGTAAGTGTGTCAGGTCTGTTAAATCCCTTCAAGTTTGCTCAGAACAAGCACATGGGTACAGAGCACCCTCAACAGCAAAGGTTTCTGTAAATCCTGTGCCATGGACCCTGAACTCTATGACAGAGCCAGTCTCCCAAAGTTCTCTCCCCAGTAAGACTAGAAGACTAGCAGTATACACTAATAGTAAGATTATAAACTTGGCAACCAGTCTATTGTTATAAATGCCCTTTGATTTTGAAATTACAAACAAAATAATGCAGGACTAGCAGAACTACTTTGGGATTCCACACTCATCAGTTTTTCATTGCAAGATGCTGTTTCTGTACCTTTGTGCTGCACAGGAGTGTTTGTTGCTACTTCTTTAATAGAGCATCAGTTTAGAAAGAGGACAGAAGTAAGTACCAAAATAAAGCAGTGTGTTGTTCCAGTTCCCTGAAATGGAGCTGTTGGCTGATCTTAGGTTCTCCTTTGCTTGTAAAGTGTAGTTGATGTCTGAGTGTCTCCCCTGTGTAGGGTAATCTGCACTTCATTTCAGGAAAGGGTCATCCATTACAGGGAATACCAGATTATTGAAGCTTTTGTCCTGGGCAATGTCAAGAAAGGAACAAAATCTATAGAGGTGGAAGAAAATAAAATTCTGAGTGAAATGACGGCTTTAATTTTTATATGCTCATCTCATTGTAAATTGACTTTTGCTTTCCAAGAGAAAACTGCTGTGCCCTTATACAATAATAGACAATAATGAAATACTCTGAGACAATAAGATTTCCCTAGCCTGTTTTTAGCTGCTTGCTGAAATTATGGGAGCACAGATCTCCCCTGGAATTAACAAGTTGTAGGGATAACTGCTGGCAGGAATAAAGTATACGTCTCTGTTTGCTTACTACAGAGACAAGGAGTGTGTGCAGTGATACCCATAGGCTCAGCAGAGATTAAGGATTTGTGTGCTCCATTACACCAGGGTTACTGCAGCTTCCACCCATTTCCCAATTTAGGTATCCCTTAAGCTCTCCAGCACTGCCTGTTAAGGCTTTGTATGTTCATGTTCATTTAAGACAGAGGGGGTCTTAAATCACTGTAAGCATGTCTTATCAGTTAATTTTACAGAAGAATTAAACTGGCATAATTATCCACACTGGTACTTGAATTGTTTTGATAAATTGTCTTTCTATTTTATTTTAAAGATTATGTGGGAAATTGGGACATTGGCTGGTTTCCTTAACAGACTTTAAATGACACCATTCATATTTTGAACCTTTCCCAAGAGAGCATGTCCAGCAGTCATCTGTGTGCATGTATTTTTGATAAATATGAACATTGTGGGGAAAATTATTCTAAGCATTAGTTTTTAAAAATTGGATATGTATTTTTTTTATTGTATATATACAATATATTGCCATGGACTGGGAAAGGCTTCTTGGCAAACATTTTTCCTAGGAATGCTCTTTCCTGGTATTTCAGATTGTCTTCTGCTTGTAAATATCTATCTGTGTTTCCATTCGTGCTGTCAGCTGGTGTTCTGGACCTGAAGAAACTCTTAATGTAAAAGAAATAGCACATGGCTGCATGTACCTGTAAAGTACATGTTCCTGCACCTTCTGGCTTAGATAAGAGGAATATGGATAAATCATTGTTTGACAGAAACCAATGCACACACCGTGCCTAAGAGGAGAACATATAATCAACAGATATTTAAATATGTTTTTCTGCCAGCAAATGTAGTGGAAGAGGGTCTCATGGTGATAGATGTCATCAGCATCCAGTGTAACAGAGAGGGAAAAAGGATTGGATTATTGTGTATGGATTTGACACCATGTCAGGTTTTTCACTGACAGTCAACACTGTCTTTGGTTCTACGTAGTTGACTGAACTTTCAAACAGGGAAAGATATAAGCTGAGGTGTTACGGAAGAGTTAAAATAATAAGACCAAAGATGGTATGTTCAGAGTCAGAGTTTGCAATTGAAGGGAGACATGTGTGTAGTTATTTCCGATTTTGTAACAAAGGGAAGATGAATAATGAGCACAATGTGAAGGATTTTTTCAGCCTTATGGTTTGGAAGGACCAGAAGGAAAATTCATACAATGTACTCAGAAAATTGTATTGATTTTTTGCACTGCTTTGACAGATATCTCGTTTTTAATGGATCATTTTTAATGCATCAGGTAAGATAGATAGTTTTGCAGGTTAAGTGCAGTTTTCTTTTGGTCTGGAGGGAAAAAAGGTAGGAATTTCCCTCTCTTTAATTTTACTGTTTGTTCCTTGAGTGTTTTTATGTTGTAGACAGGAGGGAAAGCTACTGACCTATGGCTTTGATAACATTTACCTCCAATATCCTCTTTCAATGCTCTGCTCTTTAGCCTTTTTTAACCTTTATGGAGCCATTAACCATTTCTTTCTTCTTACATTTTTTCAACAAAAATGTGTTCTGTTTTTCCCCAGAATTTTATCTTGTTTGGTTCTGTGTGTTTTCCTTGTGCCTTTTTGGTATCTTTCCACTCACAGCGTCCACAGGGACTGGACATCAGAAGTGCTTGTGTCATCCCATCCCAAAAATGGGAAGGAGGGGATGCTTTGTACTGAAGTGTGTGCAGCTCTGAGATGTATTGAAATTAGATATTAGGAAGAAATTCTTTACGCAGAGGGTGGTGACGCTCTGGCACAGGGTGCCCAGAGGGGCTGTGGTTGCCCCATCCCTGAAAGTGTCCAAGGCCAGGTTGGACAGGGCTTGGAGCAACCTGGGATAGTGAAAAGTGTTCTTGCCCATGGCAGAGGGGCTGGCATGAGATGATCTTTAAGGTCTCTTCTAACCCAAACCGTTCCATGATTCTGTGGTGTACACATTCTCCTCAATATAAGCTACTATTGCTTACCTGCCCAGCAGTGAAGAACTGCTGTGTTGAAATGTGTGTCTGAACTTCAGACACAATAAAGTTCACAACAAATTAATTACACATAAAGACTGTTTAAGAAGGCAATAGTATGTTCCTGAGAAAGAAAACATGGGATTCCAGGACAAACTCTGTGTTGCTGTGCTCCATATGCAGTGGTGATATCCCAAGGGAAATCATCTAAATGCCTAAAAGTATTTGCTGTTTAGAGTGCTCTGATAGCAGGGCTTTATCAGTTACTTGGGAAGGTTTTTAGACTTTGTCCTAAATGCATATCAAAAACCCAGCAGGAAGCATCTAATAATCTGTTATCACACTATTGCTAAACTTGTAACAGAACATTGTCAGGAATTTTATCGTGGTGGCCAGCTTGTGCATACAGAGTGCCCAGGGCACCTCGCAGAGATCGAACTGCATTTAACCACGTTAAAGCAATCCATTGAGTTCTGGGAACTCTGCTGGAAGGGATCATCACTGCACAATGCAGCCACGTGCTCCCAAATAGTCTCTGCATGAGATGAGCTGGTTGCTTTCTGATGCTCAATGGAGTGTTTAATTCAAGCTCTGAAACACATCTGCCCCAGGGAGGGGTGACAACATCACCGTGGCTGTACAAGTGACAGAGTGCTTCTGATCAGGAGACGTTTGGGTGCAGGGGGAACAGTGGTGTCCAGTCTTGTTCCCAGGTCCATGTAGCTGAGATGTCCAGGTGTGCTGCTGTAAGTCTGGGCCTCAGAAAGCTGCAGGATGCACTAAAATACTGGGGGAGGAGAGGGAAGCTGCCTACCAGTTGTCTTTTGTTCTGCAGTTACTACTACCTTACTGTGTTACTTTGTGCTTCTGTCAGACTTCCCTTTAGGAAGCGAACGTCTCAGAGGTGATTGAGTATTCCTCAAGGGTGGGATTCATCTCCTCAGACTTTTGGGGTTAATTTCCTCTTACTGGGAAAAGGACTACCAGCAAGCAGTCTTGAGGAAGCAGTTCTCATTATCTCTTCATGTGCCTTCTGGCTGGATTAATTTCACAAGGTTATGAAAAAGTGTAAATTTGAGTCTTTTCCACGCCTACAGCACTGGTCAGAAATATAAACACCAAATGATATGGTGCAGGTCTGGAGGATTGCATTACTCTTGATTTGCAGGGCAGCAAAAGAGAATATTGGCTTTCTGTTAGAACCTTATAAAAATGCCTGCCAAAATGTTAGTTGTCCAACTGTGTTTGTACATAGCAAAGAGCTGAATGCAAGGTGGTGTAACTGCCCATGCACGAGATGAAAAATGTAATTTTCAAACTTTGGTAGTTCCTGTTATAGAGCAACTACACTAGATTTAAATGAAGTGTCTTAATAATCTTCTAAACTGTAGGCAGACTTTCAGAACACAAAGTTCCAAGAATACCTAAATGGAATGGGGAACCAGGATCTTCTGATTAATTATAGCTTGGATTTTTTAGGACACTCTCTTATGTTTATTAAAAGCAACATCAAATAATGTAATCTCAGGCTTTAACCAAAGTTGGAATTTATTTTTAAGAAGTTTAGACTGTGAATATTTCACTACTGTAGACTATTTTGTGTACTTTTAATTTGAAAGAAATAATTGCCCTCTGAGATAGTTCTAGTTCAGATATTTCAGTTTGCTAGTTCCTGCATTTTGGAAAGAAAAAACAAACGAACCCCTTTAATAATAAAATAACTATTCTAAATAATCAAATTATTGAAGTTGCCCTCAGCCATGTTATCTTTAGTAAAATTGCAACCTTATATTCCCCATACTGGAAGTAAGTAATAATTCAAATCTTTTTTCTGATGTGTTCTTAGACACTTTCATAGAATTTTTCTTCATAGGCAGTTATGGGAATTTGCCTGTCACGCTTGGCTTCATTGCTGTGTATTTTATACAGATTCAGACAGCTTTCAGCAGTCTTCTGAAAGCAGTCCAAAAGACAATGGGAAGAGCTAAGGGAATGAAATGGAAAATGTGGCTAGTCTAGCAAGCTAAATATTTCCTGAAAATTCAGTCACTGACTTAAAATCATGCAGATTACTGTGGTCTTTGCTTGGGTTTGAATTGTAATGATTGCTTGCCTGCTTCAGACTTTAAACTTAACCTTGAAAAAGCTCTCACCTGCGCTGCAGCCATTGTTGGCAGAACTTCAGTATGCATTTTTCTAGTTCTAATTCTCACTTGTGTACTTGCCTTTTTTTTATGTATTGCACTTACCTGAAGAGCTCCATTAAAAAACTAATAAATCTAACAATCTACAATTGTGGGGCAGGTAGTAAGAAAAAAGCTCTTTCTCCAGTTTCTGTTCTTCTGTGTTAACTCCTGCTTTTTGTAAAAGTCGGTCTGCTTACCCTTAGAACAGAACTTTAAAGCTTTGTGGCTTCTCAGGGGAGCTGTGTCTGCCCCATTCCTGGAAGTGTCCCAGGCCAGGTTGGACAAGGCTTGGAGCAACCTGGGATAGTGGAAGGTGTCCCTGCCCATGGCAGGGGGTGAAATGAGATGAGCTTTAAAGTCCCTTCAAGCCAAATCAGTCTGTGATCCTATGGTTGCTATGAATAATGCAATTTGTTTTTTCCTAGCTTTTACAATGCCCTTATCATTCCATGCTAACACATACTAGAGACTGTGTTTCAGTTGTGTAGTTCAGGTGCTCATCCATCCATGTCCAGTTAGAGGATATTTACCCTAACATGATGATGACTTCTCTAAAGCAGGAGGGAAAGAGGTTTGCTGCAATAAGGGTCTGTAAATGAGTCTCTCTGTTCTATCTGTATATAAACATTTCATTATGAAATGTTTTTTCTCTTCTGCCTGTCTTACCCCTCCTTTGTATGGAGGGGTGAGCAAGATAGTTTAGGTGAATAAGGGACTTTGTGACACAACTGCAGTCCCACACAACCATCCTCTAGTTTTACTCCCTGACCAAAACTCCAGCCTCCCTCCAAATACAAGTCTGTACTGCCTGCTTGCTTCCTTGTGGTGGGAGGGATGGGCAGGAAGAAGCTGTGACTCACTGGCTCTTGACTGCTGAGGGCGAGACCTCTTTGTCTCCTCTTTCCAGCAGTCCAGAGTTAAACATTGCTCTTTACATGATTACCAGAAGAGAGAGAACTTGCCTCACAGGAGAGGGGGAGGACAATTCAGAAAGAGTTGAGGAGGAGTTGGAGCCTGGCCGGAATTTTCCTGAGATTTCTTGGGCTCTTCTCCTTTGGCAAGTAAATCCTCCCTGTTTGAGGCCTGCTGGCTTACAGTAGCTGCTGGCAGGGTATCAGGAGCTATGCACCATTACACTGAAGCACACAAGTTCTGTTGTTTTTGCAAGCACAGTTAATAGCTGGTCATGCTCTGGCTGCCCTGATGATGCCCAATTGCTTTGCTGTCACTTTTTATTGCAGCATCTAGACCTGTGAAAAGCATAAGCAGCCAGACCTACTTGCAGACCCCACAGATTTATTCCAGCCAAAATATGTATAAAATTGTGAGCTCAAATGAAAACTTCTGGCAGTCTGACTGCCATCCTCTAGCCACAGATTTCAGTGAGCTTCAAGAGCACATATTCATCAAATTCATTAGTTCCTGGAATGGGCAATAATTACTAGAGTGAAAAATGTGTGTTTGATGCAGCCTCTAAGTATGCTTGTGTATCTTAGAGAATAAGACAGGAGAAGAAATTTTACAGGAAAAAAATAAAAGACAGCCAAGATAAATCTGGGTGTCTTAGAAGTTGTCTTATATGATGAACATTTTATTTAAACCTCCCTAATACAAATCTAAGCAGCTCCTAGGGGATCATGGCAGAAGGTGGAAGCATGCTGGAGACTCCAGCAAGCAAAGGGCAGTGATAGTTTCTGTGCTGAAGTGTCCAGGAGCAGAATGGTTCATCTCCCTATGCTTTCGCAGCTGCAAAGTAGGATTAATTTCTCTTCTACAAAAGGACCTTATTCTCAGATTTGAATTAAAAATGAGTGTTTCTGTTATTCCCAGGTGGAGAATTATAGAAAAATGTTCACTTCCCTGGAGCTGGTGTTGGCTCTGCAATGGACTGGTGTTCTGCTGTTACTGGATATCCAGGAAACACACACTGAGCTCACACTGAGACCCCACAGCTGAACTCTGTAAGATATCTCCCTCTCAGAATTGGAGTCAGGACAATGTGTTGCTTCCTTTAATTACAGTCTTAGAATTAGTTTCAGACGTGGAAGAATGCAGTGAAAAGAAATGGTGAGCATTTCTGTATCACTCTTACATTGTAAGAAAGATGATCCCAAACCAGTCTTCTTTTTATAAAAAAACCCTGAATTGAATATGGTAGAGAAAAACCATCCAAAAGCCTTCTCTGAAAGGCTCCTGCATAGTGCTGCCAAACCTTTAAAAGAGAAGTTAAATTTGGGACTCTCAGCATGTGATTCCAAAATACCCAGGTTAGCATTTACTCAGAATCTAAAACTGTCTGGATTGGCTGCTATGGCTGTTTCAGGCAAAATGTTTGATTTATTTTCCTACAGTGCAGCTAGGAGGATGAGATCTCATCTTGATGGTATATCTACCTTAATAGTTTCAAATCATTTTAAAGCATCTGATTTATGGAAGACTATGCCAATAAATGTCAAGTTCCATGCATTTTTTAGTCTGTCACTACAGGAATGACTAAGGGTTCTTTGGAAGCCTTTCAGTGAATATATTCATTGACTTAACCTTGCTATATTCTGTCTTAATTGGACAGAACACACACATGGGCACGTGGGCAGAGGTTCCAGCACTTGGCAGAGCTGCTGCAATAGTGGAGGTTCTGATGCATCCACTTCTGGCTTTGCTCTGACCGATTAAAGCCAGTTTGGATATGGCCTTCAGGGGTCACAGCCACACTTGCTGCTGGGACACAGATGTGCTCTGAACCTGGAGCCAGCTGGTAGATCAGGTAAACCTGGCACAGGGCATTAGGGGCCAGAACCTGATGTTTCAGCTCCTAGTGCTGTCACAAAGGTGTATGTGGCATCTCCAGTGGGAGAGCTGTTGTGTACCTGTGTGACAGGGCACGGCCAGCATCCAGAGCAACACTTAGAAAATATAAGTGCCTTAATGAAGGTGTTTGAAGCTGACTTGACCTGTGCTGCAGTCAGGAAGCAGGGTTCTTGTCCTTCAAAAGTCTCTCTTCTGGCACTAGCAGTGATCTGGCTGACTGTAGAGCTGCACAGTCACTGAGGTTGGAAAAGACCTCCAAGATCGAGTCCGACCTTTGACCAATCACCATCTTATCAGCTAGACCAGAGCATTTATGTTACGTTCAGTCATTTCTTGAACACTTTCAGGGATATTTCTTGAACACTGTTCAGGGACAGTGACTCCACCACCTCCCTGGGCAGCCTGTTCCAATGTTTGACCACCCTTTCCATGAAGAAGTCTTACCAATGGGAAAGAAAAATTGTACCAGATTAACAAGCCAATTTCAGTGACTATGTGGTCACGCAAGTGCTCATACCAAGACAAAAAAATTACTCAGAGGACATGGCTGTGGATAGTAGGAGCACAGTATCTCTTCTCACTGGCCACACAGTCTCAGAACAGCATACACTACTCATGAGACTGCATCCTTCTAGTATAAGTTTCACTTCCCCAGAGAATTGGAAAGAGAGATTGCGAATTGAACATACTTTGCAATATATTTTTTTGCAGTGGGAGTCTTCTGTTTTCTTAAGTGGGATGTTAATGTAAAGGTCTATGCCTCAGCTTGGACCTTCAGTTAGGGAAATTAATTTCCTGGGGAGATGTCCTCAGGATCAGCCTCTTGGCTGGCCTTTGATCAATTACTGCAGTAGGAGTTACTGACAGAACGGAAGAAAAGTTTGGCTTAAAAATAAAAAGGCATCTTTAACTTTCTTTGCTTTAGACTATAGTTTTGCTGTTGCAGTAACAGGTATATACATATGTGTGTTCATAAAGAAAATAAGATTATCTGTTACTCAAATGTCTGGTTTTTTACTTTCCTTTTGCAGAAAAATCCAAGAGTCCATCAATGACTAACTAAGGTCTCTGTTCCCATGATTTATGTGATTTGCTTCTCCTGGAGCCATGGATGAATACAGCCGCTTTGTGGACTGGGACAAAATGGATGTGAGTGCCCAGAGCCAGGATACAAAAGAGCTCACCTGCACAGACTTCCATGAGCTCAAGCAGCTGGCCCGGCAGGGCTATTGGGCCAAAAACCACTCTCTGAGAGCCAAAGTGTACCATAAACTCATCAGCAATATCCCGTGCCGTACAGTGACCCCGGATGCAAACGTGTACCGGGACATTGTGGGGAAGATCATTGGAAAACGCAACAGCAACTCCCTTCCACTGCCAGAGTTCGTGGACAACAGCCTGATCCCCACGTACTGCCTGAACGCAGAGGGCGTGGGGGCCATCAGGAAGATCATCCTGTGCATCGCCAATCAGTTCCCAGACATCTCCTTCTGCCCCGCGCTGCCCTCGGTGATCGCGCTGCTCCTGCACTACAGCAAGGACGAGGCCGAGTGCTTTGAGCAGGTCTGTCGCATCCTGGCTTGCAACGACCCGTCCAAGCGGCTCATCGACCAGACTTTCCTGGCCTTCGAGTCCTCCTGCATGACCTTTGGGGACCTGGTGAACAAGTACTGCCAGGCAGCTCACAAGCTGATGGTGGCAGTGTCTGAGGACGTGCTGGAGGTGTACTCAGACTGGCAGCGGTGGCTGTTTGGAGAGCTGCCCATGGCGTACATCGCACGGGTCTTCGACGTCTTCCTGGTGGAAGGGTACAAAGTTCTCTATCGTGTCGCGCTGGCTCTTCTGAAATTCTTTCACAAAGTCAGAGCTGGGCAGCCCATGGAGTCTGACAGCGTCCAGCAGGACATTCGAGCCTTCGTGAGGGACATCGCCAAGTCGGTGACCCCAGAGAGGCTCTTGGAAAAAGCGTTTGCTATTCGCCTTTTCTCTAGGAAGGAGATCCAGCTCCTGCAGATGGCCAATGAGAAGGCTTTGCAGCAGAAGGGTATCACGGTCAAACAGAAAAGGTAGGGCTCAGCACAGGTAACCTGAGCAATCTCCTGAATTTTCCCAGTGTGTGAAGCACTCAGGCAGCCCTGGGTGACTAGTGGGGAAGCTCCAGTGGTGGATGCTGGTGTCTGCTGATACATTTTCTCTGCAGAAAAACTCAGCAGCTTCAGTCAAGCATTGCTGGGATTTTAATGGGAAGTGTAACTGAAGTGTTATGATACAAGAGGAACAGAAGTTTCTTATAGCTTATGAATTATGAATTCTTAAGCTCAGTTATTAATTTATGCAAGTATATATTAATTACAAGTGTTATATCTCTAAAGTGTGTTTCATAAGCATTTTTTTAACTCAAATGCATTTTAATAAAGTTGGAAAAAATACTGATAAATTACTTGGAAGAAACATACCCAAAGAAATGTGAAATTTGATTCTTAAATATGATATTATTTGTATAAAATGTCAATTTGATGCTGCCTAGTACTGTGAATTCAGCAGTTTCTTTAGTGTAAGGGACTATCACAGCTGGGAACATTTTGCCTGACTGAGGAAGAACTTTGTTTTAACAGACCAAGGAAGACCAAGTCTTATTTACTGGTTACATGTAAATAAATTTGACTGCAAGCCTCCTGGAAGTCAAGAGTATAGTACTCACAGGTAGGAGTTGACCTGTTTTATTAGAAAAAATAATTTTGAAAGAACCATGGAAGAGAAGAGTGACTATACAGATGCAAGAAACCGTTGCATAATCACAAGCTCTTCTCAGAAATAAGGAGAGGAAAAACCAACCAGTAAATGAAATCCTGCTCTGATGTGGCAGTAAAAGTTATACTAATAAAAAGCTTAGCTGAAAGGCCTCTTGATGGATATAGAAAAGGGAGCAAAGAGTATTAATCTGAATAAAATTAGCATCTTGCCAAGTGCAAATGTATGTGCAGGTAAGTGGTACATGTTCTGTTTTTCCAGAGGCCTCTGACAGCAGAAAACTTCTCCCAGCCATTTTTGAACTCTCAAGTTGAAGTGTTAAACAGCTTTATGAAATGCCCTGCCCTCTGAAGTGAGGTGACTTCTAGAAGTCTCCTGGGTCAGTGAGTGTGATATCTAGAACTTGATACTCTAGATGCACAGTCTATTTTCTGTAAATCTCCACTAATACAGTAGGATCTTTCAGCCAATTGCATTGCTGGGTTAGTTACAGTAGTTGCAAACAGATACCATTCCATGGCATGGCAATACATACTCTGTACATTTCAGCCTAAAAGATCACGTAAATGTTAGTTGAACCTCCTTCGTGTGTCTACAAATATGTAAAGCTCCCCCAGTCTCTTCCAAGCGTTAATTTTTTACACTCACAGCTTGGTTTACAGTCAGCTTCAGCATTTACCTGTCAGTCACAAGGCCTTTAGACACTGGATTGTCACACTGGGGGCAGTTCCGACCGTTGTATTTGAGATTTGTTGCAAAATATTGACTCCTCCATTGTGTCTTCCTGTTAGGAAGTTCAGGAGAGTTGTAATACCCTTGAGTATATTTTTTAAAACAGGATTAGAGCTTAAAAAAAATTTAAAGAAATTAAATAAACCAGAGAAAAGAAAACATACATCAACCCACCACAGACACTCCAAAAGCTCTTGCTGTGTTAAATGTTGCAGAGAAATTCTCACTCACAACAGAGATGCTTTCAAGGCAAAATACAGTAATATACCCAGATAAAGCCAATAGTTACTGCTATGCCAGACAGAGTTCCTACTGAAAAATTTTCATGCTCTCTTGGCTACCTTTGTAAACCCACTGAAATTTCTCAGTGTCCCCAGGCATGGTGCTGCTGGGAGCTTGGCTTGGCTCAGTTTGGGTCCCAGTGTGGGCAGATGGAAGTGCAGGAGAAGAGTGCAGGAGAAGTGAGCTGTTCTCCAGGGTTCCATGGAGTGCCAGTGAGTTCTCTTCTCCAGTTGTGTTTGGCCTGTGCAAGGAGATGATTTATTTTCCCATCACATAACAAAAAATGGGGAAGATAGAAATAAATGTTTTAACCAGTCTGATTGTCTTTTAGTGCTTGATGACTCAAATCAAACCTTGCTTTGTTTCTCTCCAGGCTCCTTTCACTCACTTTGTCATGGATGTAGGAAGTCACTGATCTTTTCTATCTTTTTTGTCTTTCTCCTTGTATGTTCTCCTTCTGTCCATTCCATCTCCACTGCACCACTCCTGTTTGCAGTCTTGCACCTCCCAAAAGGTAGGTTAAAATACTTGAGTCTTGGCACTTTGCTCATTCCTGCTGTCTTTGGCTTGTTGTTTTTTCCAAGGCCGTCACATATTGCTAACACTGGGGCAGGAGAAGCAGGGCAGCAATCAGAGCACTCGATTGCTGTGCCACATGTCTGAATACCCTCCTGCAAAGTTAGTTCATAGCACCTGCAAAGCTGTGAAAGAAGGGGTAGTGGGCCCAAGGAGTCAGCACAGCACTTCAGACAGCAATACACCTGTGTTTTCCTGAGTGGGAAAGAGTACTGTACATGGAGAAAGTGCATGGTGGGATTATGGTTATGACTATAAAGAGCCATTATAATAATGGTCCTTTCTGCTCTGGAAGAGAAAGTGTAATTTTTTTTAAACATCTCAAATAACAGCTTAGAAGAGCTGTTAGGTATCATCCCACCTCCAGACCTGGTATATGCTGTTGCATTTGATGTGAAACAGAGTCAAGTTTTTATCTTCTTTGGAAGCTTTCTGCAATTAATTGGAAAAATTTTGGACTGACCCCAACTTGGCACACTCCTAAAAGTGACTTCTATTCATAGTAGATTAGATTTATTTTTAAGTAGGTAGGGATTTTTTAGAGTCGATAAGCAAGACTCTTTTTATGTGTCAAGGAGGTTAGAGTTACTCAGCCATAGAGCATTAATGGTTAAGGAAGTCATTTATCAAGTCTTGGCCTGAAAAGTAAATCTTAAAGAATAAAACTCAGTGAGTGGATTGTGATACCTGATAAGCAGAGAACTTGGAAAGAGAAAGGCTGCCCTGTGAGTATTAAATGCCACAGATGTTTGGGTTTAAATTCATGCCTTTGAGAATCCTCTGACCTTGCTGCAGGTGCCCTGAGTTAACTTTAGTGAGTGATGCATACTAACACTTGTACGAATTTATAAAATCAAAGTTGGAATTAACTTCCTCATGTTTTCATGTTTGAAAGAACATCTTAAGAGACTTAACAAAGCATGTTTCATACCATAACTTCTGTGTTGAGGATTTTACCTCTAATAAATCACTAAGATGTTAATTCCTGTCAAGCAAATCTTCATCATCTGTGTATTATTCTTGCAGTTGGGTTGTTCTGAAAGCAGTAGAAAGCCTTGATTTATGCTAAGAAGCAGTTTGGGTTTGAGGGGACTTAGGGAGAGCAGGACGTCTGTTGATGCTGATCTGGACGCAGGATTAGGTTTCAGGTTTATATACCACAAATTACTTTTATTGCTATTTATGACCAAAAAAGAAATCTCCTTTTACCACACAATTATGCCCTCACTGAAATTATAATGGATTTTAAAGATAATGCGTCTCCTCTAAGATTTGACCCAAGCTAGAGTAGAGCAGGAAGATGTAATTCAGTGAGTAATCTTTGGGGTTGGGTATTTGTTGTTCTTTGAATAATACAGGGGACATCCACTTTGACAGGTGCTGCTGCATGTCCTCAACCTTGGCTTTGCCTTTGGGAACTTTGAGGTCTCTGAAGCACATTGTATTAATGATATAGCTGGAAAAGCGACATTGCTATGAAATTAGCAGATGCTACTCTATTAAACATTAATTGTGCTGGTTTTCAAATCTAATTCCTTGGAATAATAGCAGTTAAACAAGTCTTTCCAACATCAGCAATCAAGTGAAAGTTGTCACGCAAATCCCGGTAACTGAGGAAAACGCTAATGCAGGGTAAAACTTTCTGAATTTGTTCAGTTCTAGTGGTAGACTTTAATGCTGTCCAAATCTGCTGGTCTCTCAAGCTACAGTGTTTTCACAGATGAACCTGAATGGAGTGGTGAAGGCTAAACTTAATTTTCCTCAGTGAATATAAGCCAAAACATTTGGGTTTTTTCTTAGCCCACTTGTGTTCTGTTCGTTTTCACTCATTTACTATTTTGAAAAGCAGCTGCCAAACTGAAGGAGATGATTTTCAGTGTCATTAGATAAATACTGTAAAAAATAATAGAATTAATACAGGTTAGATACTTGTAACTAGTTGCAATATTCTGGCACCCCCTAAAAAAGTTATATTTTTGCTCAGCAGCAGAGTTTGTTTTGATAGGTGCAGGCTGTATGTGGACACTTCTTAACACAGGGTCCAGTTTCAGTCTCAACCATCTGCAGCTGTCATTTGTTACTGGGGAAATAGCAGGTTTCCCAGTTGTTTCACTTTCTTTGGCCACATTCTTTGGTTTAACTAGATGGTGCCATTAAATATAAAATTATTTACCATGATATTCAAAGGGCAGGAACTGTATGCCTGGTACAGTTTTAAATGGCCAATACAGTGGTAAATGCTTTCTAATAAATCAGAAAGATCTGTTTGAAAAGGTGATGTTCTACCTACATGGAAGAGCTGTGGGAAGGCACAGGATACTGAAGTGGATGTATTCAGAATGCTGCTGAACACAGACTTTGAGAGGGGTTTGGGTAGAAAAGTCTTTAAATCAGCAGTTCAGAGTAGCCAAGGAAAGGAAAACAGGCAAAAGCAAAGATACCCTGAGTGTGAGAAGCGTTTAGAAAAAAGAACTGAAGTTTAGTTGCCCAAAGAGCTCACAGAAGTGTGGAAAATGTACAGATCAGGTATACAAATAATTCTGATGCTTGCTTGAGGTGTAAAATAAAACACTTTGATATTTTTTATTAAGTTGTAGCCTATTTATCACCGTTGCTTTTCCGCCAGAAATTCATTCTAATAAACAGTTGACTGCCCTGAATATTTTTTAATTCCTTAAATCTAGGGGGAGGAAAAATCTTAATTTCTGCTGAAGTGAAACCAAGGCTTTGTCTCTCAGCTCTGTTCCGTAGTGACGCCAGTTTTAGCTGCAGACCTGCCAGAACACAGAGAGTGAGACCTAAAGCAAGATTCTGGACATGGGGGTTCAAGGCTTGGCTCCTACTTTGTTTCAACGATCTCTCCTTTTCCTCAGATTGCTGTGTTTAAAAGTACAAATAATGTCCCTAGTCTGTGATACTGTAAGTTTTAAAACCTGTAAATACTTACAGGTTGTTTAAATAGCAGCCCATGGAAGTTCCTTGCATTAAATAATGCAGGGTAGCATTGCAAAGACTGATTTAGTTCATTTGGCTAAAATAAGCAGTAATTTTAGTGATTTCTTTAAGTGACCTAAAGAGTCGCTTCATTCAAAATGCTGACACCAAGGTGCCTACAGTGAATTCCAGAAACCAGTCCCCAGTGTCTTCAAGTAAGCACTGCTCTGCATTGCAAATGCTGCTGATTTTTTGGTACTACGAGCATGAAAAATAAAAAAAATATTTTGTGTGTTTTAGGGAGTGAGCTAAGCTATCCAGATCCATGCAGAGGTACAGTATTGAGGGCCCCTTCATGATCATGAAACTGAGAGAAAATAAATGTGTAATTGTCAAAAAAACCCCATCAGAAATAGGCAAATACTTGCATCTGAACCCCTGCATGCATTGCAAAGTAATAAAGCTCTATTTAACACCTGGCTGCCCAGTAATTCAGTGACTTGTGTAAATTGTGTCCTTGGCTGTCACTATTGCATTTTAAGCATTTAACATAGATCATGAAAGCAAATAACATTTAATCTCCAGGCCCTGGGTTTGCATGCTTGTTTAATCTGAGAGATAAAGGCTGCTTAACATGGTGATGACTGTTACCTTCAAGTGTTTAAAAGTCATCAGTCAATCCTTGCAACTGTATCAGACCCTTCTGGGTGTTCAGCCCCCTTCTGGGGGCTACAGGGATTTCCTTCCCAGTGTCAGTGTCTAGCATTCCTTAATGTTCTCAGGCTCCATCTGTAACCATGGTCCCAGGAACATTTTTGGTTCATAATGAAGTGGAAGTCGTTGGTAATGACATGTTTCCAAGAGGTGGAGCTTCTCAAAAGCTTCAAATATTTGCCTTCAATTAAAATTGCTTACCCTGGTAGTACTGATTCCTCTAAACTTTCTGAGGGGTTTAAGAGTTCTCTAATCCCACGATACGGGCAGGCCTTCAGAGGTAGAAAAAATACTGCCCCTTCCTCTCAGATACTGGCTGTTTGTTTAAATAAGCACACTGCTGTGTGCTTAAATACAAGTGCCAGCGAGACTGTCACAAACAGCAAATATAAGGCCATGGTCATTTTTAGTGGCTCAGTGTTGTGTACTCTGTGTGCAAAGGTGCAGGCCACCGCTCCATATGGAGGAATAAAAAATACAATCTCTGCCTCTGAGGATTATGTTAAATTGCAGTAGTTTATTACTTTCACCAGGTCATGGCCACCTAATCCTGTGGGCTGGAGCTTTGACCAATAATTAATATGCTGGAGGCTGTTAGTGTTCAGCTGTCTTCTCATGTTTCAGTTCAGTAATCCAAAACTTGTTAAATTATTGCTTCTCAATGTTTTGTGTTGTATTTCTCAGGCAGAATGTGCATTTGGCAGTTCATGCTGAGAACTTCAAATCAGAAATTGTCAGTGTGAAGGAGATGCGGGATATCTGGTCATGGATCCCAGAGAGATTTGCACTGTGCCAGCCCCTCCTGCTTTTCACCACCTTGGAACATGGCTGTAGTCTGAGCAGGTAAGGAAAACATTCCTCTCTTCTCTACTGTAGGGCATAAAGGAGCAACTGGTGAACTGTTTGCTGGATTGACAGAAAGGCTATGCTGAGTCAGAACTTGATCTGAAGAATATCATTAACGATGGAATATAAATGTGACAAATTCCTGTTGCTTACAGCATTTGACTGGAATATTTCCTATGCCAGAATATTTTGAACTGTTCAAGATAAATTGGAAAAGTCAAACTTGGATCAGTTCGCAGATTCTGCAGGTCTGAGTCTGGTTCCTTAAGGGTTTGAATGGTTTAACTCAGTGGCTGCTCTGCAGGCACTTTTGATAAATAACCACATTCAAACTGATCCAAGGAAGAAGAGAACTGGAAACTGGAAATTACCTATGAATCTGATTGTTTTTTGTTTGTTGTTGTTTTTTTTTTTTAAGTGAGAGAAACTAGATACGAGTTGTCCTTGCACTTGGTACAGAAGAGTATAACTCTACAGCTCCTAATAGTGACTTTGCCATCAGCAGTTGAGGTACTGAGGCAAGGAGTGACCTGCTCTCCCAGCCTTATGTGCCTATGAGGAAGACCAAAAGCAAGCAAAGAGAATGCTTGCTTTAATTAATTTCTGAAGGGCTAAAGCCCTTCAGACATGGCCACCAGTCCTTTAGGTTGTTTTACAATCCTTTAGGTTGTTTCAATTCAAAATGCTGTAAAATACTGCAGTTGATCTAAGTAAGCTTCTAGTTATTCTTTGGAGACATAAACTGTACAGGGGACTGAGTAGAGAACAACTGCTTGATAGTATTCATTTACACTCAGCTGTATTATTTACATGGACTATATAAAGTATTTGCAGGAATATTCTTAGTCTTCAGGTGTTTTTTTACCATGGCATCAGTTGGAGAAGGAAGCAATGCCTGACGTTGAGGAGGAAAGCAGCTGCAGTTGGTGGCAGTCAAGTGCTCACTTGGTTGTGCTCTGCACTTCAGGTTCTATTCCCACAGTGAGGGACACGAGCCAACTCTGCTCCTCATCAAGACAACAGCAAAAGAGGTGAGGTGAAAGACAAATTATTAAATTGGGGTTTGGGCAGTGTGTAATGCTGTGTTGCAACACACAGCTGTTTATAATAAAATGAACAAGCAAGGTTTGGCTTTGGTTTTTTAAGAATCCATGCTTTAAATTGTTCTATTTGTTGGTTATAGGACTATGCATTCTTGGGCAGACCTTGCAAACCAGGTCTTGGTTAACTGCTTTTTCTCTTGCAAGTATTGTGAGGTGATGGACTACAGTAGCTCATTTTGCTCTTGGACAGTCTCTGAAATGCAAGATCAGAGGGACAGAGTGGGAACTGTGCTAAAGTTATGATTCATAGAGGATATTTTCATTTTCTCAAGGATAAGAGGAGAGAAAGTAGCAGAATTTAAATGATATGAATAATGTTGGACTACATGACGTGAAAACAAAAGCCTTAGCTTCATCTTGTTCTTGATTGGGAAAAAAATAGGCCAAGGAAGCTCTGAGAACCTGCAGAGGAGTGCACATAGGTCCCTTATTTCTGCTCCTGTGTGTGACAATATTGGACAGCATAATGTGAAAACAGTAACATGCTTATTTAAAAAAATAATACATAAAACAAGAAGTTTTGCCAGAACCTTCTCAGAAGGGCACAGAGGAACTTCCTGTAATAGTGTTGTTTTCTGTGCCACTGTACATTACCTCTAAGTATTCTGTATATAACATTAAGCTGTTATTGCAGCCTGTGGGCTTTATTTCTACCTATATCTCTGCAGGATGACTGTCCATGAACAAGCCCATTTCTACTCTTATTTACATCTACCTAATGCTCACCCTCCAGGGCATTTCACAGTTCTGCCTGTGATTTCTGGCCATTCAGGCCTGTGTTGCAATGCCAGTGGCTTATGGAATGCCTCTGGTGCCTAATGGGTAGAGGGGGGAAACAATCATTTTGCTTCTTGTCTTGGAGCCTGTCAGAAAAACTGGGATAAAAAAATATTGGGGAGTTTGTTTTGTGCTTATGGATTTGGAGGGGTTTTGCAAAGGGTTGTTCATCCTTTATTCAAATGTCTACAGTTAACTTTTAGAATGAAGAAAATTTGCCTTCTAATTTTCTGCCTCTCATACCCATCAGGCATATCACATCAAATGGACTTCTGGGTCATTTAGATTTAATTCTAAATCTAAATTTAGATTTAAATCTAAATATAGATTTGTCTATATAGAACAAATCTGATCTTCAGTAATTTTGTCCTAGGAGCTCTGCTTGTAATGCTTATGGAGGCCAAACAGCAAATGTAGAACAATTCTGTATAATAATAAGTGTTTTTCTAGTTTCTGGGGGGGGAAAAAAAGGCAGATGCTTTCATCCCACTCTTAGAGCTTCATTGTTTCCTCTGTGTGCACTTGGCAAGGATATGTATTTCTGGTAGCAAAAAATTCTAGTCCAAACACAGGACTCCAGAGATCAACTCAGCCCTCAAAAGGTGCTTCTCTTTGTTGGAGACTAGTGACCCCTATGTGGTTTGAGTGGCTGTTCTAAATAGCTGAGCTAGTTCAGCATTTGCTTAGCTAAGCTGGCTTTAACCTACACTTTGAAATGTAAGAAAGCAACCAAGGCCTGTTTGACCAAAAAGTGTTCAGGCAGAGCTGCTCATACTGTAACTTGGGACAGCACTGCTGCTTTGGTTGCCAAAGTGAGGGAGTGGGAGTCAGCCTGTACAGGCCTAGAGTGATCTATGGTTTGGTACCTGGGGTTGTGATAGAAAATTTCTCCCTTAAGGCATCAGAGGTATGAAATAATTTATGACACTCTTTGGATTTAGAGGTAACCACTGGTGGATTAAAGCAGTTTAAATCTGTCTTTAGATGTAAGTACTTGTTCTGCTTTAATCTACTGGTATAGAGACTCTGAAACTCAAACTAAAGTAAAGCCTGCAGTTTTGGCCTCTGAAATGTCAGTATCAGTGGGTTTAACACACTTTCTCCTTCAATGGGAAGCCTGACTGTGCTGTCTGTGCCAGGTCTGTGGGGCTTACCTGTCCACTGACTGGAGCGAGCGCCGGCGAGGAGGGAACAAGCTGAGTTTCTTTGGAACTGGGGAGTGCTTTGTGTTTAGGGTGAGTAAAATTTTGTTGTTGCTGCCCAGTACCAAGTTAGAACGACTTACTGGTTAACTATCACCTTCCTTCCACTTAAAGAGGCTGGATTACATGCCTTTCTAATTTATAAAGCTTATTGAACTCTTAATGTGGAAGAAAAATTTTACTTTTAAGTTTTGTGGTGACTTTTTCTCCACTTGCAAAGAACATTTTCTTAAAAGATCATAGACTCATCAAGGTTGAAAAAGACCTTTAGGATCATGAAGTCCGATCACCAGCCCAGAGCTACCATCGTGTTTACTAGTAAACTATGTTCCCAAGTACCACATCCACGTGTTTTTTGAGCACTTCTAAGGATGGCGTCATGGTTTGGCACTGGCCAAATACCAGGCACCCACGAAAGCCACTCGCTCACCCTCTCCTGCTGCAGCTGGGCAGTGGAGAGAAAATTTAACAAAGAGTTCATGAGTTTCCCAGTCCTTAGACTGGGAAAAAACACTCCAGTGGCAAAACAGGCTCAACTTAGAGATACAGAGCAAATTTATTACTAACAAGATCAGAGCAGGAAAATGAGAAGTAAAATAAGCCCTTAAAAACACCTTTTTCACCCGAGCCCATCCCTCCTTCCCACCGACAGTGCAGGGAGACAAAGGCTGGGGGTTTTCTTCCACTGCTCAAGGAGAGGAGTGCATCCTCTGTGAGACTGTGGGGTCCCTCCCACAGGAGACAGTTCTCCATGAACTTCTCCAGTGTGGTTCCAATCTCACAAGCAGCAGCTCCCTGGGACCTGCTGCAACATAAGCCCCTCCCACAGACAAACAATCCTCCAAAACTGCTGCAGCGTGGGTCACTCTTCCACGAGGTGCAGTTCTCCAAGGACAGGCTGCTCTGGCCTGGAAGCAGGGCCCCCTCTCTCCACTGGGTCTCCCATGGGCTCACAGCCTCCTCTAGGCACCCACCCACTCCTGTGTGAGCACCTCCCCCACGGGCTGCGGGTGGATCTCTGCATCCCTTGTGGATTGTCATGGACTGCAGGGGTACAGCTGCTTCACCGTGCTCATCACCACAGCCTGCAGAGGAATCTCAGCTCTGGCTCTCAGATCCTCCCCCTCCTTCATTATCACAGAGGCATTACCACCATTTCTAATTGACCCAGCCTTGGCCAGCAGCCTTGGCCAGCAGCATGTCCATCTTCAGAGCCATCAGGGATTGGCTCTGCCTGACATGGTGGAAGCTTCCAGCAGCTTCTCACAGAAGCCACCTCTGTGCACCCCCCCAATACCAAGAACCAGCCCCGTGCAAAACCAACGCAGATGGTCACTCTATACCTTCCCTGCGCAGCCTGTGCTAGTGCCTGACAACCATTTCAGTGCAGAAATTTTCACAATATCCAATCTAAAACTTCCCAGACACAGCCTGAGGTCATTTTCTCTTGTCTGTCTCTTGTTAACTGGGAGCAGAGCCTTACCCCTTCTGGCTCCACCCTCCTTTTATGCAGTTGTAGAGAAAGATGATCTAGAGATGAGAGATGTAATAAGGTAACTTGGAAGTTATTGTGTCATTTCTTCAACCACCTAAAAAGTTAAGGAATAAAGGATAACATCTGGCCTAAAAGAAATGTTGATCCAAGCTTTACTGTTTGTAAGACTGTGCAGGTAGAGACTGAGGGGCTGGAATATTCTTTTCTGAGCAGAGCTCTGTGTAGTGTGTCTACACTAATGTCAGCTCTGCTCTTCTCTGCCTCTTTGCAGCTGCAGCCAGAAGTGGAACGCTACGAGTGGGTGATCATAAAACATCCAGAACTAGCCTCAACTGGATCAGAGACAGAAAACCATGCCCAACCAGCTTCCAGCAGCCTTTCCTCCAGCAGCATCCCCTCAGATCGCCTTTCTCCCTTCTTAGCAGCTAGGCACTTCAACTTGCCTTCCAAAACAGCCTCCATGTTCATGGCTGGCAGCAGCGAGTGCATCATTGTAGGTGAGTCAGTGTGAGAATTTGAGCACAGATCCTACCCCAGCTCTTCATGTCCACCTTAGATACATGGCAAATACACCTGACCCCTTTATCTATTTCGGTATCACTACAGGTAGAGATAAAATTGCCCAAAACATCATTTCCCAACCGATATTTTCAGGTATGGAGGGAGGAATACCTGCACATACAAGCATTTTAGAGAAGAGAATAATAACTCATGACTTTAAATACAGCCATTCCTTCATGCTGCCTAATTCACAATAAGTAGTTCTCAAAAAGGAGTTTACTTTGCATCAAGGCTTTTGAAACACAGAGTAAACTATAAAACATGTTAATTCTCCAGGAACTTTATTGGGTCTGTGGTGCTGCTGACTTCGGCAAAAGTCTGCTTAGTAAAGTTGTCACTTAAATGAGATATACAAGAAATAGATCTAAAGTCATAGTTGTCATTTTCCCAAAAGTCTTTTCTTGACACTTGTTAGGAGAGCAACTGGCCTATAATTCCCTCAGTAATGTCAAGTGTGGGCTGATTTCCCACTTAGCAGCTTGTGCTCTAATCATAAAATCATGGAATTGTTTACTTTGGAAAAGCCCTCTAAGACCATCAAGTCCAACCATTACCCCATGTCCCCAGGTGCCACATCTACATGGTTCTTGAACACTTCCAGCGATGGTGACTCCACCACTGCCCTGGGTAGCCTGTTCCAATGCCTGACCACCCTTTCAGTGCAGAAATTTTTCCAATATCCAACCTAAATCTTCCCTGGTAGTTCAGGCGTTTCCCTCTTGTCCTCTCACTTGTTCCCTGGGAGCATAGCCCGACCCCCACCAGGTTCCACCCTCCTTTCAGGGAGGTGTAGAGTGTGATGTGTCCCACCAGCTCTTCCTATCAGCCTTTGGTAAGGGAGTCACTTATATTTGCCATATACTACACTATGGGTGGCAATAAGAGAGATACAGGCCTAGGTAGTAGATACATAGAAGTGAATGTTGTATACAGCTCCAGCTGTGGACCAGAATTCCCACCCTTTTGATTCTTCAGGTGGCTTTAGTAACTGTTCTTTGATGGTTGCCCAATAAGCAATAGGGAATCTACTTTTTTGTTCTCCTGATAAGTTTCTGTCTAACTTTCTTTCACTTCTCTGCATTTTCTGACTGAAAGCTCTGTGAACCTTGACACAGACCCACAGATAACCAAAATGCTTTCAACTCTTACATGTTTTATAGTGATTTAGAAGACCAAGCCAGTGCTGTTACTTACTGATCTTGTTCTTCTCCCAGCTTCCATTTTTGACTGCTAACAGAATTATTTGGTTTTCCTTTACTGGAGAAAAATTTGTAATTGTAGCTTCCAATATCCTCCAGCACTGAGCTGAAATACAAATCTTAAATCCAGGTAGTTTTTGTTCTCACTGAGTTGCGTTACTTTTGTTTATTATTATTAAAATAAATTATCCAGTTCTGATATTGTCATTCAAAACCTATGCATGTGATCATATACTGTTGTACCTGATGACAGCAAGCAGACATTGCTGAGGGCTTCCATTCTCCATGGGAAAAGCACTAAAGTCTTTGTACAGCTGTTTCCCATGCCAAGAAATGCAGAGACATCCTCACCCTGTCTTTGTCTCTTCCCAGGAGGTGGTGATGGCCAGGCTCTGTATCTCGATGCAGATCTGAACCACGGGAGAACCAGCCACTGCAACACTTTCAATAACCAGCCACTGTGCTCTGAGAGCTTCCAGATCTCCATCCTGGAGGTGTGGGGCTTCAGGGACACCATGAATGGTTGATGTGACTGTCATTAATCAGCTAGTTTTTCTGTTGTCCAAGGTAAATTCTGATACAGAAGCTAAGTTAGAACATCCTTTTGGCTGGGCTCAGTCCTATGAGGCATTCCTAAGTGGTACACTTGGATGCAGGCCTAGTTGTTTACTCTTACTTTATTTAAGACAGGTCAAGGTGAAGTAATGTGTCTGGTTAACTGCTTGTTCCTTTACCTCTAGAGATCTGTATTCAGGGGCTGTTGGTAAAAATGAAAATGTGATGAGTTCAGAGCCATGCTAGATGGATACAGGTCCAAATCATGGGATAGGTTTGAGTCTGCAGTTCCTTGGAGGCACAGCCCTGGCTGAGCTGTGCTGCAGAGCTCTGAGCCACTGACACCAATACCTGGCCTGAGCCAGGAATATCAAATGTCTCCTCACAGGGAACACTGGTGACCTCAGATTTGGCATAGAACAGCAGTTCATAAAATCATTGCCCTCCTATGAGCAAATGTTGTAAAGACAAATCAGTACCATTAAGAAGTTATGACGCTCTTCCTTCACACCATGATTGCTGATCTTCTTATACCAAAACCTTTGACATCTTCCAGTTGCATATGTTTGAGCAATCTGCCTCTGAGAAAGGCATCCAGGCTGGACAGTAATATCTCCAAGTCTTGATTTTGTTTACATTCCTATTCCATATCAGTATGATGACTTCAGAGTGACTCCCTGTGTTCAGGGAGTTGAAAGCCAGGGAGTATCTGCAGTACTCAGAAATGTTCCTTTCCTCGTCTTTCCTGGGAGCTGAAATGAAGCTTTAAATCTGAAAATAACTGTGTTGGTATCCCTATGTGTTTGGGGAATTAGACATGATGGTAACAGGAGCTTAATCCTCTCCCCCCAAGTAAAGAAAGGAATGCAGGAGGCAAATCTGGGAGTGAATGAGTTTCCCAGGAGAACTGGAGGCAACAGTTTCTCCAGATGTCTTCCCAGCCATGAGATCCCTCCTGAGAAGGCAACAGTTTTCTTCCTGTATATTCTGGTAGGATTCGGGTGATGCCATGAGGCTTTGCTCATTCTTGAGCAGTCCTACATTCTCTGCAGGCATGCCCTGAGGCATGTGATGTCTGGAGGCAATTCCCTGGAGTCTTTATCCAAAAATTGCACTATCTGTTGTGGAACTTCTCCCACATGAAGCACAAATACATAAACATCAGTGAGTAGTCCAGAGCATACAACAGGATGCTCAGAGCTTCAGTGAGTAACTCACTAGTAAGATTTATCACAACAGGGAAAATGAAGGGAAAGAGAAATTGCTGATTTTCTAAACAGTTCAATCTGAAAAATAGCTGTAGTGTGGGTTTACTACTTTTAAGCTTGAAGTTCATTTAAAAAAAAATTAAATGAGTAATGTTAAAAGCTAGTCTGGACAGGGTCACATTCATATTCAGAGGTCACAGGTGAGTTTTAGATCATGTTGGCTTGTCCAGCTTGCCAGCCATGACAGTACCTCATGGCTTGGTAAAGAGTTGCTTCTTGCAGAGTATGTGAATAAACTTGGCAAAAATAAGATTTGCTTTTTAAGTGCCATTTTGAATTTTTGTCAAAATAACTCTGAAAAATCAGCCTATGTGCAGAACAGTTTAATATGTCTTTTGCACCATTTGTATTTCCAATTGGATTCTCTCACCCTGTCTGAGAGTCAGCATTGGGCCTCCTTTTCTTCTTCCCACACAGTGAGTTCTGCCCAGTTGTCTTTTCACAGGTTTACCATAAGCTTGATTGAACTGCAAGAGGTATACCATTCAATTGTACCAATCTATTTTGATGTGGAAGAACTCAGTCATATCTGACTTTTTGCAAACACTGGCTGATGCTGCCTTCTACTTTTCCAAGCCACCCATGTCACTTTTCCCTTTGCAGGTATCCCACAAGCTTCCTCAGACAAAAGAAATCACTCAAAAAAATGTAGGTTCTCCTTAGTGAAGGTGGGATTTCCATTTGGTTTGCATCTCCTCTTTTGAGCTTGTCTGAGGAGGTATCCTTGGGAGCAAAAAACAACTCAAAACCCCAATAGTATTAATTTCCAACTTGTTGTCAGAAATTCCCTGGAGCTGTGTGTTGGTAGGATTTGTGGAAGTGTAATGTTCTACTCCAAATAAATAAATTTTATCTGCAAAATCTTGGCTGCATCTGGCAGTGTGATGGGATTTCCTCACTCCCATCCGTGCCAGGTGCAACTATGTCAATACCTTGTCTTAAACTATAGCTAAGAAACATTCCTCAGAAGCATATTCCTTTCCCTGCTCTGTTCTTGGTGCACAGTCATTTGGGTGTTTGGAATCTGAAATAACTCCTGGTTGCTCAGAAAGTCATCATAGGATATCAGTGTGAGAATCCAAGGAGCAGTACTGGACACCAGGCACAGGACTGGTTTGGCTTGGTAAAGCACTGCTCTGCCACAGGCACCCTGTGGGACTGGTCTGTGTGGTTTGAACTGAAATAGCCTGGATGAACAAGAAGCTGCAATAATCCAGGGAGAGCAGTTCTACAGTGCTGCAGCAACTTCACACAATCCTTTTGTTCAGTAAAAATGGATATTCCTTGTCATAAGCAAATCCTCATTCATCATTCCTGTTGTGGTTGTGAGACACCTTAGAAGACCAACGTTTTGACTTGGTCATCTTTCCAGTAGCAAAGAGGCATTTTTCCTGTCTATGCAGTTAAGGATTGTTGCTGACCAACTGTATATCAAATTTCAAACCCTTTGTTTCATGCAAAGCTCTTGAGATAGAGGCCACAGGCTGGTTTTGAAGACAGTGACTACAATGGACACCTTATCAGAAAGTGAAGTTTTCTCAAGTACTCCAGCCATGAAGCGCTTTAGTCAGTTGTTACTTGCAGCTCTGAACAACTGTTGAAGTAGGCTGTAATCCTGTTTGTGGCCCTGCTGGCAGCAGTGAGAGTGCCAGAGCACTGGATGGGCTTGGGCTGGGAGCTGGGCGTTGGTCACCACAGTTCTGCAAGAGCGTCTGTGCTTTCCTGAGAAGCTGCTTTTTGCTTTGTCATATTCCTTGAAGGCAGAAAAGATTAGAAACTCCTGACATCAGAAACCTGACTTGACTGTAAATGGCAACCAAGTTCTTTGCAGGCCACAGAAATTGTATCCAGTGACAGCCAGGCTCGACAGACTTCACTGCACCTGAGTTGTCTTTCCTGCAGCTCCTGCACTTTGGCACACTTCTTTTTCTGGTGCAGCATGTTAATCAACCTGTTATAATAGAGGCAAATTAGCAAAGGGAAGGGAAAAAATCTCATTTCCTCTCTAGTGACATATCTGAAGTCAAAATGGAGTGGGAGCCAGTACTGTTCTGTGAAGAGTTAAACCATGCCAATAGAGATGTGTGGTGACCCACAGAGAGGTGACATGTGCAGATCCATCAACTGCTCTTCATGTGTGTGTATTGAAATTGTGTACTTTGTCCTTGGAAATTCATCCTCGTTTTTGGTGGGGCATGATCTCCTCTGCTCATGGGGACACTGATTGCCACAGCCAGGAGCTGACCCACAACCATAGCACTGCGAGAGCTCAGCTCCTGCAAGTGACACTGACTCAGGCTATTGGGTACAGCGTGGGCACCTGGCTGTACTGCAGCTCTGTCATGAATTTCAAACTATTCATAGTCAGGGTGAGTGTGTGTGTACTATTTGGGGTGATGTTTTCTTCAGATGAGTGGTGATGTGCTGCTGCATTGGTTTTCTGCCCTATCTTGGAATCACTGCTCTACGTCAATGGTATTTTTGTCACTGTGCAGAATATTGGATTACATTAAAGGTATTTGACTGTGGAGGCTGCTGGCTTTGTCCTTTGTTCTGGTCTTTTCCTTCCCATACAGCTCATAACAAAAGGCACCCTGAAACTGAAAGAAACCCTGGAGCATGTGTTCTCTGACAGAACTCTCACTGTGGTGAGGTGGTTACAGGGTTCCTGATCATTTCAGATCTCACAAGACTTCCCCTGACACCAGGCGTCAAACTGTGAAGTCTCTAGATAGCAAATTCTGACATGAGCCTTCTTCCCTTTGCAGGGCCAGGGAGTATGGTTTGCCCCAGCCCAGGTTTAAAATGGAGGTTAGGGGTGTCTTCTGGCCACCACCTGTAAGTTGCAATCAGACCATGCAGTGATCAAGGATGTAAATTGAAAAAGTGGAATTTCATTAAATTTGGGGGTTTAAACAACTGCTGTCAGGCCAAAGAGATTTGGGTATTTCACTTCAAAAAGCTCCCACCCCCTCTATATCCACCTCATACACAAATCTGGCCTTCCCATGCTGCTGTACATTTCCAAGAGCAGAGCTGTGGTTTAAGGCAGTGCAGTGTGGAAAAGGCATTGCTGAGCTGGCAGAAACAATTCCCAGATGATTGATTCTCCAGCCAGCTCTGCACTGCCAGGAGGTTTGCTGCACAGGAAGCCCGCGGCCACTAGAGGTTCCTCTCAGCCTGGTCCTGTCCCTTCATCACCAGTAAATCCGTCCTTGCAATCCAAAAGGGCTGTCTTCACATGGTTTCCAAAGGTGACCTGAGCCTTAAATACCATAAATCAGAATTTTACAACTCCTTTAAAGGCTGTAAACTTAATCATGAAGGTGCTTAGTAGCAGGAAGGTGTAAGTGAGGGATCGTGAGGAGCTGAGAAGTGCAGGCAGCCCTTTTGGGACCTCACTGCTCTAAACCCAGAGACTGAGACCTGAGAGGGGAATGTGCTTGATTGCATCAGGCAGCAGAAGCTTGGTGTCCTGCCTAGAAAGCATGATGTTGGAAAGGTCCTGGATGATTTCTCAGGACTGGTAGCAGCAGCAGGAGCCTGAACTGGAAAAGGAAGGGTGTCCTGTGTCTTGTTGTGCTGCTGCAGTGTGAGAAGAGCCTGATGTTTGCCATTTGTGCTTTCTTTTTTTTTTTTCCCTGCATTTTCTGTATAGGCTTTTATGTAACGTAAATGTCTCAGAGACACCTGCTTCTTTGAGAGATGTTTAATAACCATCTGTGGCACAACATGGCCTCTGGCAGCAAATTTAAAGGGTTTTCTGCCTTTTCAAGCCCCTCACTGGGTGTTTCCAGCTCTGCCCTGCTATTGCCCTTCCCAAGCACGGCTTTGGGCTGCAGAGCCTGTGCCTGAGCCTCTGGGAGGGTTGTGGCTCCACTCCTTGGCTGTACTCTGGTGATATAGGCTGCTGCTGACTGATTTCAGACCACACAAACAGCTCTTGGGTGGAGCTGGGTACAGACTTCAGGTGGGGAAAAGTGTTTGTTCCTGCTTTGCAAGCCTGCAGCTGGCTGCTGCTGGGCAAGTGTAGATAAGGCACCAGGACTGTTGGCACTGTCCTGGACCCAGGGATGCACCTCCCATTGCTGACACAGCTTCAGTCCATGGCCTGCATGTTTAGTCACCTCCCTTTCCGTGGTTAAATGTCCTCCAGAGTTATGGCTGTGCCCTCCATGTGTCATTGACTGAAGGGTTTCTGACAGGGCTCATCCTCCTGATCCCTCAGCCTTGAGATGAAGGAGGCAGGTCTGGAATCCCATGACGAAAAGTGCAAGCCCAGCAAGCCAGTGATCAGTACCTTGTCCTCCCAGCCTGCATGATGCTGGATCCTCTGTCCCATAAATGACTGGGAGTACACGTTTTTGATCCCTGAGCATTCCAGACCAGCACTGGTGTTGGCTGCACCAGCTCAGCAGCTCAGCTGGCTGCAGCCAGAACTCTCCCACTGGCAGTGGCTTGGGCACAGTCTGTTCTTCCTTAAATGTCCTCTTTATGCTGAAATCCTCCTCCATAAACTTCTCTGGGTTTATGTGAAGACCCACTTTTGCCCCCTCACTCTGTGAAGCTCTTTGCTGTACTGCAGGGGGCCAATCCCTCTCCTACAACAATTTTTTTTCCCTTTGCATTCTTACCTGCTGCAGGTGTCTGCATACACCATGCTTGGCACACTCAGGTTGATCATGCTCTGAATTCAAGCCCAAGAAAGACCACAACTCAAACGAGGTTGGCTGCTCGCTGTGAATCCTGCAGAGCAACAACTTGACCAGTTTTTTTCAAGGGAGGTTTAGGGCTGAAACTCTACAAACTATCACTGCTGAGCTGGGTCCAGGTGTACATCTAGGCTAGTATCTTATCTATGGACTTCTGATGGCAAATCACACCTGCATGAGGATAGCCCTGTCAGCTCCAGCAGCACAAAGCCAGTGGCCATGGGGCTCCTGCTGAGCTGTGGTGGCCTGCAGTCCATTTTCTGGCAGCCAGCTGGCACAAGGGGTACATCTGCATCAGTCCTTGGCACCCTGAGCTGTGCCACAAGCAGCTGTGTCTCTCTAGTGCAGCACTCTGCAGCCACCTGCTCCCCTTAGCTGGACAACGGGATAACCCTTGGGCACTGTCCAACAGTGGAACTGGGCTTCCTTGCTGCCTTCACAGCCAAAATGTTACAGGACTTCCCTCTTGGGTTTGGTTTCTCACCCAAGATTCCTTGTTAAGAGTCCTTGGCCCTCTAAAAGCCCTGAGCTGCGTCATGTGAAAAAAGCAGAGTCTCCAAGGCCTTGTTTTCAGGTTTCTGGTGTTGTTTATTATTTGATATCTCAGAATTCTCTCTGCACCCAGCCCAGGTCCGGACAGGGCTGGGACATGAGGCCACTGCCCGCCCATGGGGCCTTGCTTTGCTCTTACACAGATAACCACGTGTCCATGATTTACCATTTTGTGCCAATGCCTAGTGCCTATACTAGAAAGGTCACTTCTACCTTAACCCAATCCCCTCAAACCATTTTGTGTCATCACCACCTCAGAAGATGGAGGACAAGGAAGAACGAGAAGAACCTAGGGCAACACCCTAAATCCTCCATTTTGTCCTCCATTTACCTCTGTGCTAAGAATCCTAAAACTACAAAATTTTTACCCCGTGCTGTGCTAAGCTACTACTTGAGGTTTGTAATTCCTCTCTCAGTGTTGGAAGCCTCTCCCATGGACTAAAATCAAACTCAGTGCCTTTCCGAGCTGTGTGCCAAGGTCTCCAACCCCCCTGGACTGACTTCACACCCCCCTGTGCAGGGTTCAAACTCTCTTTCTTGGGTCCCAGGTCATCCAAAGGGATGCCCTGGACTCCAACACTTCCCCAGGGCCACATTCAAACCACGTTATTGGGGGAAGAGGCAGCAATGTGTCAGAGTTCTGAGTTTCCCCAGGTTTGGCTGCCTGTTTCACAGAACCAGGCAGCAAACTCCAGCACTGCTTCCCACAGGGAAGGACTGTGATGGGGCTGGAACCCTGCTGGGAGCAGAATTCCCCCAGTTACCCACCCTTCCGACAAAGCCAGAGGAAAATGGATTTCAGCAGTTCCACAGCTCACAGAAATACTTGCAGATGTTCCTGTAAGGATCTGCCTAACAAACAGTCATAACCTCTCTCAGGTTGATTAGGCTTTTCTTGCACTCCAGAACACCAGCCACAGCTCCTGCAGGATACTGTGCTCTTGTGGGACGAAGTATTTTCCAGAGTCATGGCTTCCCTTGCAGCCCACCGTGGTTGACTCCAGCTCGGAAACTGAACTTAGCAGTTCAGCTGAGTTCTCCTTAAGGACTGCAGAGCCATAGCTCCCAGAATTCCTCAGGGTGTGGGTCTCCTCAGGATGGCTTTCTTCCCTAATGAGCAATAACAGACTCATGAACAGATTTTTGAAATTGCAGAAGTGGAAACCACAGGAGGAGTAACTGACTCACTGAGGAAATCTTATTAAAGTGTTTGACAGAGCCTTGGGGTGGAGGCAGGGGCAAGTTAGGGCTTTCAAAGGCAGTGTGGGAGCACCTCTCCAGACCAGCTGCCTGCCTTGTGCTCAGCCCTCTGACAGTGTTGGAGATGCCTCCTGCTCAGAGCAGTCTCTGGCAGAGCATTTCTGACAGTATTTAGGAGGAAAATGTGCTACTCCTCAGGCTGGTGGGACCAGAGGTTTGCTCCAGCCTATTCCCTGGGTCAGAGCAACTTCAGCTGGGTCAGATCCAGTCCCAGTTTCTGGGCTGTGCTGAGAGCTGTTTTCAAAGAAGAGGATCCAGAGCTGCCCATCAGAGGAAGAGGAAGGGCAGGCTCTTGTCCTGTAAACCAGCACAAACACGCTCAAGGCAGAAGTTTTTGGCCTGATTTGCTCATGACCTTTGTCGTGGTCCGTCCGTCAGGCGGCCAGAGCCTGCCTGCCAGGGCTGGATCTGTGTTTCCTTGTACACAAAAGAGTGCACTCCAGTCAGCTCCTGCCCTGCCTTTACACTGGTTTTCTCAAGCAGAGGATGTTTTTAGGGGTTTAATATTTAATCTGCACCCTACTGAAGAGGAGAACTTGTAGAGGTTACAAGAGCCTGGGAGATGGCTGTTCAAGGTCCTTGTCCTTCCCAGGCTCTGTGTTCCTCCAGCCTGGGAGGTTTTCAGAAGGGCAGTGATGTGAAATCTGTGTGAAAAGCCACTTGCCAGGGATGATGGAAGGTATGTGCCTTGAACATACCCCTCCAGGTAGGAGAGCTGCACTGCAAGCACAGGGAAGAGGGAAAATGGGGAAGTTTTGAATTTCTGGGCAGTTTTCTGCAGAAGCACACTACTCTGAGCAGGAGCAGCCATGTCCAACAGTGAGCCCTTGTGGCCCCAGGCACTGCCACAGCAATGCCAGTCCCCATGGTCACACCAAGGCTGTGGGACTAGCTCTGCTCCTCCTTATGCATGGGATCAGGGTCTCCCTTCTCCCAAGGCTGCAGCAATGGGGATTATCCAACAGGTCCCATTTGATGCCTGGAGCCAGCCACTGTCCGCTGTGGAACAGCCCTGCCCTGAGCTCAAACAACCCTGGTGTTCTCCAAAGGACCTTATCCTGAGCTTATCCTCCCTACTGCTGGTCCCTCACCGTCACCAAAACAACCGTGGATGGATCTGTCCCGAAAGCTCTTGGGGGCCAAGAATTCCTATATCCCAATCCCAAATGTTCCCTGCTGCCCTTCCTGCAGGCTGTGCCATCCCCAGGGCTGCCTGGTGAGATCCAGCACATCGAGCTGCTGCCTCCCCCCCAGAAGCCCCAGCTGGGAGTTCCAATCCCACAGCTCCCAGTGAGATGCAGAGATCTCCATCCAAGGGCTGCTGCAGCACTTGGAAGTTTTCCTACAAGCATGGAAATGGGGAGGGGGGACTGGACCACGAGGACGAGAAGTGCCCAGGGAACAAGCAGTAGCTGGGGCAAGCCAGTGCCTCAGCAGATATTACTAATACACATGTACAGACATTCTGAAATAACAAGCTATTCCTGAGCTCAGCTTCCCCATGTGATCCTGACTGTGTCAGCTGATGGGAAGAAATCTCTGTGTGGAAGAAACAGCTGTTCCTTGGAAAGGCCTGGGGCTGTGCAGGCCATCCCTTGCCTCTGGGCTCAGCCAGCCTGGAGCCAGCTGTGTGTGTGGGATGGGTGAGGACAGAGCCTTGTGTATCCTGGAGGGAAGATGGAGGAGGGACCAAACTGAGATTTGGTTGAGGTGTTTGGCTGGGTGGAGGCTCCCTGTCCTGATCTTAGATACAGGACTGCAATCTAATCACAGTCCCACTGTGTTGAAGGGAGGTGTCCACCCTTTCCCAGCATACAGCAAGAGTGTCCAGTCGCTTTCTCACTCCAGGGAGAGGAGAGTGTTTGGAAGAGGAGAGTCCAGTGCAGAACCAGGCTGAGAGGACATCGTGCAGCTGCACTCATCTCAGCTGTCACAAGTTTCCATCAGGGACTAAAGGTGCTGGTGTTCCCCCCTTTCCCAAAAGGAATCACAAAGCTAGTTTTATGCCCACTGCAAAACCTCTTGGTTTTTTAAACCCTCAAAGCAGTGCTGGAAAACAACGGTGCTTGATTGTCACTTTTATAGTTCCCTGGGCTTTGTGCCATGTCTGTCCTTATCTCTGGCTTTCTGAACAATGCCTAAACTTTCTGAACTAATAAATAAAATATATAAAATCAGCTTCTTTTAATCTGTTCAACATATGCTGCCCTTTAATTTCTGTGCTGTACTTAGAGGATATGGTAGAAAGAGGAACCAATTGTTTTCATATCTCCCCCACATCTTTCCACTGAGTCTCCTCTCCCTCTTCCCCTTTTCTGAGCCAACATCCCTGTATGATCTTTTGTCATCTGCAAATACTCTTGCCCTTTTCATCTGCAGCCACTGAACTTTGCCATCTTGGCTGTCTTCTCCAAAACTCAGTGATTAATGCAGCCATGGCTCTGCCCCAGCAAGGAGCCCAAACTGAAGCTCTCTCTGCAGCAGGTGATGCCTGCAGAGCCCGTGACAGCTGCCTGTGGTCAACAGTGACCAATGGCACCTGGCCTGTACCAGCCATGGTGTGGCCACAAACCCAGGGCAGTGCCCATCCCCTGTGCTGGGCACTGCTGGGACACCTCCAGTCCTGGGGGCAGTTCTGGGGTTCTCACAACAAGAAAGACATTGAGGGCCTGGAGCGTGTCCAGGGAAGGGAATGGAGCTGGGGAAGGGACTGGAGCATCAGGAGCAGCTGAGGGAGCTGGGAAAGGGGCTCAGCCTGGAGAAAAGGAGGCTCAGGAGGGACCTTCTGGTTCTGCACAACTCCCTGACAGGAGGGGACAGCCGGGGGGGTCAGGCTCTGCTCCCAGGGAACAGGGACAGGACAAGGAGAAACGGCCTCAAGCTGTGCCAGGGGAGGTTCAGATTGGATATTAGGGAAAATTTCTCCATGGAAAGGTTGGTTGGGCACTGGCAGAGGCTGCCCAGGTAGTGATGGAATCACTATTCCTGAAAGCATTCAAGAAGCAAACAGGCTTAGGATATTTGGGGACATGGTTTAGTGGTGGCCTTGGCTGAGCTAGGGTAATGCTTGGATTCTATTATCTCAACTATCTTTTCCAACCTAAACAATTTCATGATGGGTGGGCAGCCTAAAAAGCCCTAGAAAACAGAGAACTGGGCTTTGGAAACCCTGGCAGTCATTATTCAGATCTGTTGTTTTGGTGGCATTGAGGTGAGCAGGTCCACTGCACACAGTAATTTCTCCTATCAAATATCATCTTTCTTGGGTACTTCAGCCCCGAGGGCAGCACATCTCCACCAGCAGTGGTGGTCATGGGCTGAGGACTGGGATGCACTTATGATACAAATGTAAATGGCCAGCAGGAACCTGCAGGTAACCAGCTGCCCCTTACTCTACTGAAAACTTGAACAGGAGCCTTTGGGGGTCTCTGAATTTCGCAGTGGTGTGCTCTCTTTGCTAGGACAGGTCTGAATAAGGCCATCTTTGACCAGGCATGATAGAGCTTCCTTCAAAGGAGGTGTCGGATGTCACACCCATGGTCGATGATGAGCGTGGGCAGAAGAAATCCCAATCACCCTCTGGCACACAGGAGAGAGGTGAAACAGCCTCACACTGGGGTCCCACATGGGTCTGACCTCCACTTTTCCTGGCTGCAGCAGCCAGAGACATTCAGGGCTCAGTCCCCTTTACAGTGTGACAAATTCCAGCCTTGGGACTGGGCTGGTGGCAAAAATCTTCGTTTTTTTCTTCTCTGTCCTGCAAAGGCAGCTCTAAAATACCATCTCCTGAGGCTGGGTGTGTCCCTGGCTGCAGGCACCAGCACTTTGCTCTCCAGAGACTTAGAGAGGAGAAGGCAGCACATGAAGCCAGAGATAGAGAGGACCCTGAGAGCTCAGACCAGTATACCCCGTCTCAGGATATGAATTTTGGGTTTGGGTGAGCATTTCTTCCAGCCCAAGAGGAACAGAAACTCCCATTGCCAGAGGTTTTTCTGCATTCTTGTAGTCTTGCTTATTCACAGTTTGCTCGTTCCAGAGGAGGTGGCCAAGCTTTTGGAAAACAGCCGCTGGGCCCCGCAGCCGCCGCTGGGAACCGCGGGCTGCTGCCCCGGGCGGGGCTCATACAAGCAGATGTCACCTCGTCCCCACGATTAGCCAACTGTCCTGTCGCCGCTGGCGGGACGTTTCACAGCGGGGGTTGGAGGAGAGGAGCTGCCTGCAAGGGAGACGCCAAACCCAGGAAACACAAAAATTACGCTTAAAATAAAAGTCTCGTGCCTTTTTGCTCGGCAGCAACCCCAGGGGCAGCCAGGGCTCGGCTTTCCCCAGCAAACCGAGCAAGGAAACAACAGCCTGAGAATTTCACAACAAAGGAAACACGTTCCTTCTGCCTTTCAGTTTGTCTTTCCTCAAACAAAGCTATAACCGAGTGCTGGTTAAGTTGGCTCACCCACAACATTTTAGGCTGAGTGGTTCTGGGCAGCAGGGACACGGCCAGGGAGGGCACCGGCTGTCGCATCCGTTTCCCGACAGCGGGACAGGGAAGTAAGGCAGCGGGATGTCCTGACCCAAGGTGAGCTAACGGGGCTGCCAGCGGTCAGAGCACAGCTCCTGTGGCCCCCCCGGGCAGGCAGAGGGAGACTGGGGCACCGCCAGCACCCACACCCAGAAATGCATCTGCAGAAAAACTGATCACCCCAACCCATGCACGGAACAATTGCTGGAGACAATCTGACCCTGTTTTGGGAAATTTCTTCACCCGGTCAAAAACATCCTTCTCTAAGTGCCTTAGCCAAGCCCAACAGAGAATGTGGGCAGGAGGGGAGTGGGAGGTGGGGGTAACACTGCATCCATGAGCTGCAGAGGCCAGGAGCTTCAGGGACTCCCAGACAGCTGCCACTGAGCTACCACTGTCACCAACACCATCTCAGCCTCATCTCTAGCTCTTGAGGGGTCCACAGGCATGGAAACTCTGGCAGGCACGGCATGGGAGCATACCAGAGGTGGTGCTCTGTCGGAGTGCAGGAGCCAAGGCAGGAGGAGCATGAGCTCAGCAGCTGTGTAGGAATACCTGAGAAGTGCCAGAGGGATTTGATTTAATTTGGCCATTTGTAGTGAGGACTCTGATACAAGCTGAGCCAGGCAGGGAGGGAGGCAGGGAGGGGAGAAGAGGCTCCTGCCTTGGTGCATCTCACAGCAGCAGTTCTTCATCACCTTGTGCCCAGCAGCTCTGCAAGAAGGTGCTTTTCTGCCAGCCAGCCAAGGGCTCATCTCCCTCCCTACCTGCCAGGGCCATGGGCCAAGGAAGAGCTGGCAGCACAGAGAAGAAGCAGGTTGTGGGGCCAGAGCCATGGCACTGTCCCAGCTCAGTGACAAAGGACACATTGAGAGCAGCCCAGCACATGGTTCTGAAGCAGCTCCCACCCAGACAGTCCAAAATTTCTGCCGTCACCAACCCGGATTTTCTCCCCAAAAGTGAGTGTAATGACCCAAAATCATCCTTTCCTTCCTTGGTGCCCTGTGGCTGCCAATAGTCAGCATCTGCCAGCAGCTCCATCTTCAAAAAGGTTGTGGCACCCTGGGCCTGGGTTTGTCCTGCCACATCCTGTCCCCAACATGCTCCTCTCCCCGTGTCCCCAGGGCAGCCCCCAACGTTGGAAAACATACCAGTTTAAAAAATATTTTTATATAACTTTAGCCAGTTTTGTTCACCTTTGCCCCGGGGGAAGGGAACTGAAGCTTCTTTCCAGGAAATAGTTTCTCTAGGTGAGGCCTGATGGGCTTAACATGCCTACAGATTGGGAGCAGCCCATAGGTACCCAGAAAGACAAAAGGCCATCCACGGAACATCAGCGACCATCTACAAACATCTAGCCCAGACTCTGCCTCTGGCAGAGTTAGAGACATCTCCGGAAAGAACTTACAAAAAAATCGAAGGATGAAGATCCAGTCAACATCGGAGGTGAGGAGATTCAGATCCAATGGGAAACTGAATACTGGGAGTTACTCAACTCTGGACCCATGAACTTCGAAACAGTGCACCTCTATGGGTTTTGACTGTATAAAGTTTAGGGAAAATCTTGTAAAAGCATGTGTCATGGAATGATTCTCTCTGCACACCCAGATTAAGTGTGGATGAGATGATTTCTATCTTACATCCTGGCCAGAACAACATCCTGGCCAGATTATAAAGTAATGCCTTGATTCTGTAACATGAAAATGTTGTTGGAGGGTTTTTGTTTTTCCTGAAGTTTCAGTGACACCAGGGAAGCAGGAGAATATCCACAGGGTATTCTCCACCAGGCAGGAGAGTCCCAGTGGCATTAGGGCTCTCTCTGTGGGGTGGTGTCTGCCATGGCTGTGAGAGGATAACAAATACTGCCTGCACCCACAAGCCTCTGGCGGGAGAAACCCATGGCTGGAAGGTTCCACTGCCAGACTAACCCGAGTACTGGATTTGTACTTCTCTGGGTATCTCTGCAGGGAGTCCTGGAGCACAGCCCACACAGCTCCCAGCCACCACGTATCCCTCCCACACTGCATCCTTGTCTCACCAAGCATCATGTCTCCAAAATTGCCTCTCCAGGATATGTCAGCTGTTCCAGGCCCCCATTTGCAGACCAGCTTCCCAAAAACCAGGGGTGGGGTATGGTGGGAGGTTGGCGTGCTGGCTCTCAGTGTCTGCTTCCAAGAGCTCCAAGATGCAGTGTAGGAACAGGCTCCATGCTGGGAAAACCACACTAGCTTCTCCTAGAAATACAGACTCTGTGACTGGGGACTGAAAATCCATGACAGCACTGCAGGTGCAGCCAGTGGGTTGCTGAAGGGTGCCAGGGAGAAGGGGGCATCCCATGCAGAGCTCACCCAATGCCCAAGAAATTCCTGCCTTTTCCATGGGTAAAGGTAGAACCAGACAGAGATGCCACAACGGAGAGCATCTCCCAATCCAGCAGCAGGAGCTGCACGACTTCCACCAGTAACTATGGTAACCCAGAGCAAATAAATGCTATTTTCAAACCACCTCACAGAACCTCCCCGTGGGAAGCCCTGGTTGATCCCCACTGCCAGCTGGGTGCTGGGAGCCAGCATGGATGCCCTGTGGAAGGAAGGATGAAGACCAGCCCCACAGAGTGTGGTCCTGGAGAGGCCCCTGAGAGGGCATTTCAGGAAAAGTATGGCAGAAAAAACCCAATTTGTCTCCACACCATTCCCAGGAGCTTAAGAAACTGTAGAAACATGGATGTTTTCCTAGCTGCATTCACACAGAAGCATGGTGTGGAAAAGGGGAAAATGAGAGGGTTTATATAGGATAGGAAAATGCTGAACAGAGAGGTGAGAAGGGAAAGGGATTAGATCAGGGTAGATGGGGATAGGATAGGATAGGATAGGATAGGATAGGATAGGATAGGATAGGATAGGATAGGATAGGATAGGATAGGATAGGATAGGATAGGATAGGATAGGATAGGATAGGATAGGATAGGATAGGATAGGATAGGATAGGATAGGATAGGATAGGATAGGAGGCTGCTGATTGCCTTGTCAGGAAGTCCAGCACTGGGAAAATCCCAGGTAAGGGTTAACAGCTCAGGGTGAGCATCAGTTAATTAAGACCCAAGTAGAGCAAGAAACACCCCATTTGCAAATGGCCCAAAGTCCTGACTCAGGGAGAGAGGAGGAGCAGGGGGATGGGCCCCCAAGGCCCATGACTCCGGCCCTGTGATTTTCCTGAGACACTGCAGGAGACACTGAATGAGGAAATGCTCCACAGGGTTTGCTCCATGGCTCGCCAGTGCTTGCTGCTGTGGCTGAGGGCAATATATCCACTGCCAGACCTGCATTTCTCATTCCCAATCCCAGCATCAGCACAGCTCCACTGAGTTTATAAGACCTCCAGACTGAAAGCCCACCTGGGCTTGTCCTGAGCTGAGCTGCATTTTTAACACCTTAACACCAAATTCCCTCATGGCACCCAGGGGGCCAGAGCATTCTCTGCCAAAGCACCACTGTTCTGCTACAGTGCAATTCCATGCTGGCACCTCTGTACCCCGACTTGTCCTGGAGGTGCAGGGTGCTCCCAGCTGGCTTTCCAGACCTCTTCTGCTTTGCTTCATAACATGGGCAAAACTGCCAGCATTGCTGTGGCTTTTAGAAACAGATCCCCTGCCAAACAGCTCTCCAACTTGCCAAAAACCAGCTGTGTCAGGGCAGGTCAGCAGCCCTGGAGCCCCATACGTCAGCATGGAGCAGTCAGTGTCCAGCTCCTACTCACTGGAAGCAGCTGACAGAAGCTGTAGCCCTCTGAAATTGCTCTCCAGGAGGTTTGGTCCATGCACAGACAAGGCCCAGGGCGGCAGGAGAGTCATCTGCCATGAGGCCACTTAGAAAATACCTCCCAAAAGATGATGGCACATATCACCTGCAAATGCTGTAAAGGTCACCTCATCCCTCTGTTCTTTTCTTGGCATGGGAACAGGCAACCCAAAATCCCTCTTAGGCTGGGTTTGGTTTGGTGCCATGCCATGCCATGCCATGCCACGCCATGCCATGCCATGCCATATGATGAATCCAGCTCAGAAGGAAAAGGCAGAACTGGAGGTGCCACCTTCACATCCCCCTGGTGAACGTGGGTATGTTGGTGTCAGCCTGGCGAGCGCCCAGTGCTGGGGCAAGGGGGTGAGTGCTGGTTGCTGTGGGAACAGGAATTCGAGTTGTTCTGCATCCCAGCTCTGGCTCTTTGCCTTTGATGTTGTGTTCACCTCACCTTCAGTGCTTGCATTGAATTTTGTTCCCTCCTTCCATTGCCCTTTCCCTGAGAAAGAAATACCCCTGCACATCCACAAGGCAGAAGCAGAACTGGCGTGGAAGCCTTGGTGTCCCCACTGAGGGATGGCAGGAGGACATGGCATCCTGGGGAGGGCTGGGTGTGTGCAGCAACCATGGGGCCAGAACAGAGCCAGGTCTGACTGAGAGTCCCCAGCCAAGGGGGATTGCTCCCGGGTCTGCAGGGGCCAGGAGGTGCAGCTGCAGCAGCAGTGCTGCTGGTGGTGGGAATGCCACGGTGCTTTCAAACAGCAGTATTGTGGAAAAGGACCTAAATTATTCTTGGGTACCTGCTACAACTCACCAGGCATGGCATGGAGCCAGGCAAGGGCACACGTGCTGTCACTAGTATCCAAATAGTCCCTCCTGTCCTCTGGCCCACATGGGCTTTGTGCATCCTTGTGTCCACTCACTCCACCAGGCACAGGCAGACCTGGGCCACCAGTGTGGTTCCACAGGCATCTCAGTAGGATGCTTGGCACACAAGCATCCCTCTGTTGGCCTGGTCAGTCCAGGGTGGTGTGGAGAGGGTGAGGAGGACTGAGCAGTCCCTGGTGGGTGAAAGGAGGTGGATGCTCTTCTTTCCAGCACCCAGACCTTCCCTCTGTGCAAACTCTTAAGAGTGTTGGCACCAGGATGTGCAGTGGGAACCACGCTGACTCCACCATGACTTCCATGGCTTCACCTGGGTAGGAGGAGGCTGAATAAATACATGTGGCAGGGAAAATGTAAAATGCAACGTTTTGAAAGGAAATTTTGTTGCCAAGAGCTTAAAAAAATATCCTTGCTGTGAATCAGCAATTTCAGGTGGAACCCAAACAATTCATGGGACCTGCTGGAGAACTGAGACCCAGAGCCATAGAGTGAGCCCCAAATGAAGAGCATGGGAGGAGGAGGAAGGAGAAGAGGGCTTGGCTCAAGGTGCTTGACCACAATGTGGGCACAAGGAGACTCCCAGTGTCCCGCAGTTCCAGAGGGTGGAGGGAGGGAAGCTCGGCCCTCAGGGCCCCACTGCTCAGCCTCTCTGGAGACACGGCATCCCCAAAGCTTACCACCGCCACAACTCGTGAGCTCACAGCTACAAGGAAGCTCTTTGTTCGCCGGGATGGCCACCCGCCGGCAGATGGAGCGACTAGCGGGGATGGGGCCGGATGATCTGTGGGAAGCCGCCGGCCAGCGAGGGGCAGCGGGGCCAGGGCTGTGGCTGGCGTAGAGCTGGCACAGGAGGAGGAGACGGCAGCATCCTTTAGGGGCCCCTAAAATCCACCCTGGGCCCTAGGTCCCTGCTCCAAATATTGGTTCTGGTGTTGCTCCAGTCTGTTGGTGTCCGTGGGGCTTTGAAGCTCTTGCCCAACAAAACAACAGCACCCATCACCCATGGATAAATTCCATGGGGCAGATATCTGGGCTTATCCCTGCCAGACAGGATGCTCATACCACTCTCTGTCTGGGCTCTGCACCCTGCAGAGTCCCCCTTACTGCAGCCAGGCCTGGCACAGTGTTGGGAGAGATGCCCACTCCAGGTGAGGGCTGGTGGCAGCATGGCCAGAGCCAGCCCACGTGAGCACCAAGAGGGCACAGACCTGAGCGCCAGGGTGAGATGAGGCACCACAGGCCAGGCCCCATCTCCCCTCACCAGCCCAGATCTGGTAAACAAACTGTCGATGCTGCCAGTGGCCTGAGGGGTGAGGAATCCACCCGGTGACCAATTGCTCTGGACCCTAGGGGCAGGGATTGTCCCTGTGATAGTGAAAGGCTCATTTGAGCTGCTGGAAACACTGCTAGTAGTCACAGCCACCACCACAGAGCAATGACAACGATGATGACACTGACAA
>JANPWX010000614.1:185593-201637 GCA_024734555.1 Trochalopteron elliotii
GTCATTTAGTATTGGATATCCTACGGGCCGCCCCCCTCACCCCCTTCCTCTGGGCAGCCGCGGGTCGGGGGCTCTCCGGTGGCTCCTCGGGGCGCCGTGACGGGGCCATGTTGTGCCCCTGGCGCCGGCTGCCCGCGGAATCCCCGGGGCTCTCAGCCTGCCCTGGCCTCCGCGGCGGCGCTTCTCCGACTGTGGATCGGACGTGGATGGTGTTTAAACCATTCCCCGGATAACGCAAGACCAGTTTTTAACAGGATTGAACATAAATGTGCGGTCGTTTGGCGGGCAGTCCGCCTTAGAGACGTCGATGTCATTGCAGGATGGACGAGTCCTGAGCTACCCCGTGGAACGGGGATGCCGGGGCACGGGGGAAGCCCTGCTCCATGACCCTCCCTCTGCGTCTCCAGGCAGCGAGCTCAGTGCGGTGTAAATTGGGTCATCCTGCGGCACCGCTCTCCCCACTGAAGGAGCACAGATGTAGGGACCATAAATGCTGGTTTACACCAGAAAGACCATCCTTGTCGCTCAGAGCCTTGTTAAACCTCCTGCAGAAGGTGACTGCTGTTCTTGCACAGCGTTTGGTGGTCCCTGATGGGTGCAGACCTGCTGTTCCCTTTGGGATTAACGTGGGGAAGGCTTCAGCTGTTTTTTTTTCCCAAATGCAGGTGTCACAGTAATTGGGAATAGAACAATTAGGAACCAATATGGCTTTCCCTTCTGAAGGCTTTAGCCCATGTCTCCACAGATGTGAACATACTGACTGGTCTTCATCTCCCACCTCATTTGGCTCCCTTCTAGTGTTAAATTGCTTGTAGTTCAAGCTGTGTAAGTGCTGTTGAGGTGCTTGGGATCTCATTGTGTTAATACTGCCTTTGGGATGGTGGCTGGGTCTGCAGGATGGCTTTGAGGAAGCTGCTCTTGATTGATGAGTGTGGGAGATGAAATCATGCAAAGAGCCAAGTGGACAGTGGATTAAAACTAGTGTTTGAGAGGAACATGTCTAGCCATGCTGGTGTGGGCACCATGGACTGATTCCACACCAGCTGTCTCTGTCACTTTAATTCTTGATAAAACAAAAGTTTGGTTGGCTGTGTCTAGTCTTGCTTAGTTTGTACCTGGTGGTGGGATGCAGATGTTCATGCTGAGGGCAGTCAGTGGCCTACCACCTTGGATTTCAGACATTGTACTCAAGCTTGACAGGTTTTCCTGAAAACTCAGTGGTTGAAATGCCATAGGAGCCAAGAGTTGGGCCTGCTGACCTACCTGCCTCTTGACTAGTGAAGATAATGGAGGAAGAAACTGAGACTTAGTTACTTGTTGGGCAAAAGATAGCCAGCAGTTCAGTGCATTTTGCAGAATAGTCCTAAATAGCGAGCTTTCTTTCCAAGGATGGAGCTGTTGGTTTCCTCTTGCAGAATGGCTTTTGGAAGCAGAAGAACATGGCTGTGTGGCTTTAGACACCAGAGCAGTGACGTGTGAGTGTGCTTCAGCTGAAATATCAGGGAGGGATGCGGACTTGAGTCAGCGCTTTAGCAGGAGTTTGGAGTGGTGCTGGCATGTCTGAACCAGCAGGGAAGCCTTTCCTAGAAGCTGCAGCATGACAGCGTGGTGCAGTGAGATTGCAAGGGGAAGGTTTGTCTAGGGGAATGCAAAGTCAGTGTGTAAGCTGCATTGGTGGAGGTTCGGTGTCTGTCGTGTTGCAGGCGTTTTGTGACAGGTCCTTGATGCAGTGTCAGGTAGTCCTGGATTCAGTGAGCTCAGAGGTCATTGATGTCGTAATACCAGCAGGTCTGAGCCATGCAGGTACTCTTGCCAGGGCCAATGATGGGTTCAGGTGCTGGACAACAGGTTATAGGTACTGCTGATGGGAAGTTGTTTCTTAGATGTGACTGTTCAGTGAAGTGGCTTGTATTTCTAGGGCAATATGGCAGAGATGTTAACATAGGATAAACTAAGACTTGTAGTGTTGTGTAGCTTTTGTAAGAGGTATGTGGCATCACAACATGTTCTGATGTTAGTTGGTAAAAAAAATCACCCTGATTTTGAAGTAAGGACCTAAATCTGGGCAAGCAGTGTAAAACTCTAAAATTGTCCTGGATCAGTGTTAATTAGTGCAATGATCATGTCTGACTCATGCTGTATCTAAAGATCACATTCTTGTGGAGCTTTTATTTCCAAGGCATGTTTCTAGTAAACATGTTCAGGTTCTGTACTGTCCAGGCTAGTTTGATGTGAAAACAAGTGACTTGGAGCAGTCCTGTGTGATCTGTGAGCATTACTTGCTGATGGTAAATAGATAGCAGAGCTTGTTCTGGTCAGCAAGAGACAAGAGCAGGCTGCTGTGACCTTGGCCATCTTTGAGCCTGTCTGGTTATTTGCAGATTAGAACTTGTTCTCATTGCTGCAGTTCCTTATTTCCCATGTGTGAAATGTGGTGGCTCAGGGTCAGGTGCTGTTGAATGATTAAATTATTGTAGCTTTTTCATGTGATTTGAGCACACCAGAATGGACAAGTGTAGTGTTGGGCAGAGCTGTCTGGTTCTGTGTGTCCTGGTGCTCTGTGCAAAGCTGTCACAAGTGTGTCCACTGTGCCCTCCATGGTGAGAGGAGTTGTCCTTAGGCCTGAACTCCAGCTGGGAATTCATTGCCTTCAATACCTGCTGCACTGCCAAGCAGCTGGAAGATTCCTCGTGAAGAGAACCTCAGCCAGCACTGTTAAATTAGTCCTGTATCTTCCAATTTTTGCTGCAGAACCAATTAAATAGTACTTTTCTTTTAAATGTGGACTTTAGCTATTATAGCAGTTGACTGGCGTTTAAGGGACCTCCATGATGAAATAGCTGGCTCAGAACATGTAGCTTGATGCAGCTGACAGCCCTGCACAGTCTGATTCTGGAAGGCATCATGACTATAAACAACTTCCATCCTCAAAGGCAAATGGCATCTGTGCTTCCCAAAATACTGTCTGAGCGGTGGGGAGGTGGAACAGGAGAGCTGTTTGCAGGTAAAAATGAAATGGCAGAGTGCAGCTCAAAGTAATTTTTGCTCCAAATGAGGGTGGTTGTGATGTGGGCAGGTGTGTGAGCTACCAGACTGTCTGCAGTAGAGATTAGCTTAAGCCTTCGTCCTTAACAGCAGGTAAAGCAGTGGATGGCTAAGACCTAAGTGCTGTAACAGAAGTGAGGTAGGCGATATTTCTACAGCTTGAGAATGAGGGAAGGCATCTCAACAAGGGCATCATTTCCTCTCAGTAAATGCCAGTCTTGGGAACATCTGAAAATGAGTTGAATCATCACTATAAACCATTGGCTCTGTAGAACGTGGCTTGCTGCAGTTTGTACTGTGGCTTCGTGATGGATCCCTGTGTCACCCTGGAGTTCCTACACAGCCTGCGGGTGCTTCCCACCTGGTGGGAACACTGGGAGTAGCAGTGGACATGGGTGACAGCTGCCTCAGGATGTCTTCCTGGTCAACTTCCTTTTTTCCTTCCTAGAACTGGCCTCTTCCATCTCCAGAGCCTGACTGGTTGCACACAGATGTTGCAAGGTGAACAGCATCCCAGCCTGACCAGGCTGTTGGGTGCTCCTTGAAGCAAAGGTTTACAGCAGTGTGTGGTTCTCCAGTAAGGCATGACTGGCTGCACTTGCTTCCTTTGGGCTGTGAATCCTGTGAGCACACAGCTTTGGGTCAGGCTGCTCTGGCCACAGGAGTGTCTGCTGGGTGCAGGCAGGGAACCTGGGCTGTCCCATGCCACAGCAATGGGGCAGCAGAGCTGGGTGCTACTGAGTGCTCTGAGCTCCCCTGAGAGCTGCTGGTTGGGAAGGGATCCTGCTGAGTGGTGTAACACACTGTTCTGCCAGTCAGTACCTGGAACACACTGGTCACCTGATTTGTGAGACAGGTCATCTTTAAGGTGATGGAAGGGAGCCTCTGTGATGATAATGATACATAAGTGGCTGGATGGACCCTGCTGCTTGCAGGACAAGCCTGTGCTCCATGGTATCAGTGCTTTACCATACTTACAAAATCAAAGAGCTCTGTGTGCTGCGTCAGACAATCCAGAGTGCCAATTGAAGCAGCTCTTGGACTGGCAGATCCCTTTTTTCCTTGGACTGCTGCTATTACAGCAATGTTTCAAGGAGCTGGTGGTTTTTTAAGTTCTCAGATGTACTGACCCAAGAGTAAAAGGCCTGTCAGTCTTGGACAATTTCTGGTAATGCTGTAGGCTGGCAGTGCCAGGCCTGGTGGAAATACCCACACCCTTTCATTACATTATGGAAGAGCAGAAAGCTGTCCCTAATCCTGAAACAGGTGACTCACTAAAGGGTTCAGAGTCTACAGCTTCCTGTAGGGCAGCTTCCCTGTTTACCCCTCAGGTTTTCATTGGGGAACAGGTTTCAGCCAGTGTGATGGGAATTTGCATAGGCTCCAGTACAGTTCCCCTAACAGCTTGTCTGTTCTGTGCAGATGCTCCTGGGCAGAGCAGCAGAGTTTTTCCAAGAGTATCCATTACTGTAACCTGAGGTAGAGCTGTTAAATGTGGTGGGGTGGGATAGGGCAGGGCCAGTCTGTGGGAAGTAGTCTGTTTCTTTGGAAGTGTCCAGGTTTCTGGCATGGCAAAGCAAGGACTGTACTTGACCTGGATGTCCCCTCTAACATTTCTCCAGCCTTTTGAGAACAGCCTGCTCAGAGATGAATAGATGTTGGTGAATTGGTGTCTGTCTGCTCCCAGGGAAGCCTGCCTACTGCAGAGGGTAGCCCATTTGATAATTAGTTTTAAAAGGCTCCAGATGTAAGTCCTTGTCCCAAATGGTCTTTCATGCTTGCTGTGATGGTAACCAGTAGTATCCTAATAGGAAATCTGATTTTTATTACTAGCTCACTCCCAATGTAGGGGAATGCTGCATGTTAGTGCTCTGGAAATCTCTCACATGTTGTGTGGAAATCTGCTTCATCATGGTGGGACATGGGAGGAATTCCTGGCTCTGAATGGACTAAATGCTGCTGGTATGTGGCTGGGTCAGAGTCTGTTCCTGGGCTGAGCCTGTCTGAATGTATCAACTGGTGAAACTGGATCTGTGCTACTGGATCCCCTTGGAAGACTCCTCACAGCCTCTTTCTTTATCAAGAAAGCCTCTGACTTAACTGCAAGATTACTCTTCTTGGTGTGTGACCTGACTGAGCACAGTCACCTGCTGGAGCTGGAAAAGGTTGGTCTGATGCTGGGACTGCCCTTGGTCTGAAGAGCAGGGTGCTGGCAGAGAGCCCTATGGAAAGCTGTGTCAATGGCAAGACTATGACCAGTCTTCAGTCCTTTGACAGTACAGCCTATCCAGCAAGTGGGTGTCTAGCTTATCCTTGATCCTGGAGCTGCACAGCCTCACTCCCTCTGCTATCACTTTTAAAGGGACAGCTACGGTGAGATGCCAGGCAGCATATCCTCAGCCCTGTGGGAGGGCATTTTGCCCCCAGGACCAGTACATAAATCAACTCTGGGCTGTGAGTTCAAGGAGTAAATCAAGTATTTCACAAGGGAGTTAACCTTTGAAACAGGCTTACTGGGAGTAGGTGGTCTTGAGTGATGTGCATTGAAACGACTCTGTATTGTAACACCATTGAACTTCCAAATGGCACAATTCCTGGTTGGAGACCAACATGAATACCTTCTCTGGTCAACCAGATAGGTGGAGTCCTTCTCCACCTGCCAGGTAGATGTTTTGACAGGTCTGCCTCTTTAAAGGTAGAGTTTGGAGCTTGCTTGGTCTGTATGTTGGAGGTGGGAGAGCTGGATGAGCTGACACAAAACCCAGAGTCTTGGTGTGTAGCAGAGGTACAGCTCTTGCCCCATTTCCAGTGTGTGCCACAGAGATCTCCTCAAACTCTGTTCACCAAGATTTTGGAAAACATGTCCTTCCAGTCAATCAGGGATATTTAAATGTAGCATATGAAGTACATGTGCTCTGTTGTTCAGAGCTGCTGCAAGGTAGAGGTGAAGGTGTGCAGGAACCTTGTCCAGGGTGTCCGTAGCCCAAAACTGAGTGGCTGTGCCATGGTGGGAAGCAGGTATTATTGCCTGTAATATTGGGATAATGTCAAAGATGCAGGGACAACTTACCAGGCTAGTAAAGTGCTGTAAATCTGCCTTGTAAGGTGCTGGAGATGCCTCTTGGTTGAGGTGCTGGTAAAGGCTTCCTTGGGAGCAGATGTGCCAAGCTCTGTGTGGCCACCAGTGGGAGTTCAGTAGAGCTTCAGTGACATCTGGGACTGTCATGTGAAGACTGGTGAGCATAAGCTTTCTTTTGAACTGTGTCAAAAACAAGTTTAAGGCATAAGATCTGGCCTCTTCTGGGCTTTTAACTGAGAACTGACAAACTTGTGCTGCACTGCCCTTCCACAGAAGCTTGAGCAAGCTGTCTTTCTGTAATGGGTTACAAAATCACCTTCTCGAACACCACTGCATTAATTGCAACACCCTCGAGTAGCTTCATGCTTGGAGGAAGTGATGACTGATGTGACTTTAAATAGTGAACTTCCCTTACAAGCCTCTGCATTTTTTGAGAGGTTTGTAAAAGATTGCAGACAGGAGAAGTGGTTTCTGCTAAATTCTATAGCTAGGGTAGATAGTGGAACCGGGATTCAGGCCTAGTTCCATCCATTAGAAGACGCTTCATCCAACAAAAATGGTTCCTAGTTCAAGTCAGTGATTTCTTTCTAGACTTCCTAAGGGCTAGACCCTAAACAGAGCCATCACTGAAATGGCTGATTAAGTCCATGTGCTGATTTCCAGGTTCATCTTATATTTGCAGATAGAACCTGCTCATGGCTCAAGCTTGCTAAGTAGGAAAGCATCTATCCAAACTTCTCCAAATACTTCCCAACAACTCTTTGGGACAAAGTGTACAATCTCACCCTTGGATGCCAGTGTAAGGCAGTTGCAGATCTTTGTGGAACAAGCAGGTCTCCCTTGGAGAAACCTTAGTTCTCTGTGGGTGGAGCAAATTCAACTATTAAGTCTCAGAACAGTACAAAGACTTTAAATGCCCATGGTTTAAATACACTCCAGCAGCCTTTTAGAATAGATGCAAGAACATTTTCTTGCCAGATAGGACTGAACTCTGAAAACAATCTTGATGGTGTCAGAAAAGGAGATTGCCTGCCCTTCCATATGCCTATCTCTGCTGCTTTAAGAACTTACTCCTGGCTGGCAGTTGACATGCATGTCATCTCTGGGTGATGGTGAATGCAGTAGGAAGCTGTGGAGTTCTCAGAATACTCCCCAGTAAGACTGGAAGGAAAGGTGTCTTTTCAAGTACTGCAGAATCAAAGAAAGAGGTATTTGAGGAAGACTAATACAATGTTTTCAAGGCAGAAGTTACTTTGGGGTAGTGCTTTGTACTCTTCCATCAGGTCTCTGGTACAGGTGATAAGCCCATCATTCTGTGCAGGTCTCTGCATGCTCAAATATTGACAGAGATGATGAGCAAACCTTAGGTGTAAGGTGGCTGTGGTCCTCAGCCTACAAGCCAGACTCCTCTTCGTGGTTCCAGTGGTTGGATTGATAAGTGTTTGGACCCAACTCCTTTGCAGGTGAGGCCACCCTCTCCATGTGCAAGAACTCCTCTCCAAGGAATGATGTGGAGCAGTAATATTTGAGTTGGTTTCTATATCAGTGTGTCTGATGAAGCTGCAGTGGCACATTTAATTCCAGAGCCAAGCACAGGGAAATGGGTTTTGTGGGAGAACAGGCCTCATGAAGGAGATCTGTGCATCTGAACTCAGTTCAGGTGGCCCAGCTCTCAGCTGTGTTCTGCTGTGGTATCCACGTGTGCTTTGTTGAGCCGTGCAGTGTGGACTCTGGGAGGGCACAAACACTGGAGTTGCCCTTGGGACTTTGGGGTTTGGCCCCTAAGCAGGGGCATGGGTAGCTGCTGAGGCTGTGCCCTGCAGTGAAGCTGGCCTGGGAAGATGTTCTGCTATCCATAATATTTGAACAGCACCTCTTACTAGTCTTTGGAATAGGACTCTGGGTAGGTCACTTCCTCATCCCTTAGGGTAGTATTCCTGGCTGTCAAGTGACCGTGTTGGTTTTGCACAATCCTTCCTTGTGCTGACTTAGCTGTTCTAACTGCGGCCTACTGAAAAGAATGGCATTTGGGAATGTATCTAATGCATTTTTTTTTTCTCTTCCAGCCTTGGGAGCTGCATATGGGACAGCAAAGAGTGGCACAGGTATTGCAGCCATGTCTGTCATGAGGCCTGAGCTGATCATGAAGTCCATCATCCCTGTGGTCATGGCGGGTATTATAGCAATCTATGGCCTCGTAGTGGCAGTGCTCATTGCCAATGCCCTCTCACCTGAGATCACGCTATTCAAGTAAGTTGCTGTATCTGGCAGTTCTGTTTTAGACTGTCCTGTCACAGTTTGATGCTCTGTGTGTGGGTGGTTTTGGCTCAAGTCCCTTGGAAGGGCTGGCAGTGCTAAATGCTGCTGGTCTAGCCTTAGGAGCATGGACTGGATTCCAGCTGTCCTGCTGGATGCCTCAGCCCCAGTGGAGCTGCCTGCTGAGTTGGCTGTACTGCCTGTCTCAGATCAATCGGGCATCCCACTGCTCAGGTGATGGGGCTCTGGCTTGAAAGCAACTCTGTACAGGCAGCATTGGGATAGGAGGCAAAGCTTGTGTCATGATGCCAGACTCTAGACCTGGATGCACAGGTGTTTCCAATACTGTCTAAGTAGTTCTGCTGTTGCCTGGGAGATGCAAGTGAATAATTAATATTGCTTTTGCTTTATGTGCTGGTAAATCAATCCTTGAGCTATACATCAGGCCTCTATAGCAGCTACAGTCTGAAACTTAATCTGCTCTTGGCTTCTGAGAACAGCTGGAACTGGTGTGATTGAGCCCTCTTGGAATAAAACAGTGCTGCTGAAGTGTGACGGGTATCTCTGTTGCTGTACAGGCTGTACCTATGAGCAGTGTGCTTGGCCTAACAAGACATGGTCTAAAACAGCAAATACCAAAAGGCCCTTTGCAATTACCAGGTGGGCAGACCCTGATAGGGACTGCTGCTCTGAACTGCTCTCCTCATGGAAAACCAGACCATTCCTGCCCAGCTTCTGCAGTGCAAGACACCTGCATGTGCTGTGGCTGGGTATAAGGTTGCTCAAGGTTGGAGATGAGCAGCTGCTAACAGGCTGCACAGCACTGTGGGACAGGCATTGCTGCAAGTGCTGGTAAGTGCTGCTCTGACTTCACACTGAGCCTGCTGGTGGCCAGATGAACCTGGTAACTCAGTTTGGTGTGTGAGCCACACATGAACATCAGGTGAAGATCCTTCACTGCTGCCTGTTTCTTTAAGTATCAGAGTTGGGAGTGTCAGTAAGGCATCTGCTTTGAGGCACATTGGGCTTGTTGAAAGAGTTAGGGGCTTAAGATTGGGTGTCCTGTTCCTTTGCCACTGACACTCTTCCATCTCTGTCCCACAGGAGTTTCCTTCAGCTGGGTGCTGGCTTGAGCGTGGGTCTCAGCGGTCTGGCTGCTGGCTTTGCCATCGGCATTGTGGGCGATGCAGGTGTCCGGGGCACAGCACAGCAGCCCAGGTTATTTGTGGGGATGATCCTCATTTTGATCTTCGCTGAAGTCTTGGGTCTCTATGGCCTCATTGTTGCCCTTATCCTCTCCACGAAGTAAATGTTGCGGTATGATGTAAAGAGATGTAACAAATCTACGTTTAACAAAAAAAAAAGCTCCAGAATGAAAATGGTTTCTCCAATGTGTACAGTTGTCCCAATTTGGTAGTTGATCTCTTGTAAATGCGCAATATATGTTAGTGACTCGTCTGTCCTGTGTGTACTTCAATATTAACTTGGATGGGCTTCTCCAAGCCTGCTGCATGGCTTGGGGTGGCCCGTGTGCAATTTTCCACCCATTGCTGTTAGTATTTTATGTATAAATATGAACTAGAAATGTAATTTTTTCTCTTCACTGGATGTTTATTTATAAAAGACTTGACATGTTCATACATCTATGGAGCAAGGATTTTCAATTTCCCATGCTATATATTAATCTTATATATAGGTAGATTACACTGTGGGGTCAATTGTAAGTGCAGAGAATTCCTTGGATGTAATTTTGATTCTAAAGATTGCTGTAGTGTCCTGGTATTGGAGTATGAGAATTTTGTGTTTTATTACAGCAATTGTCCGAAACACTCCTGTGTTTCAATAGTAACTGCGTATGCTTCGGCATCAGTCGTGCACCCAGTGTTGGGTTACAAACTTCTACCATGTTTCCAAATAAAACTTCCTCACTACATTGCTGTAATGAGTCCCTGGCTCTGATTTCCAGCTGTTGCTGCTCCTTTGGGAAGAGGGTGAGGTCCCTTGAGGAAGGCAGGTTCCTGAAGTGACTGGGCAGCATGCTGGAGTGATGCTGCCAGCTCTGCCACAACTTTCCCTTTCTCCTGGGCCACGCCAGTGTGGTTCCCAGCTGCTGCCATGGGTCATATTTGTGGTGAGCAGGGATCCAGGGCTGTGCTCACCTTGGTCACATCTGGCTCAGTGTGATGCTCTGTAACCAGGGATCAGGGAGCTTGCAGCCTGCACCAAAGGCCAGGGAGAAAGGGTGCAGGCTACAGCCTGTGACCAAGAGAGGAACTACCTTGTCAGGAAACAAGCAGCCTGTCCTTGTGCTCGCCTTGCAGAAGCTGAGCTGCTTGGAAGCTGTAGTGTGAACAGTAATTGCCTCTGAAGTACCTCAACAATAGTCTCATCAACAAAATGGCTTCAGTCAAGAACTTGTATTTTTATCTTTTAAATCACAGAACCATTTGAGCTGGGAGATTCTGCTGCTGCAGCTACTGAGTGCTGGAGCAGCCTCCTCTGGCCTGAGGATTTCAGTACTGCCAAGCTTATATGGAAAATACGTGTTGGACCACTTCAGTGGTAAAGCTTGGTCCCAGTTAACACTGGGAAGTCTGGAGCTTGGGGAGCAGAGCCAAATCTTCAAGCCAAGATGTTACTACTCAGATACCTGGTGCCTAGTAGTGCTTTTGGCATGAAACCAAGCTGATGCCTGTGGAGGGATGTGTCACCTGGTTGGGAGTGAAAATGTGTATGCGTGTTTCATAAAGGTACCTGTTCAGTACCTTCAGGTGCAAGTACTCACTGAAGAGCTGTGGCCAGAACATAAGGAGTTCACTGAAGCTGTTTGGGGGTTCTAACCTGGCAAGGATGTTGCCTAGCCCAGGCCTGGTGCTGCCATGCACACCTTCTGGGTGTTCAGGAGACTGTAGCTGTGAGCCAGTCATCTTGTCAGGGTCGACAATAATTATTAACAAAGGAATGGGCTTACTTTTGCTGCTTGCTAAAACCCTGATCTCTCTGCAGTCACCTCTCAGTGGGCTGGGCTGGGCTGGTTTTGCTTGGGAAGGGCTTTGTGTCCCAGCACTGTGAGCAGAGCTGGTGGTGGGGCTGTACACAGGTGTAAACTGACTGAAGGAAGATCCTGTATGCCTGCTGAAGCAATGGTGGGGGGAAAGAGAAATTCCTGATCTGAATGGTTTTGGTCATTCTTTTCATCAGCAAAAATAGTAGACTAAACCTCCAAATTAGGCTTTCCCCAGGGCTCATAAAGGTTTATGGCATCTGTAGGTTGTGTCTCACGCTGACTGCAGAGGGGCCTTCCTGCTGCAGTCTGACAGCTTGCAGTTGGGGGGTGAATCCCAACCCAGGCTCTGGAGAGGATGCTGCATCCAGCTTGCAGTTCTGGTAAGAGGAATTGAATTTGGCAAGTTAAATTATGTGGGAGGATAGGAGAGTGTCCTGGCTGGGGCTGCAAATATGCTTAACATCCAGTTTACCATCTGTAAGGGGACCCTACAGCCAGTCTTTCTGCCAATGTGAATAAAATTGCATTTAAGAGAGCAGCTAAATGCTCTCATCTCCAAGAGCAATTAGTGGTTTAAAGGCCCCCAGTTCCAGTCAACCCTAAGGTCCTTTGTAGGTTGGTGACATGGTGCAGAGACAGTTAATAGAGATTTGCAGAACCAATGCAGTGAAGGTCCCCTTCAATGGCATTTTGCTTCATGCCTTGGAACATGAAGCCTTTGTCATTAATATATAAACCCATGCAAGAAGAACAGAGCTGGAGTGAGCATGGACTGGGGGAGAATCCGGAGGATCACTTTATGCCAAGTACCTGCAAATACACCCAGAGTCAAATTAACAGTCTGCACATGCTGCCTCAGCCTTCAGTGATGCTCTGAATCCTCTGTGATGACTCGCGGCTGAAAAAAATCACATTTCAAGTCCTTCACTGTTACTATTGCATCAGCACATTTCTGAAATGATTTGGGGCATTAAGAATATGAGGGGCCTTTAAGGTTTTTGAAATTCCTTTACTGCCAGGAACATGGCAGCTCAGAGGGCAGTCCCAGCTGGCAGGGATTGACTGTGGTTTGGAAGAGGCGAAGGGAGTAGCTGTGCTGGCACAGCCATGGTGCCTTGGTGCTCTGTGTGTGGCTGGGAGCGCTGCAGTGAGTCAGCCCTGCAGAGAGGAGAGGAGCAGGGCCTCTGCAGCAGCAGCAGCACAGGGACAGGGCCATCTGCAGTCAGTGCAGGCTCGGGGAGGTTCAGGACCTGCTGCCAGAGCTGCCAGCACAGACAATGCCTCCACAGAGTCTGCTGACCTTGTTCTTCATTAACCCATTCACACTGGGTTTTGTTTTTTTCCAAAGGCTACAATTATTTTTTCACTGCTGTTGGAGAAGCATTTTTAAGTATCAGGATTTTTTTATCTGTGATTGCTCAGAGATTGGCTTTCCTGGAGAGATCTGGCTTACAGAGAAGCATAGTAACCTGAAAAAGTAAATAAACTTTGGGGAAATAAAAATCTTGTTATGAGAAACTGATCCCAGAAACCAAGTCACTGTTTCCAATTACAGAGTAACAGCAGAGCTAATGACTACAGCTCTCCGTAAACCTTGTTTCCTTCCCAGGCTGGCCAGGGGGATACTGATTGTAGGGCATTCTGCTGTTTCCAGCCAGCTGTACCATCCAAACCATCACTGTGCTCAGGTGAGAGTTACTTGTCTCTGATGCACAGGACTTGGAACCTCTGGCCTTAGTTTTACAACTGTTAACCATCTTTCTCTCTTGACGTGATTAAATTAAACCCAGAACAAGTCTTCACAAAGCCACTTACCCTGGAGTGGGAAATTTCTGTTTCAGGGTGAAAGGATTGTGTCCCAAAAGGCTTCTCCATTTTAGTTCCTGCTAAAGCTGATACTGTTATTTTTTCTGCAAGACACACTTCAGTGAGCTCCTGAGAGCCACAGCTTTGCAACTCCTATCAGTGGTTTTCAGCCAAGCTGGTTCTTGTGTCACAACACAAAAGCACACAGGGAAAAATCTTACCCTGACCTTACAGTGTTCCAGAGCCAAGATTCTAGGGGCCACACTGTATCCACAAGGTACCTACAGACCCCTAACAGCTCTCTCTGACTTGAGAGAGCACAAACTGGGCAGGATGCAGCTCCTGGAGAACTGGTGGCTTGTCTTTGCCATTTTCCTTTTGCTGAGGGACAAGCTGCCCTCACCACAGGATCAGGTCTGTCTCTTCAGGATTCATCAAGGGGGTAGCAGGGACTGTGTAAGCTCTGGAGCCTTTTCTGGCACTTTGAACAGTGCTGTCTATGCTGTTACACCTGTGCTTTCTTCCTTTGCCTTTGGCAGAGGGGAAAAGGGTGACTTAAGTGGCAGAGAGTGAATTCAGCCATCCTCTCCTAATGGCTGTATGCATGAGGTAGGCTGAGGACAAATCTTGGGAAATTGTGTATATTCCTAAGACTGGCAGTTTGTTTTAAGCAGCTCCGTAGCTCCTGTGTGCCTTGGGACAATTTCTTACATATCTTTGTGAATGCCTGTGAAAATCAGAAGACAAGGCTATATTTCAACAGCCCATCATGCAGCAGCAGTGCTGGCCCCAGCCCCGCTCCTGCAGCTGCTCCATGTGCTCCCCAGCTCATCCCAAGTGTGCAGGTATTACTGCTCTTGCTGCCAGGCAGTGAACCAAATGTGGGAATTGAGCCAGGTTAAAAATAACTCAACCTGAAGGAAAAAAAACCACGTTTGCTAAAGAAAATGCAGGCAAAACTACAGCCTGTGATTCCCTCTGCCTGTTACTGGGGCAGTGAAGAGAAAGAATATGGAATTATTATTAGAGGAGTGTGCAATATTGGTGATGCAAGATGGGGTTAATTTAATGCTGAGAAATAAAAGGAGAAATCCAAAGGAGTAAGACTCTAGCAGTACATGACATAAGCTGAGCTGGATGACATACCTGCAGCCCTGAGGAGCAGATTCCCATTGCTTGGCACAGGCTGTTCAGTTCTCCCAGCAGTGCTGACAGGAGGTCTCAGCACTCTGATCCAGGCTTGGGACTGGCAGCCTGAGGAAGCCTTGGATCTGTGTAGCTGGAGGGTTCTCAGGTGAAGTCCTGTCACTGCTGTGGGTGGGCTCGAGGAGGGATATTTATGGTGGGTGTTCCTGTCTGTGCAGTCAGTATTTGCCTTTACCTCAGCATCTCTTCCACTGCCAGCTAAAGTTACTGTCACAGCTCTGTCAGCTTGTATGTTCCTGGGGAAGGGACCTGTTTTGGCCACAGGCAGTTTGGGTGCCATACATGCCTTCTGACATCCAAATTCGATTTAGCAGCTTGGATGGGTCCTTTCTTCTTCACAGACAGATAAGCAGGGCTGAGAGCTGTTTTTAGGATTCATCTTCTCTCTAATTTTGGGGTTTCCTCGGCTCCACCTGTATGATGCTAAAAATCATTCCCAGCAATACAGTGCTGGGTGTACCAGAAATGCATAATTTCATGAGGAAAACCTTACAGCTCATCCAGTTCAGCCACTCCTGCCATGGGCAGGGACACCTTCCACTAGCCCAGGTTGCTCCAAGACCCATCCAACCTGGCCTTGGACACTCCCAGGGATGGGGCAGCCACAGCTTCTTTGGGGAAGAAGAACAAGTCTTTGTTTTCTTTTTCTTCACCAGAGAAGTCCAAGAGAGTTCCCAATATCCCATCTATCCCTGCCCTCTGGCAGTGGGAAGACATTCCCCCTTTCCTGCCCCTCCAGGATGATGTCCACAGTTCCTCCCCAGCTCTCCTGGTGTCCCTTTAGGCCCTGGAAGGGGCTCTAAGGTCTTAATCTCTTCTCTTCTACAAGTGAACCTCCCCAGCTCTGCCAGCCTGGCTCCAGAGCAGAGGGGCTCCAGCTCTTGGAGCATCTCTGTGGCCTGAAACCATTCTCAGCCTCAAATTCCCAAAACAGTGCTGCACATAGTTTTCCCAGCCTCAACTGGCATCATTCCCATCATTCCCCTTTCAGGCCCCTCTCCTAGCATCCTGCTGGCCATAGGAGCAGCTTGTAGTGTGGACAAGCACTGACATCATGGAATGATAAGCATGGCTCAAAACCTAATTAAAATCCAATTCCAGGCCAGACAGGGATATTACATTCATACACAATTACATTCCCCATCATTTTTCTTTCCTGGGAGAGATTAATCAGCAGTGCCAGAGCCCACATCAGCTGGGTGGAATCACGTCTCATCAGTTTCCCTGGGGTACACAGGGCCCAGTGAGCTGAGGGTGTCACAATGGTGGTCTTGGGATGGAGGTGTCAGGAAGGGGATCTCAGGATGGGGTTTCTGTTTCTGGATGAGTTCTCAGCATGATGTCTCACAATGGGGTCTCAGGATGAACTCTCACAATGCATGGGGTCTCACGATGGGGTCTCAGCATGGGGGTTCAGGATGGGGTCTCACGAGGAGGGTTTTCGCCGCCGACCTTCTCAAGATGGCGGCGCCCTTCCCGTGATGGCGGCTCTCGGAGCCGGTCAGGTGCCGCGCGGCGGGAGGGGAATCCCGGCACGTGCCGAGCGCGCTCACGTGACCAGGGGCACGGGGTGCTGCCGGGGCGGGATCGCGCCCAGGCCGCGCCCCCGGGTCCCGGTGCCCCGCAATAAACGAAATGCATCCGG
>JANPWX010000614.1:216648-283612 GCA_024734555.1 Trochalopteron elliotii
TGTTTTCTGTGTTCTTTGTCATGTTCTCTTTTTCCCATATAATGGCTTGTTTGGTTCTGCTACAGCTCTGCCTTTGTTTCCCATCTTAAGGAAATACTGTGCCAGTGTGTCTGGTCTTTAAACACCAGTAGGTTTATTTTTGTGAAACTTGTTCCAGGGAAAAATTACATATAAGATAAAGTTCTCTAAGGCCATAGTTTGATCTCGTCAGTCCAATTTGTAGAGCTGCAGACACACATTCTGCTGCCTGTCAGTACCTAATCTTGGGAGAGGGCTGTGAACCCTGTGTAAGAGACTCAGGTGTGTGTTTGTTGGTGTACCTGAGGATGGAGCTTTGACTGATAGATGTCCACACCCTGTGCTTGAGCATCAGGCTCCAAGAAGAATTAAGGCTGAGAGGGTTGTGATTGTTCAGCCTGGAGAAGAGAAGGCTCAGGGGAGACCTCAGAGCCCCTTCCAGTGCCTAAAGGGGCAGCAGGAGAGCTGGAGAGGTCTTGGGGCAAGGGTCTGGAGTGATGGGACAAGGGGGAATGGCATTGCACTGACAGAGATTATGCTTAGATCAGATACTAGGAAGGAATCCTTCCCTGTGAAGGTGGTCAGGCCCTGGCACAGGGTGCCCAGAGAAGCTGTGGCTGCCCCTGGATCCCTGGCAGTGTCCAAGGCCAGGTTGGATGAGGCTTGAAGCAACCTGGGACAGTGGAAATTGTCCCTGCCCATGGCAGGGGTGGATGAGCTTTAAAGTTTCTGCCCAAGCTTTTCTGTGATCACACGATTTTGTTGCACGTGTCCTGTGCTGGTCCCCAGTGCCCAGCAGCAGGAAAGGCAGCTCCTGGAGGGGAGGCAGGAGCTGAGCACAGGAGCCAAGGCAGCAGAAGCAGTGCCCTGGCCAGAAAAGGGCCCTTTTGCACAGTATGTGAGCCAGGAGAGCTGAGCAGTGCTGCTGATGGTACTCAGGCTCTGCCTGGAGTCCCAGTTGCTGGAGGAGTCTGGTGAGGAGGCAGATCCAAGCTCTAGCCAGGAATTGGATCAATGAGTTATTTGGCTGTAGCACTGTGTGTATGAGGTACTCAGCTTAGAGTAACTCCAGGTGAGGGAGAGGAGCAGCCCCCTGGAACTTTCTCTGCCTCTTGTGTAACTGGACTGGATTGCAGCTAGCCAAACCCCTTGAAATAAGAGTACATGTGCTCAGGACCCTGACCCAGATGCTGTGAAGGTACACTCCACTTCTGTCCCACCACAACTGGGGGTGCATCAGGCCCAGCATCACTGGCCACGGTAGGGAGAGGATTGTCCCACTCTGCTCTGCCCTGGGGAGTGCTGGGGGCACTTTGGGGCACCACAATATCAGAAGGATCTAAAACTGTTAGTGAGTGTCCAAGGGCAGGGACACGAGCACGGGGGAGGGTTTGGAGGAGAAGCCATAGGAGGAGCAGCTGGGGGCACTTGGTTTGTTCAGCTGGGGAAGAGGAGATGGAGCACAGAGCTCACTGGGGCTGCAGCTCCTCCCGAGGGGCAGCGGAGGGACAGCTCTGATCTCTGCTTTCTGTGACCAGGGACAGGACCTGAGGGAATGGCTGGTGCTATGTTAGGGGGTGATTATTAGGCTGATGTTAGGGAAAGGTTCTTTCCCCCAGAGGGTGGTCAGGCACTGCAGCTGGGAGAGGTAGGATTTTCCCATTCCACAGTACTACTCTCAGGTTGTTCCGTGGCATAAAATAAGTGAGACAAATTCTACAAGACTATATTTACAGATTCCAAATGGAGGTCTTGTGACCACTTCACAGAACAACTCTGGGTTTTTTGACAATTTGTTCTAACACAAGAGCTTTGGATTCCTGTTGTGGTCAGGCTCGCTTGCAAGAGAGTCAAGCAAGAGTCCTGCTTTTCAGGCTATGCTCTCTACTCAGATTTTTTCCAGTTTTCCAGAGAAGAGACACTGAGCTAGGTTGTGGGATTTGTCTTCACCTTGAGAGAAAGATTGCTAAGCTCTCTGTAGCTTCTGTGCAGTTAGCAGTGCATTTACTGCAGTGTAAGAGTCTGACTGTATGTAATAAGCAGTTAAGATTTTTTTTTCTCCCCTCTGTAGGAGCATCTCACAGTATTTGAGTTTCAAGAAGCAATTGGAGTTCCCTTTCAATTGAATGCTAGTTATGGATTAGTCAGAAGGGATATGAATACAGAGCACATTCAGAGAAAAGTCAGTCATCAGCATCCCACAGTGTGGATTTTAAGGCCCACCATAAACTGTTTCTTGTCTCTCTTGGTGTTTTCTGAGTGCAGCAGAAGAGACCCAACACATATTAAAAGTCCTGTGCTCCCCTGAGACTCCTCTTTCAGAGAAGCAGCAAGTGATGAGCAATGTGCTTGGGGATTGTCATCTCAAGATGGATGAGGATCAGAAGAGCATGGCGAAAGGTGAGCTTGAGCTGTCCTTCGGGGGATGGTGAGATTTTGTAGATTTCTTAGGTTGCAGCATTAATTGAGTCACCTCTCTGGGCACTGCCTTAGAGTGGAAGCTGCAGTGGCATCCCCAGGGTAGGAAACTGGTGCATTGAGAACACCAGTATTGAACAATATTCTTTGTCTTTTCTAGGCATGAACCCTGATGTTGTAGAAGTACAGCCAAGCAAGGGGCAGGCTGCAGATGGTGTGAAACAGTCTCACCCAAGCTCTGAGGCAAAGCCAGAGTTGTTCACATCATCTGGCAGCAGCTTCCGATTTGATTTTACACTTCCCAAGACTGACCCAGAAGCTGACCCTGGTGACAGTGGTGCTGAGCAGGTACAAAACAATGTCAGAGCCACCAAGCAGGAGAACTGGAATGGAGCCTTGAGGTTCACTGCCTCTGGACAAGAACCCAAGTTTACTTTCAACTTTGCCATCCCAGATGAAGACTGTCCTCATCTTCAGTTACTTCCAGCGAGCCAATGTACAGACTGCAGAGCAGATCCTTCACTGCCTGCTGAATCAGCAGTTCTGCCACAGGCTGCAGCCTTGCAGAAGCCTGAGGTGACTCAAGTGACAGGGAATGCACCCAAAGAGGATAGAACCCATGTCACATCAAAGATCCCCCAAACAGAGACAGCCCCTGGAGATGAGGCAGTGACAGAGAAATCAACAGGAGGTGGAGCTGCCCAGAAGAAGAAAAAGAAGAAACAAAAACCACCTGTCAGTAAAAACAAAACAGAAGAAACTGAGACCAGCAGGAAGGCAAAGGCAGAAGCTAACAGCTGTCAAAATACAGATACTTCCCATCAGGATGAGAAGACCACTCAGGTAGTTAAATACTGATGGGATCCCATAATTTATAAACCCTTGAGCTAAAGAGACACTTTATCTCTTTGCACAGATGAACAGTTAGCATACTGCCTTGAGATGGAAGCTGAAAGACCATGCTTGCTGCTTACATGTTCCAGCAGCTGTTTGCTTTTTTTGCTATACAGCTGAGGAACCTGAGCAGTGCAAAGGAAGTTAATGGTCCTTCAGATTTGTGCTGAAAGATTTCATGTTTAGACTTGTGACAGCTAATTCTGGGGACCTGGATGCCACGTTTTCTTAAGAAAATAAAAATAGGAAATGGAGGTAACTGTCTTCAGCTGGTGCCAAGCTGGTGCCTGTGGGTGCTGAGCCAGGCCCTGTAGCTCTGATGTGCATGTTGCAGGATGAATTGCTTTCGTAGTGCAAGGAGAAAAGCCAAGGCACAGAACTGCCACCTGGTGTAGGCAAGGACCTGTGGTAAGCTCAAGGGTGCTTCTGAGAAGGTCCCTCTGTAGGGCATGGCCCAGAAATCAACTGAAGTTGCAAGTTATGTGTAAACACAACATTAAGGCACACCCTGAAGTTTTCTGTTCTGCTAACATCCAGGTCTTCATTTTATTTTACTTTCCAGCACTGTTGTAGGTGTTATTAACAAACAGTGCCACCTGATCAATACCATAATACAAGATTACACAAAACCTTCCTTTTCTTAATATTTTACAAGGAAATTGCACTGAGTGTTCACCTACCTATGGAACATTGCATCCAAAGGTCTGCTTCACCTGCAGTCCTACCAATAAACACTGCTGAGCACCAGAGACACCGGAAGAGTTGAAGGTCACATAAAGCCCTTCCAGTTCTTTGGAAGGACACTGTTGTAGGTAAAAGGAGACAGTGTGAGGGCATTTGTATTTATATGTATATAACAGTTAAGAATTGCTTCAGTCCCAGGGTGCAGCCTTGTTTCCCTGTCCCACTGCTGAGTTAGGCAGCTGGTTTTGCTCAGTGAGGCTTGGCTTCCAGCATCTCCATGTGCTTCATCTTCCTTCTCCTCATGCATTTCTGGTTGAGCAAGCATAGAGGAGCTGAGAAGAAAGACTCAGCTTCTGATTTTGTCCATTGTTTGCTTTTTTTGTTTTTGTGCAGGTTTGGGGATAGGGTTTTTTGTTGTTAATGTTTATTTTTCCCCTCTGTAAGTTTATTTGGAAGCTGAACAACTTTCCAGAAAACAGCACCTTCTGAATGACAGCCACATATTAAATCCATCTACTAGAGACAGTGAGTTGCAACTAAACATTTGCACAGTGCTTTTAGTTTATCTGATGAAAAACACAAGAGGGAAAATGTCATAGAGTCTATAAAGTGATCACCAGAACATGATATTTGGAATAGTCCTGACTTTATGGAGTTCCCTTTCATCCTGTGTAACAACTGCTGCTGTAATTTTTGGGTGATTTATTTCCTCTTGCTCACTGTGCCTCATATTGATAGCAGTCAGATGAGCAGCTGTGGAAAGAGCTGGACTGGTGTGTGAACCAGCTGGAACTCGGCTTGAAGACACAGAAACCCACCCCAAAGCAAGGTAAGCACTGAAGTAAAGAAGAGCTTTCTCCTAGGGGGAGCATTGGCAGGAAGGCAGAGGCAGAGCCAGCAGGGAGCCTTAAGCTGTGTGTTGTTTCTCCTTTGCTGCAGCTGAGGAGGCTCTCAGGGCAATCAGGACCCTGCGCAGTGACAAGACTCCGCTGGTGAAGAAGCGTCAGCTCATGAGAGCCATGTTTGGAGACTACAGGAAGAAGATGCAGGAGGAGCTGTGCAGAGAGTTGAAGCTTATGGAAACAGGTAGGAGAACTTTGCATGGTCAGGAGGAGAAGAAAGGGGTTCAGTCCTGCCCTATGCTTTGCAGACTTGGGCCTCTCTATATGAGATCACTGAACATCTCTTATTTTTTCTATCCTCTTTAAGCTGCAAAATCTGCCAGGATCGTGGAGTTGAAGGGAAGCAAGAAGAATGGCCAGTTCATCCGGAAGTGCTTGGGAGCTTGCAGGAAAAGCCAAGGTTCAGCAGAATCCCCTTCAGAGTCACACAGGACACTTAACACGGGCTTATTCAATGTCACAACTCCCCAAGAATTTCGCTTTAATTTCTTCTAGAAAAGTCACTTTGATAAAACTGTGCCAGATCTCCTGTAAACTGAAGAATGGTGGAAAGACACTGTGCAGTAGGAAATGTCATGCATGAGTCTCTGGATCCTCTTCCAGGGTGCCTTATCTAGAAGTTTAAACCAGATCTGCCTACTATGCATATGACCCCAAAACTCAGCCTACATAAGTACTCTTCTGTGCTCACACTGGAGAGAGGCACTTTTGCACCTTGGGTCAGCAGTATGGAAGGATCTGCTTTCCTTCCTGTAGAATTGACATTAACTGTAGAATCTGTCTTTTATACCATGAGTTTTTCCCTTTCTCCTGTTGCTTTTAAATAGAGCAGAGCCTTTCTAGCAGCTGAGGTGGCAATGCAAACAGCAGGGAATGGTTTTGACTCAAGATCCAGCAGTGGATAGCTGGGTGCTTCCACTCTCTGAGTCTGTGTGAATGCAGCTTCTGGCATCCAGCAAACACCAGCAGTCTCCCTGACATGGAGGAGCTCGAGCTCAGTGTCTTTGGGGGAAAGTGAGTGAGAACCATTTTTGCTCATTCGTCTCTTTCACTGACAGGTACAGACCTAGAATAAAACTCCACATCATGATTTAATTTAGCCTAGGGATATAAGGGCAGTTGTTTCCAGGAAAACAGAGAAAATTTTTGTTGCTGAAGACAGGTTGTGGACAGCTAGGAAGGATGTACAATCAGCTCTTAAATAAAGTTTACTTTATAACTAGCTCAGTTACAACCACCAGTGCCTCAGAGGGAAAATTAGCTGCATGCTAGCCTTGGGTGGTGGTAAAATCAGCTGTCACAGCCTAAAGACTCTCTTCCATTTGATTTGTATTAAATTTTGGCTTTTTGAATGTGTGTCTCCAGTCAATACTGCTTGAGTCACTGAACCCATCTCTTTAAGTTCATGCAAAAAATCTTCCCACCAAGCTTAAAAAATGCTGAAGGAAGAGAAGTGCTGTGAAAGGCTACATGGTGTCAGGTGTCCCTAGGGAGCAGTTCTTTCCTTCCTTTTATAGTCCAGTCAGCCTGTGTGAAAAGAGAAAAGGGGCTGTAGGCAGATTCCAGGGAGTGCTGAGAGATGGTAAAAAACATTGGCTGTGAAAGACTAAAAATCTGATCATGGGTCTAAAAAATTAATTTTATTACTAAGCTCTGATGCAGGCAGTTCCATCAGCAAGACTTTCTTTTCTTCTTCTAAATTTTAAATATTTTAAAAGAATATTTTAAAGCATTCCTGTCTGGGCATATGAGAAACTGAACCTGGGTAACATATATGATGAGGAGAAACGTGGAGAAATTAATTCATCTTTTGGAAGTCAATAGGTGAAAACTGGAAATCAGGGTCAGCACATTTTATTTGCCAAGGAGCACAGCTGTTACTTTGAATGTATAGAACAATCTTAGACAGTATTTTTTTTTATTTCTAGGATTTTCATTAAACATACAAAAGCTGTGTCCTTGTCACACTTTTTGTGTTTTCATGCCATTTACTGAGATTCAAGAGCATTGTCTACATGACCTTGGAGCTGTTTGCTTCCCTGGCTGATTATGCAGGAGATGTCTGGGAAATAGTTATTTTTTTCCCTTGTCATGTCTCAGGTAAAGCTAGATCTGCTAAAATATTGCAAAATCTTTGCTGCAGAAGTATTCTGGAAAGCATTCTTACATAATTACCTCATGTTCATGCTGTTCATTAGGCATTCACAATTAGACTAAAGATACCAGTGAGGTGGATATTTGGTGTAACCCAATCCAGCAGTTATCTTCAAAGGGGTCAGAGAAAAATCCAGTCTAATACAAGAACAATTCCTGTGGTTTTCCAGAGGTCTGAATAATGCTGACCTGCAAAGCCAGATCCTTTTTCTGTACTTCATTAGTGGAGGACTTATATTTGTGTGTGGGGGAAGGCAGATGTTCATCAGCGTGATACCTCGTGTCCCTGAGTCGGGTTGGTTCCATGAGTCAGCCATGGGATCTTGGAGAAAGCATTTTCACCTTTTCTGTCTAGTCCCTCTTTTTGTAGTCAAGATGATGCCTCCTGGGTTTTTGACAGATATGCCCAAGTTATTTCATTAGTGATTGTATCTTGAAGAGGTGTCTGAAACTACAGCAGTCTGTACTTCACTTTTAAGCTTTGCTGTATTGTATTTGTTTGAAAGGAAACAAGCTGTGGTATTAGAAGTTAGGAAGTGCATTGGCTGCTCCATCCATCCCTTCCCCTTTAGAGGGGCCACAGTGCAGTCTTAATGATGTTTTTTAAACACTGTCTTTTCCCCTTTTAGCATTTCTTTCTTTAGGACTTCAGTGCTGGTTAGGGTTTCATTGATGTCTCTTATTACAGCAGTGTCAGGTTTGGATCAGGGCTTTCCTCTACTAGTGACTGTAATACCTGTGGCTGGAGATTTGATCTATGCCCCAAGGGATTAATGATGTACAGCATTGAGGGAGAAGGGAGATATTCTGATCTACCTGGACATCTCTGATCCACTGTTCTTGCTTTAAGGAATTTTATCTCAGATTTGATAAAAAGTTGAGCTCTATTCTGACCTGCCTGTTTCTGCGTCATCTCCTCAGCTTTGTGCCTGGCATTTGAGTTCTGTGCCACCAGGGTGGCTGGACTGGGGGTACTGTGTCTCTTTGCTGACTGCCCACCTAAATGTAGATCAGCAGTGCCAGGCCCAGGCTTGGAGGCAGCAAACTGCTTAGAGGAGTATTCAGCACAGCTGTGAGCTCAGAAATTAATTAAAGACAAGGCAAAATGGAATGGGAAGTACCACAGTGCTTCTAGAGCAAAACTTGCTTCACAGCATCAGTCTTGGAAAACTAAAAGCTGAGGATCAGTTTCTAAAGAGAATAAGAGGCTACAAGGACACTGTAACTTGTCTCAGACCTTTCACTGTAGCAAGGCAGGGGAAATGTCTCACTTTTGGGAACAAAGTGAATTTAGGGTTATTTCTGTAGCAGGGTGAGGCCAAGAATGTTTGCACACAGAGGCAGCAGAAATCTGGGTGTGATCTCTGCTCCTTTTAGGCTTGGCACTCTCCTCCGTAAACAGATCCCCTGAGCAAAGGTTAGGAAATGCAATCCCATTCCAGAGAGACCCAGCCTTCAGATGGAGACTCTGCCTTCAGGGGGTGGCCTGCCTGCCCCCTCAGGCTGGCCCTCATCCCTGCTGGCATTTTGGCCGTTACCTTGGACACTGGGCACTAATCAGGCATTTGTCCAACCCCTTCTCCTGAGCTTGATCAGTAGAAATGCATTTATTGGTCCTTGGGCTGTCCATCTCTGTGTAATCAGGGGGCAGAGTCACTGAGGACAGCCCACAAAGAATCTCCAAGGGATCCTTACAGAGTACAGGTGGAATTATTTCCAGAGTCCCAGCAGCCACTTCTAGTCACTTCTTGGGGACTTCCTCTCCCAGGATCAGAAAGAAGCCAACAAATTGGTCATACTGATCCTGTGTTTCAGGTGACTGATATTACCTTGTCTCACTTTGATTTTCTAAATGCTGAGACTGTGGACTTAGCATCCAATCACTCGTAAAGGATAACACATTATCTTCCTTTGAGGAGGGAAATCCTAACTTTTCTTTGAATTAGAAAGAGGAAGAACTTAACCACTTCAGGAAAGACATCAACTGGAATATTCTAACAGAAGGAAGATTAAAAAGTAAGGATCATTTAATCTGCAGCTCCATAACAAAGAAGAGAGATGCTGCTATTTTAAGACCATACAGAGCTGTGACAGATGATCTTGTATCTTTCTGCTGCCTAAAATTTTTCTGCTCCTCACTATTTCTGCTGCTTTCATCTTTAGAACTGTGGAAGGTTTGTAGGACATCCTGCTTTAGAAAATCCAGCTGTGACATCCTCAGTGGTTTGATTTCTGGCACCAGTCCTGTGTGTACTGGCAGCTGGGGAGTTCTGACCACTGGCTGCGTTTGGTCCACTTGGCTTCTTCCCTGTGAGTACATCAACAGGCACGACCAGCTGCTTATATCTTACCTTCAAAATGAAATAAGTGTGGGTTGTGTATCTCTGACTGATCCTGATTATCATTGTGCTTGTTCTAATGAAACAAAACCCACACATGGAAGAGGCCAGGGAGGAGAGGGAAAGCAAACTGTTCCTGCCATCCTCTTCTTTTTCCCCCAGTAATGTTGGCAAACAACTGGAGTACACCCAGGAAGAGCTAGGTAAGTATCTGGAGAAGCTAAACCATGTCTTCTTTGACACAGAAATCAGAAAAAGGGATGATCACCATGATCAGAAGTCCCCCCATCACAGAAGTGCTGATGTGTCAGAAACTAAGGAACACTCAGGAAAGGAGGTAGGACACTCAGCATCTGTCAGGCTACACAAAAATTCAGGTAGGAGACTTAGAATGGCTATCAGACTCAACCCAAGATAGAGCTCCTGGCTAAGGTGGTGAATCCTGGCTAAGGTGGTGAATCCTGCTGACATGCATAGTCCGTGAACTTGGAGGGGGAATAGGTGGGAGGAAGTCTTGTTGTTTTGAAAATAATGCATTCCTATTTTTGCACTGTTTATTTCAACATTATGCAGTCTTCCAGAGAGAACTCTATGACTCACATGGTGTATATGTTACATGTGAAAGATGTAAATGTTGGCATTAGCATCTATGCCTGTGTGTGTAGCTGTTATGTAAATTACTGCTTCCCATAGAGACAGGCATCATTTCTTACTTCAAGAAATTATTGTGCAACTCTTCAGCTGTTACAAATCTCCCACTTTCCCCTCATACAGCAATGTTTTGCCAGTTTTCCCAACTAAGGGTCTGGCCCAGTAGGGTACAGGAACTCTGCAGACATTTATTTAGAGGCCCCTGCATGGTATTGACCCATGGGAAATACTTCTGGAATTTTTCTTCTGTGCACAATGATCATGCACAGTGTACTCTGTAAACATGAAAGTCACTATTGGGAACGTGCAAAATTCCCTTTGCCTTGACCAAGGCCCTTTTTTAGGGGCTGAAACAATGCGAGTCTTTATATTTTTATCATTAGCCTAATTGAAATACTTCAGATTTTGCCCTGGAGATAATAGTTTTCATGGCAGCTCCATGAGGCTGTGTCACTTTATGCCACCAGCTGTTTCTCTGACTTTCTCCCCATCCAGCAGCTGTTTTTATTCTTCATTCCTGAGACATGGATCCCTTAGTGCCAGTGCACTGCTGTGTCATGGAACACATCCTGGGTGCTGCTGGGAGCTCCAGTGTGAAGCCCTCAGCACAGAGGACACCTTGCTGTCAATAATGGTGCCCTGCCCAAGAATCAAGAGACAGATGTGAACAGCCTTTGCAGTAAGCCAGGACACTGTAACTTCCTAAGTCTTCCAGAGCTGCCTGAGCTATCTGAGGGAATTAGTAGAGCCAGTTGAAGACAGAGGGACAGCTATACGAAATGTGTGTCTTGATTTTCAGAGGCAGGAAGAGCAATTCAAGTTTACTTAGTAATTCAAATTTATTTAGCAGCCAATTTAATTTACTGAAGAAGATACTATTTTATTACATCTGCTACAGATCAAAAAATAGCAATGATTTTTCATTATGGAAATGGATCATGTTGCAGAATAAGAGTGTTAGCTTATTTTTCTGCTGTGGTTAAAGATGTTGTCAGAATACAGACTAGGGAGAAGAGGTGCTGTGATCACTTTTCACACAGTTTAATCTAGTGCTAGCTAGCTTCAGGGAACATTCACTTGCTTAGAAAAAGGAAGTACACTGTTTTTGCACACAAATCACAGTACAGTTCACATTAGAAAAGACCACAGTGGCTCATCTGGTCCCACCTCCCTGCTCAAGCAGGGTCATCCCAGAGCACATGACACAGGATTGTGTCCAGAGGGTTCTGGAATATCTCCAGTGAGGGAAACTTCACCCCCTCTCTGGGTAACCTGTTCCACTGCACAGGAAAGTTCTTCCTCATATTCAGGTGAAACTTTCTGTGCATCAGTTTCTGCCTTTGCCTCTTGTGCCATTGCTGGGCCCCGGGAGCAGAGCCTGGTCCCTGCTCTGAGCCCTCCCTGCAGACAGGGACAGGCAGGGGTGAGGGCCCCTCTCAGCTGTGTCTCCTCTCGAGGTTGAACAGCCCCAGCTCCCTCAGCAGGGAGATGCTCCAGTCCCATCCCCCTCTGCACAGCCTCTGGTGGATCTGCTCCAGAAGCTCCAACAGGTGAAATGGGGAACTTCTGCTTTGCTTGGAATAGTGTTGGTGCCAAAACTGTTGGGAGGGTAGGTGTTGATGTGCAGGCAAAGGCCAAGAGTTCAGATTGTTCTGTGAGCTGTGTTTGAGTGTTGTTAGTTGGGTGAAAGGCATGAGGGAGATACAGCCAAGTCAGAATGTGCAGTCTGGGTATGTCAGAACATGTCAGTATGTCCAAAGGCTTTTGGATCTTTCCCAGGTCAAGGACATTGATGCTTTTGTTCAAGGAAGGGAGAGCATTCTCTTCCTCCTCCTGAGAATTTGATTTCTGTTTGAGAGTGATGGGTTGTTGGATGGGTCAAGTTAGGAACTCTGGAAGGTGAAATCATGGTCCAGTAGAGGCAGGATGGGTTGCAGCAAAAGCCAGTCTTCTCATCCAGCCAGACCAGGATCTCTGCTTCCTTTGCCTGCCCAGTTCTGCAGCACCTTGCAGCTCTGCTGGCACTGCTGTGCAGGAAGGAGCAATGCAGTGGTGAGAGAGAAAACACCACCATGCTGGAGCAAGAATATTCAGGAGCAGTATCTGTGAAAATGCAGAGTACTGTAACTAGTATTGGCAAGAGGCAGTACTAGTTGCAGATTTCTTAGGGAACATTGGAATTACTCAGTGCATGTTGGTCACAATTCATTAGCTATCCATTTAGACACCTTCAGTTATCCTATTTTCCACTGGAAGAAGCTGTTCTGTCTTAAAAATATGTTTAGAAGGAGTGAGAGATTTTTTTTGTCATTCATTGCACTCATCTAAGCTTTTGCCTAGTAGGGTAGAATCTATATTTTCTTAAGAATTCCTATTTGCTGCTATACTTTATGATCTAAAAATCCTTTCTACATTTCCCCCCATTTCCCACTTCCTCCCTGTTCTTATGGAAACTGGGCAGTCCACTCATCAGAGCCAAAACGGGAGCAAATGAATGGATTCAGAAATGCAGGAGGGATAAGATGGGTGTCTGTCACATGCAGCAAGTGTGATAGAGCAGTAAGCAGATTATTTGGGAAATAAATGTACTCAGAGGGTTTCCTGCTTCATTAAATTTAATCAGAGATATTTTTCAGGTTGCTTCAGAAGCAACAAGAACTGAATGGTGGCAGATGGCAGAGAGGTGTGGGCCTCCCACATGTTGGAAAAATAGATTGCCAGCCAGTCTGCAGGACATGCTTTGGGTGGCAGAGCACGTGTGCCTGCTGTGACAAGGCAAAAGGTGGAAGCCCTTTATGTAGCCATGGATTTAGAAAATCCACAGTGCCAGCTTTGAGTCCTACAGGAGCAGGAGGTCTGTGCAATGCCCCAGCTGAGGTGAGTAAGGAGTCATTTCCAAAGGGTCTGTGTTCTGTCACAAGAACTGAAGAAGCATGCCTGGAGTGTCTGTCACCAGGGGCTGTGAGATACCCACTGAGTGAGTTGATGGTGGCTTGCCCAACACTGATGGGCCTCTAATTGTGTATGCAGAGTTTGACATGGGTCAGCCTCTGCTCTCCAGTGCTGTCCTTAACCCAAATACAGAATCACAGAATAGTTTGGGTTGAAAGGGACCTTAAAGCCCATCTTGTTTCAAACCCCTGCCATGGGCAGGGACACCTTCCACTGAACCAGGTTGCTCTCAACCCCGTCCAACATGGCCTTGAACACTTCCAGGAATGGGGCAGCCACAGCTTCTTCGAGTTGTACCCATGGAAATCCTCATGGTGATGTGTCAGTATCAGCACAGATTCATGTGAGTACAGCAGAATGGACAGAGTTGTGAGGAAAAAAAAAGATTATTTACTTGCACAAGGTTGACTTCTGTTACGTAGTACTGGGCCTTCTCACTTCTCCAGGTCTGACAAGAGTAATAAACTTCCTGCAGTGCACTCCTGGTGGATTTTCTGTGGTTTTCTTTATGCTGCAAGAGCCTCTACACTTTCAGTCCATCAGCTGGTTCAGTTTGCTTCTTCAGCCCATCATAGGCCCTGGATGACTAAGACAGTCATGTGATTAAATCTCTGTGGATCTCATGGTGCAGTGAGACACCTTAAACGACATTGCCTGAGGTAATACTGTTAGGATGTTTCTGTAATCCTCTCAAGCCCTGCCACTGAACTGCTCTGGGAGGTCTGTGTTGCAGCTGTTGTGTTGCAAAGCAGAGGTGTTTGTAGAGAGAGAGTATCTGTCATTACACCTGTGCAGCTTCTCTGCCTGAAAGGTGTCATTTGCTCTCTGGAAAGATCATCTGTCTGCCACATGAGTGTTTCAGAGTGCCTCTGATCTATGTATAGAATGGAATATCCTGAGCTGGAGGGCACCCACAGGAATCATCAAGTCCAGCTCCTGGCCCTACACAGACATCCCAACAATCCCACCCTGTGCATCTCTGAGAGTATTGTCTCAACACTCCTGGAACTCTGGCAGCCTTGGGGCTGGGACCATTCCCTGAGGAGCCTGGGCAATGCTCAGCAACCTCTGAGGGAAGAACTTTTCTTGATATCCAACCTAACCCTCCCCTGACACAGCTCCATCCCATGTTGTCTCTTGTAAAGCCACTGAGGGGAATGAAGTGGCAAGGATTACATCAGCTAGCCAAGCCCCTAGGTCAATGCACAGTCGGCTAAAGCATTTTTGCCCAGGGCTACATGAGATTTTTAGTATCTCTATCTGGATACTGGATCTCCTCTAACATATGAAAAATTGAGCATTTGTGCAGGAAAAACAAAACACTGTTTGTGGGTTTGTAAGATTTCCATGTTTTAAAAAAGGTTTTGTTATAAGTTAGTATAGCTCTAGTTACCCCATAAGGGCCCCTTGTCTTGGAGTTTTCTCTTATCATAAGTTGATAAGAGTTTCTATGCCTCTCTGGTCTTTGCCCAGAGACTGTTTCCTATTGGTCCTTTCCCCATGATGCTCCCTGCCCATCCTCTCCCTCTTCCCCTGTCCATCACTGAGTCACTATCTCCAAGGTCCAGAACTTTCGAGGAGATTTGGACAGCAGTTGGCAGATTCCCCCGAGACCCCTCCCCAAATTACCTTGATTTGTTAGTAGTTAGGTAATTCAGTTGGCATTTGTTACTTTGCTTTGTTTTATTGGTTTGTAGTTTGTACCCACCCCTTGAGCCTGTCCTGGACAAAACCCCCCTGTAGCCTTTGTCCGACGTCTCTCCTGAGGCATTGGGCAGGAGGTAAGGGGTTCCCCTGTGACTCCAATAAACCTCTGTCCCCCCTGACCCTCCAAGAGTCCCCTCTTTCATTTACACCACAGCTGTGACAGCGAAGGTCCAGGTGCTGCTGAGCCAAGACTCACAAATGGGTCCTGTTGTGGCGTGTCGGAGCTGCTGGGAGGTCTAGCCGAACACCGGGCTGACCAAAGAGACACCACACCAACAACTGTTTCTTTTGAAGTCTCTGCTTCTCTTCAGGTCCTCCATTTCTGTATTGCACCTAGATGTTTCCCACTCTCTTTAACTCTCTAGTACACACTAACCTCAGAGAAGTAATTAAGGCAGATAACAGGATGTCTGTCTGGAAAACAAGCTTTCATGTTTGTACCTCAACCCTGACTTTTAATCAGACACATTCCAAGCAGAATGAGCTTCTCATTGTCTCTTTTAACATCAGGAGACATTTCTGCCCTCCTTTTCTTGATGGTGAGAAAACCTAGAGCCTTCCAGCAAAATGATCAGAAGCTCAATAGGGTTTGGAGCCCATCATCAGTAACAAGCTTTTATTTACAGGTACAGAATTTCCTTTTCCTCAAATCTCTTTCCTAACTCAGCAGCTGGTGACACTTAAGTAACAGCTATATTTGTAGTCTAGAAGATTAGGATTTCTTTTACTTGCAAGCTTTAGCTTCCAGTTGGCTGAACAGTTAATTGTCTCACAATCTTCATGTGATCCAGAAGCTTTGTAAGGACCCAGCTTGTCCCAGCAGTCTGTAATGGGAGCCAGCACTCAGCGATGTGTGCGTGGATCCACGTCATGCATTCAGAGAGAAGGACTGATACAGGTTAGAGAGGAGCACTTGATTGTTGGTGCTTTGTTAGGCAGCAGGTGGGAGGTTTGTGGACTTGCTTTCAGGAGTTGATAAAAGACTATTCAGAGAATAAGTAAGTCAGTATTGTCATCCTCTACACATTTATATTTTTAGGCTTCTTGAATTGATTTCCCATTTCAGAGTGAATGTAAGATTCAGGTTAAGGGAGATAAAAGGAAGGGTATAAAGTCACAAATTAGTAGAAATATTAAAATGGCAAAGGATGTATATTTAGAGCCTTCTGTGGACTTTTGCTCTCAAAAAGGCTCCAGGAGCTCTGCCCCTGGATTTTATTTGTTCAAGGACATTGTGCAAATAAGTTTCAACCTCCAAGTTATTAATAAGCTGACTGTATTGCATATGTTGCCCATTTGGTATCACTGTGGGGTTTTGTGATGAGGTGTTTTTAATCATGTGGCACGTGCTCATAGAGCTGGGTGAGTCAAAGTAAAGGAAGAGAAAGAGAACATATCTACTAAAGATGGTTGGTTCTTTGGGGAAAAGAGTGAAAAGAGTTGATGTTATTTTAGGGGAAATAATAAACAAGTGTTCATTGGAAGTGTCTTGCCAGCTCTTGTTTCCTTTCCTGGTTCTTTGAATCAGGCAGTGTTGGTGCACATCCCCTGCAACTGAGCTAGTGCTAAGATGTCACCTAAAGTTTTGTCACCTGCTTATGGTGCCACCAGTCATGGCACTACCTGTTTATTCTTTCCCAGCTGGGGTTAGGAAGGTCATGGCATCTGTGTCATATCTGCCATGTCAAATCTGGGAATCATTTCAGTGCTCCTGTCTTTGACTCTGGTTGTTAAATAGGATTTTGTTTGTAGTGTGCTTTAGAGACCTCCAAAAGGCTAGTCAAGTTAAGAGCAGCAGGAGAAAATGACCATAAACAAGCAAGTGACCCCTTATTATAAGTACAATCAGCCTGGTTCATCCTCACAGCTGGTCATGCCCACCAGTGTGCCCTGCTAGTTCTCATGTCAGCAGTTTGTCCTCCAAGCTCTGCTCCACAGTGACAGCATCCCAGCCCTTGACAAATAGGGATCTGTTTAACTGTGAGGAATTTTTGATCACTGTGTTCTCTGTACTCTGCCCCAAGTATTACGAGATCTGGAGCTGTATCCCTGCCAACCTCTTACAGTGAGCAGAAGTGGTCTCATGCATATTCACACTACCTAACTGCAGACATTTAATGTAGGTGTGTGGCAATTTCAGGCACACGAAGGACGAGGCAGACACAGAAGGTCAAGCAGGAAAAAGCTTTATTCTAATTTCTGACTCCATCTTTTATACATTTTGGCCAGAAGGCAAAAGATTGGCTGAACAAGTCACCACCTTCTTGACTTCATTGGTGAACATCCCCATCAATCACATTCCTCCTCTGAGAAGAGAAATATGTAAACAAGATAGATAAGTTCTAACTCTCTACATAGTTTATATGAAGCTGCATGAGAACTTCGACTACAAACTGCAAACACTGGAAAGCAGGAAAATTCAGGGTGACATAGATGCCCTGGAAGAGAGGTGTGGTTTGAAGCACAGAAGGTAGGAGCAAAATTAAATGCCTAAAATTACGTCGATTAATTAACCATACACCAACTCCCTTCCATTAGCTGACCCCTAGCCTGCACCACTCCAACAAGCCATGGCATTGCCACTTGAAGAGTTGTGAGTGCAGATGTGCAGCTCAGGGGTGACAGTCCTCAACAGTGAACAGCTTGCAAGTGCTTTTAAGAGATGAGCCTAAACCTTTAATTTGTCTAATGCAATACATACATGGGAGGAGAATTCCTGTGTTCAAACTTAGGCACTTAGATATACAAACCCTGAGCTGGCCCTGTGCTGCCCCTTGGGAGGATGTCGAAGAGCTCAAGGAGGTGTCCCCTCAGTCTCCTCCACACTCAACACACCAAGTGCCCTTAGCTGCTCCTCATACATCCTCTCCAGACCCTTCCCCATCCTCATGGCCTCCTTTGGATGCTCTCCAATGGCTTAATGTCTTTTTTATATTGCACACAGGACTTGAGGTGAGGCCACCCCAATGCAGAGCAGAGCATGACAATCCCCTCCCTGGCCCACCAGAAGTGCTGGGCCTGGTGCCCCCTAGGACAGTCTGTCTTGGCTCAGCTGCTGGTGGAGCATTCAGGTGCAGTGTGTTGATCTCTTGGAGTAAGTCTGAGGAAGGATAGAGCAAATTACCCTCACACTTGGTTGCTCCAAGCCCCATCCACCCTGGCCTTGGACACTTCCAGGGATCCAGGGGCAGCCACAGCTTCTCTGAGCAACCTGTGCCAGGGCCTCACCACCCTCACAACCAAGAATTTCTTCCTAATACCCAATCTCTATTCACCCTTTTTCAGTTTAAAGCCATTTCCCCTTGCCCTGTCACTCCAGGCCCTTGTCCAAAATCCCTCTCCAGCTCTCTTGGAGCCCCATTAAGGCATTGGAAGAGACTCTGAAATCTCCCAGGAGCCTTCTTTTCCCCAGGCTGAACACCTCCAGCTCTCCCAGCCTGTCTCCAGTGCAGAGGGACTCCAGCCCTTGGAGCATTTCCCTGGCTCCCTTCCTCTCTGCTTCTGTTCAGCTTTTGGCCTCAAGCTGTGAGTATCTCCACTGAATGGTGCTCCCAGGAAACCCACAGCTCTTGTTTGGAAAAATGTTGGAAAACCTGTCTGTTATTTGAAACCTGTCTCTGTCCAAGCAATGCCCTCACGCTGCTGCTGCTGGCTGCCCTCTCCAAGGGGCCATTCATGGGGCACCTGGCTCTGAGCAGGAGCCATGACTTAGATCCTGCTCCCAAAGGCAGGCTGCTGCAGGGTATGGACTGCCTGACACAGGCAGTGTTGAGTCAGGCCCCTGCAGGAATGCAGGACTGTGCCAGTATGACCAGTTCAGATACCCCAGCTGAAAGCAGGAGCCCTTGGCAGTCTTTTAAGCAGAGAGGTCAAGTTAATGTCATAGCACACCTTTGCCAGAAGGAAGGTACCTGAAAGTGCAGTCTGGGAGCTAACTGGATATGATTTTCCCATCTGTTCTGTATTTTTCCATTTGTTTGTTTGTTCCCTCTCAGCAGTTGGGCCTGGTGAGAGGAACATCAGGGTTTGGATGCTGGAGGGTGAGAGTGAAGCCCAAATGAGCCAGCCTTTCCCTGGGGTGGCTCAGATGGTCTGTCTGGTTCATTTAAAGCCCTTAGATGGGTGATGAAGTTCATGTACCCCTCTGGAGGGAAGGCAGTGCCTAACAAAGAGCCCACATAGCAGGTCTCCAGCAAGTGTTGCCTTCAGGGAGGTCTGCCTGCAGAACAGGAGTTTTGCAGCTGAAGGGTTAGGTCCTGTACAGCTGCTCAGACTGACCATTCCAGTAAGAAACACAAATCCTTGCACCAGCTCACATACAAGGAAACCTGGTAAACTCCAGGAGCTTCTCTGAGTTCAAAAAGGGTTATTTCACAGGCATACAAGGAGTGACCCCTAAGGGTACCTGCCCTCAGGAAAGCCTTGTCTGTGACCCAAAATGCTATCAGCTGTTTGCAGCACCAGTGCCAGGGCATAGAATCACAGAACACAGAAAGGTTTGGGTTGGAAAGGACCTTAAAGCTCTTCTCATTCCATGACCTAGTAGGGTCCTGACACATGGGATGTGATTGCTTGAAGCCCCATCCAGTCGGAACGCTTCCAGAGATAAGGCAACTACAGCTTCTTTGGGCAACCTGTGCTGGAGCCTCACCACCCTCACAGGGAGGATTTTCCTTCTAATACCCAAAATAAATCTTTGTTGGCTTAGTTTAAAAACATTCCCGTTGTCCTATCACTATTTGCCCATGTAAAAAGTCGCCCTGCCTCTCTTTTATATTCCTCATTTAGGCACTGGAAGGGGCTCTAAGGTCCTCCTGGACCTCTCTCTTCCCCAGGCTGAACAGCCCCAGCTCTCCCTCTGGCTCCAGAGCAGAGGGGTTCCAGCCCTTGAAGTGTCTCCATGGTCTCCTCAGGACCTGTTTAAAATAGGGCATATCCTTCTTGTGCTGAGGACCCCAGAGCTGAAGGCAGCTCTGCAGGTGGGATCTCACGAGGGCAGAGTAGAGGGAGAGAATCCCCTCCTCTAACTTGCAGTCTGAACTCAGCTAATTCCATATAATCAAAACAAACAAACCAACCAAAAACAACATTAACATGCAACCTTAGCATGAGAGCTCCAAAGTCACTTGTGTCCAGTTCCTGGTGAGTAGCTCAGGAGTGTAGCTCTGTGGACAGACCACAGGATGCTGTGCTGTCAATGCTACCTGCAGTTGCTGAGAAGGACCAAAGCAAACTTCAGCCCTTGGACCTGCACACTGATTCCCACTGCTTGGATCTTGCTTCAGCTCAGCTCTCCTCCCTCACTCATCCTCATTTACCAGGTTAGGTACAGGCGGGATGAATAAAGGACCTGTGAGAAAATGTGGATTTGTGCACTGCATTCAGATTTTTGCTACCAAAGACATGAGATTTTCTGAGCTGGATCCTCTGGTGGGCAGGGAAAGAACAGCAAGCACACCCAAACTGATGGAAGAAAGGGCTCAGCAAGAAGCTGCCAACAGCAGAGTACACAAAAGGTAGTGCCAGCAAGGATTTGACACAGCATTGGACTACAAGTGATAGTTGTGAAGGCTGTTAAGCCTGATGGTGATGGGAACACTCTCTTCTGGAGAAAAAGCAACCCATGGGTTCAGGCTTGTTGTGATTCCCCCTAAGGGAGAAGTCCTGCTAGACACCCCTACCCTTATGGTGAGAAAATGTGTTACCCCCAAGAGGCTTTGCAACAGTTATGTAAATCTTCTGTACCCCATTGGCCCTTCCCCTTTGCTCCTCCCCTGATCCCCCTGTTGATTGGTTCTTTCCTTTATCCCTCAGTTGATTGGTTCTCCTCTGAATCCCTCGGCCAATTGGCTCAGGTGTTCAACCCCGCCCCCTGCCTCCCCTACATAAAACCCTGGTCCCCTCACTCTGGGGTTCTTTGGCCTCTGGATCCCTTCTTGGTTTTTTGCCCCTGGAATAAAGGCTGACAAGGAACTCCTGGTGAAAGCCTCTGTCCCATTTTTCCACGTCACTTCAAAGAGATTGCTGTTCACGGCCGAGCTGAAATCACTCAAGCAGCAGTGGAGGTGTATGTGCCTCCTGGACGTCCTTCTCATGACGCTTCCCAGGGAAGGTCGTGGCAGTCCTACCATCCTGCCCACTGTGACAAGTTTTCACCTGAATTAAATCAAGTCAGAGGTTTTTTTATTTCCCCCCTTATGACCACAGAAAGGGTTCTTTATTACAATTTTTGAAAGGTTCTTAATTTTTCTCTCTCTGAATTTAGCTTTTTTCTCAATATTTCAAATTTGGTGCTGCCTCATGGATGCTATGTTGTGGTTTACTTTGTTATCCCAAGTAACAAAGCATCAAATACTCCAGGACCCGTGAGATCAGTGTAGTCAGTCTTGCCATTGATAAACCCTGAACCCCTGAGGAAATTTGTAGGATATTTTACCCATTTTCTTTCCAAATTCACCTTTTTTCCAGATACACTGTGGCTGCTGATTTGAATTGATTGGAAAATGACATCTGCATTTTGAGGTATTTGCATTCATCATTCAGCTGGAATTAGGAAAACCTAATCAGGCATTATAGGTCCAAGTGAGTGGGTTCCTGGATCTGTTCTTTCAGTGCAGGAGGGTGAGATCCAGCTCCTGAAGACTTGGATATGCCTGCAGGCAGCTCTGATGCAGTTCCAGGAAGACAGTGTGTGTTTAGCTGGATTTGAGTGCCAACACTTGTGTGTTGTTAGAGTTCACTCCTTTCTTATACAGAAATCTCTAATTCTAATATTTGCTTATTTGAAACGTATCACTCGTAATAACTTTGTTTGCAGGTTTGGGGGCAGCACTGTTCTTCTCTGTGTGCATGTCAGTCACATTAGTGGTGTTTATCAGAAGAATGAACTGTGCTTTTCTTGCTCTTTTTTCCAAACTCTGGAGCAAACTGTGCCAATTTGTACAATTATCTTTTAAGGGAAATTATCTGTTTTAAGGAAAAAAAACACCCTGAGGAGAATAACTTAGTTCTTGAGGTGGTTTTGCAGCAGCATAACTGAAGGTCTTCGGCTGGGTTGGATACCACGCTTCTGGATGGGGTCTCTGAAAACAGCCATGATGGTGCTGAGAGCCGGAGGGACCATGGTGTTGGTGTTAATTAGAGCTACGACCAGGAAAGCCCCACTGCTTCACAAAATCATAGATTCACAGAACATGAAATCCTTAAGGTTGGAAAAGACATTTAAGATCATCAAGTCAACCATAAGCTCACCACTGCCTGCTCTCACCTATGTCCTCAAGTACCACATCCACAGGTCTTCTAAACCCTGCAGAGATGGGGACTCCACCACTGCCCTGGGCAGCCTGTGCCAGTGTTTTACAACCCTTTCTGTGAAGAAGTTTTCCCAATATCCAACCTAAATGTCCCCGGGCACAACTTGAGGCCGTTTCCCCTTGTCCTGTCCCTTGTTCCCTGGGAGCAGAGCCCAACTTCCCCCCCAGCTCCCTCCTGTCAGGGAGTTGTTCAGAGCCAGAAGGTCCTCCCTGGGCCTCATTTTCCCCAGGCTGAGCCCCTTGCCCAGCTCCCTCAGCCGCTCATCATCAAACTTGTGCTTCAGAGCCTTCTCCAGCTCTCTTCCCTCCTCTGAACATGTTTGAGCACCTCAGAGGAGAAGAGCTGAGGAAGGGATGGTGTCATTTTCTCCCTGTGTGAAGAGGGTGTCTCATGAGCGATTGGCAGAGTGGCTGCTGTCATTCACCTGGTTGTCTGTGTGTCTGAGGGATGAGACAGTGGCTGGTCTGGGAATCTCCATGAAAATGGAGAGCCCATTCCCAGTGTGTGTGACCTTTGGGTGGCAGCAGAGCCCTTGGTGAAGCCTGGAGTCTGTCCAGCAACCCTTGGCCTGCAGAAACTGCAGTTTGCTCTTGGTTATCTGAGTTGTCTCCAGACAGTGTGCTGAGGGCTACACCTGAGGGGAGAGGGAAAAGAGTTTTTTTCTGTTGCTGAGCCACTTCACAGCAGACTCAGGGACCCAGAGTGAGCCAGGCTGATGGACCAGAACTGAACAGCCTGTCACAGAGAGTTCACCCAGCTCCAAAGTTTACTGTGATCTAAGTGACAGGAAAGGAAGAAATGGCACTTATGGAAACCCAGTGTGGGTTCCTACTGCCAAGCAAGGAGGAGAAAAAGGAGGAGAGTAAGGGGATATAGGGTTTAGAGAAAAAGAAATAATGCTTTTTATGTTCTTCAGCCATTAAAAAGCATTTCCTTGGGATTTTATTTCTTTTTTGTTTCAGTGGTGAATGCTTATACAGTCTGAGAATGGTCCTGTAATCCACAGCTTGGGGGAGATTGTTTCACACGTTGTAGTAGTGCTGTGTGCCCAGCATGATGCATAGTGCATAGAGGAATGTATGTGTACATATCGATCTGTGTGTGTTTATCGAGAGAATCCTCTCCTATCTTCTCCAGCACAGGTTTAACACTTCTGCTGATTTCAAGGAAGTAAGCACAGTTGAAGCACACTTATAGTTAGGTATCCCCTATATAGCACAAATATATTTATGTACATTAGTTGCATACAATACATTAGGATACTGATATGTGTATATTATTATATACTGTTACTTCCATGTACTGACCTGGTTTAACCTTGCTTTGGCTCTGCCAGGGAGGTCATGCCAATGCTCTGTCATGGCAACTTAGACCTGACCCAGTCTCCAAGCATGAGGTTATATTGGCAGTTGAAATAATCTCCCTCAGGCATCCAAAACATCCAAAACATATAACTGGAGCCCTCTCCTTGGCAGCTGAAGGTCAGAGGAAAATAGGGAGCAGGGAGGAGGGATGCTCCTGCCATTTGGACGTGGGACCCTGGTGAATCATATCAGCCCCTGTCCACCACATCAGGAAGAAGGTGAGACCTGCTTCCCCAGAATGCTGCTGCTGGCAAAGCCATGTCCTTAGTCTAGACAGGGAGCCAGGGCCTAGCTCTGCCACTCCGTTCTTGCCTGATGTCCAGGGCCAGGCAGATGCTCAAGAAACCTTCCTGTCTGCCTTGAGCCCAGAGTAGAGTAGGGAAGTAGATTTAGAGACTCTATCTCCCAGGAGCTGCGGAGCAGAGAGGAAGGTGTCCTTTTCCATAATGGGGTACATGCAGTAGAAAGCAAGAACTTCTCATGCTTCCTGGTGCCAAGGGTTCTGTGCATGTGTCAGCCCCCTTTGGAGTCTTGTTCAATCACTCACTGGACAGGCTCAGCCTTTCACAGCTGGGAGTCCCTCAGGAGTGGGCACTGAGCCCTTCATGCTGGAAAGGCCATTGACTGCTGTTCTGCTGTGGCTGCTGCTTGTTCACAGCATGAGCTCAGCTCACTGTGCTGTCACAGCTCACTGCTGCAAGGTTCAGCTTGGGGGACTGAAGGCTTTTGGACTTTGCACCAGTGACAAGATGAGTCTTTGGGCTAGAGCCATAAGTGTGCAAAGAGCTCTGTGACTAGTTTGTCCCAAAGCTGTTCTGCACTCCCCAGGCCCTTGGGGGGTTGACTGCTGCATCCTCAGCCCATGAGCACCAAGGTGAGACCACTGGTGACAGTGTACTTCTCTCCAAGGGTGACACCACTGTAGTTTCTCCTTTCTTCAGTTTGCAGCTGTTATCCCCCACTGACTGACTGGTTTGGTTTTCATTCTTTTCTTGCAGGCCTGAAGCAGCTGTTCAGCCTGAGGCTGACGCTGGTAAGAGCTGTGGCTGGTAAACGTCCTGTGCCTGTTTTATATCACTGCATCAGCTGAAGGGGTGAGGTGGCCACAGCCTGTGACACCTGTCTGCTGACAGTTCTGTCCATCCATCATGCCCATGGATCAAGGAACTGCAGAGCACAAGGGCTGTCCTGACACGCTGTATGACAGTGATAGGATAGGGTTAACATGATTTCTAAAGGGCATAGGACTAGGAGCTGGTTTCACTGTAGTCAGGTGCAGTTTTCAGGCTATTGTTCTAATTCAGCCAGGTATAGCTTGCTTAGGCAGCTGGAGAGGGGGAAGGGGAATGCATATAATGTTAAGGCGTAAAATAGAATTAGATGTTCTTTAGTAAGTTAAGGTGAACCTGTACCCATATCATAATCATTGATAAATTACTTTATTGTTAATTGTAAGCATCTGGTAACTAATTATGATTATTATCTTAAATATGAATCACGGGAATCTTGAATTTGAATCGTAAGAGTTTGGAACATGAATCCTAAAATATCAATTGTTCTAAATTGATGTTTGCGTAGAAGCAATAGAACAATAGGGGTTTAATGTTTAACATATCTACTTATGTAATAAGAAAGTATAAAACTGTGTCTATTTCAGACTTCTGGTGGAGTCAAGATTTGGGCCTCTAGGCCCCTTGATTCCCAGAGCTCTTCAATAAAGCACCGCATACAGTCGCTCCGTGATTGTGCATTCCTTCCTCACGCTAACAACAGCACACAGCTGGACCGTACCTTCAGGAGAGAAGGGGGGTTTGGCTACAGAGAGCAGACGCCAGCCAATCCCTGGCTAAACATAAGCAGGCCGCTATTGGTTGGTGGGCTGGGTGGTAACCAATCACAGCCAATCATGTTTGAAGGCGGAGTCTTTGGTAGCCTATATAAGAGGCATGCGCGCCACTAAAGCTCTGTGTGCTGCATGAAATCCTGATGTTGTGTCGTGTCTCCATCTCCCCTGATTGCAACAGCCCTGAACCTCCAGCGGTGTTTTGCCTTGCATCATTGTCCTGGGTTGACAGTGCCTCGTATCCCAGTCGTGCAGCTTTGTCCCTGTGTTCTACATTGTTATGTCTAACAGCTGCCTCCCCCTTTGGCGGGCTGTTTTGCCGCAGCGGGGCTACTTGTTCTTTGGGGTCTTGTTTTTTTTTTCTTTTGCTTTTGCTGCTGGCTTTTGCTTTTGCTGCTGGCTTTTGCTTTTGCTGCTGGCTTTGCTTTTGCTTTTGCTGGCTTTAGCCGCTTCCGTTTTTTTTGGTTTTTTCCTTTTTCTCTCCCTTTTCTTTCTCCCCCCGCCCCACCCCGAAGATCATTGGACCGGCTCCGGACCTGACCTGGGAATATCTGGGGATCTCTGGGGCCCGCGAGAGAAGCTCTGCGCCCTCCCTTCACAACAACTGCCTGAGTATCATCTGGGGCTATTTTCTTTTCCCTTGTGTTGGGGAGTGGTTTTTGTTCATTTGTCAATAAATAGGTTTTTTCCACTTCTCCTCTGAGAAATTCCTTCCCAAACCCAGAGCTGGGGGGAGGGGTGGTGGAGGTTTGTTTTCTGGGGGGCTCCTTCTGGAGACCTTCCCCTAATTTGTCCTAAACCGGGACAATCATATTTCCTGATAGGTCGGAGTCACAACATATGCAACTTCCTGCCCAGCTTGTTCCTGCCTGGAGCTGCCAGAGGATAGGCTGAACCCACCTGCCTGCATTTCCCACCTCCCAGGGTTCCTATTACATGAGGTCATTGGTAGGAGACAGACACACAATATAGTTCACCCAGGGTCATCAACAAACAGCACTGAGTTTATTATGGTCACCCCTCTTAGAGGGCGTCTGAATTTCCCAGGCTTGCATGGCAGAATGGTGGGTGCTTAACACTGCCCAGCTCCTTAGCCAGTGATATGTGTGCATTCCAGACTGAACATGACTGGCTGAGATCCCTGTTTGAGTTCAAATCTGTCCTATCATTGCTCACCCAGGGACTTGTTCTAGGCTTAGCTGAGTTGGATTTTCTGTTATGACCAGATTTATTTTTCCAGCTACAGGCCAGTTGAGCTGTGACAGGTTCCCATCTCAGCCCCAGGTTTGTGGTTCCATGGGTATGATCTGTTCACCAGCTCCAGACTCTCTCGGTGCTGCCAAGCACAGTCTCTGTGAGAGCTGCAGAGCTGGCAGAGGATTTGTTTGGCCCAGGGCTTTCAGAAGCCACTCGGAACCAGCATTCCAGAAGTGCTCTGTGTCATCTTTGTCCTCTGCCTTCAAGTGAAATTGGCGCTGAGTAAATACTTTCCTTCCTACCAGGAAGGCCTGCAAGGGTTTGCTCCTGCTCCTCCTCCTCCTCCTCCCAGAGTCACTGCCTACATCCCACTCTTGTGGTCTTCAAACAGGTCTCATTCCTTTGTCCTTGGGTCTCCTTCCCTTTTCCTTTCTGCTTCCTGATAGCTCCATCTTCCACAGTGTGTGGCAGCAGCTTGCAGCAGCAGTGCCCTGCATCCCTCCTGGAGGAGGCCCAGAGTGAACCAAGGGGTTTGGTGGGGTAGGGAGGGAATGGGATTGAGGTGTCTTTAAAGGCTCCAATCCACCTGGGTGAGGGGACCACTTGATGTTGCAGTTCTGTTGCAGCCAAGGCAAAAATCTTTGCTTGTGCCAAGGCTAGGCCAGGTACATTTGCTGCTTCTTGGGAATAAATATCTCAGGTTTTTAGGACAACTGCAGACTCCATCCAACCAGGCACTCACTGACTTGGAGCTAGATGGCTCCACAGCAAGCCCTTCCCTGCTCATCTCAGCAACCATTGCTTTCCACCCAGCCCATAGCCCTGGCAGCACCGTATGGCACTGTCCTGGGTTGACGGTGCCTCCTATCCCAATCGTGCAGCTTTATCTCTATGTACTGCACTGTTATGTCTGACAGCTGCCCCCCACCCCGGCAGGGGGTTTTGCCGCAGTGGGGCTACTTGTTCTTGCGGCTTTTGCTGCTAGCTTGGCTTTTGCTGCTAGCTTTGCTTTGCTGCTGCCTTTACTTTGCTGCTGGCTTTGTTTTTTGCTTTTGCTTTTGTTTTTTCCTTTGCTGGTTTTCGCTGCTTTCAGGGTTTTTTTTTTTTTTCTCTCCCTTTTTTTTTCTCCCCCCCCCCCCCCCCGAAGATCATTGGACCAGCTCCGGACCTGACCTGGGAATATCTGGGGGTCCCCGATGCCTGAAATCAGAAGCTCTGCGCCCTCCCCTCACAGCAACTGCTTGAGTATTTTTCTTTTCCCTTGTGTTGGGGAGTGCTTTTGTTTATTTGTCAATAAATAGGTTTTTTTCCACTTCTCCTCTGAGGAATTCCTTCTCAAACCCAGAGCTGGGGGGGGGAAGGGGTGGTGGTTTGTTTTCTGGGGGGCTCCTTCTGGAGACCTTCCCCTAATTTGTCCTAAACCAGGACAGGCACTAACAGAAGAGGTGACACCAAAAAAGAGGAGGCAGCATCTCAGGAAACACCAAAGCTCTGGCCTGGCCAGCCTCTTTGGCCCATTTGGTGCAGTGGTTGCCTGTCCCAGGCAATCCAAAGCTATCCCACAGTCTGGGACTAATTTAGCTGGGGCTGCCTGACTTGGCCTTTCTGGCTAAGAGGACAAAGGGTTTGTGTGAACACTGGTGGAATCAGGGGCTGGACATGGTATCATTCTCAGTGTCACCTATGGCTTCATTCACATCTGTGAACAGAAAGCAAAGCCAGACTGTCCTGGGGCTGAGCATTGCCACACAACCTTCTTTAGAGCTTTTATACCTGTTCAGTGGCTCTCCAAAGATCCCTCCTACATGGCAGCAATCAGAAATCAGAGTAGTTGGCTGCAACACTGGGAGGCAGTGGCAGAGGCTGAGTGGAGGAGAGGAGCCAATGCAGATGGTAGAAGTGTTCTGATCCACTCCATTGCCCTGCTGAACCCCAAGTGCCACATCTACTTCTTTTCTTAATCTGTCCAGGGATGGGGATTCTACCACTGCCCTGGGCAGCCTGTGCCAGTGCTTTACAACCTCTTCTGTGCAGAAATTTTCCTGATATCCAATCTAAACCTCCCCTGATGTGACTTGAGGCTGTTTCCTCTTGTCTTGTCCCTCGTTCCCTGGGAGCAGAGCCTGACCTCCCCCTGGCTGTAGCCTCCCGTCAGGGAGTTGTTCAGAGTTGAGAAGGTCCCCAATGTGCCTCCTCTTCTCCAGGCTGACCCCCAGAGCTCCCCCAACTATTCCTATATTCCTATTCCTATCAGACTTGTGCTCCAGACACTTCCCCATTCTCTTCTCTGGACACACTCCAGCTATTCAAGGTCTTTCATATCATGAGGCATTCATCTACTTGATGTAATTAGCCTTTCTGCCTCTGTGCCATGACCTGGCAGAGGTGGGTCCAGAGCCTTCCTGAAAGATGGTACAGCGATGCTCCTCCAAGATGAATGTGGAGGCTTTAGTCTCTGCTTTGGCCCCTGAAGGTCCTTGGTTTTCTGGGCTTAGGTGTGAGTTCTATGAGAGTCCTATCCTCAGCACAGGTGGGTGGGAGGTGAGAACTCCCCACTGCTGAGCTGAGACACTCAGCAAGTTAAAAGTCCCTGCTGCTGAGCTGGCAGAGGGGTGCACAAAGGAGCATCCACTGTCTTTTCCATGGTACAGGTGCCAGGAAGAGCCTGTGGGAAGCACAGCAACAATAAGTGTTGCCTGCTGAGAGAAGAAAACAACTCCCAGCAGGGTTCTCAGTTCATGGCTGGGGAAGGAAGAAGGTTGAAGTGGATAAATAATAAGGATTTCCTCAGTATTTCGTCTAGAATAGATGCAGGTGAGCAGCAAAAAGATGCTGAAAATAGCCTTCAGGCCGACAATATAAGCTCACCCTCAAGAGCTCTTGGAGCAGGAAGGGTGGGTTCAACAGGAAGGAAAGGTATGGACCACACTTCCACCTGGGGTATCAGATCCTGCTGGAGGGACAGTGTCCACCAGAACGGTTCTGATCAGCTTGGGAGCATTACCTGTGTTCCATGGGACGTGATCAGTCCCATGTTTTCATTCATTGCCTTCTCTCATCCCAGCGCCAGTGGCAGAGTCATCCCATGGTGGGTGCTGTTGCTCCGGGCAGGATACCGTGCTGCTCGCAGCAGTCCCTCACAGAAGGGGGAAGGGGACAAGGGACGTCTGCAGCTCATCCATCTCTGCCCCTGCGGACTCCCCGGGCCTTGACACCTGATCCCAGGGGTTGGGAGCATCTCCTGGCGAGTGCTGTAAAACCCCACCTGGGACCTCACACCTCAGGCCCCTCACTGGTGTATCCTCCTGCCCCAGCTGGAGGATAAAAACCTGGGCTTTTCCAGCCTGCAGGGGACAGGTCAGCAGCCGCCCGAGTGCTTTGCCGTAGGCAGCGAGAGCGCCTTCGGGCACGGGAGGGCAGCGCGTGTCGCACTCGCCCTGCGGAGCAGCCGTCGTGGCAGCGCTCGCCATCTGAGAGGTGCCGTGCAGGGTAGAGTAGCCATAGGATGAAATCGTCCCGTAGCTGCAGGGCGGGAGTTCAGAGATGGCTCTGCCGTGACAGCAGAGCGGAGTCTGTCCCCCAGTGCTGTCCCCGCCGCCGGGGACATTTGCTGGGGCACAGCCCGGGAGCACACGGGCGCCACGGCAGCGATGGCTGAGGGGCTTTAGTGCAGGCACTGCAAGGCTGAGTCCCACTGCCAGGGTGGCACGAATGTGTGTCCTCTGCATCTGTGTGTGCAGTGGAGTTGGCTTATTCCTTGTACAAAATGACTGGAGCAAACCCAATAAACAATGAGCTGAGTGTTTATTGAACTGAGCTCACTGAACTGAGCTCCCCACACCCTGTCCTGTGCCGTGTGCCACTGGCAGCTCTGCCATGGCCACCCCATGAGCAGGATGGGGCACCCACAGTCACAGCTGACCATCCAGATGCAACATGGCCACAGGGAGCACCCCTTGGTGCTGCTGAGTAGGGGGAGTACCCATGGCCGAGCACTCACCCCAGGCAGGCTCATGGTGGTTGCTGTCACTGCAGGCATTGTCATGCCTTGTGTTGGGTCTGAGCTCATCCCTGCCATCTCCTGAGCCCAGCAGTGACATCCCACATGCCCAGTCTGGGCCAGGGGTGAGAGTGTGGGGAGGGCACAGTGCACCATACTGGACACAGACTTGGCCAAATACCCCCAGGGGCTTTGCTGGAGATGGTTCTGCTGCAGGTGGTCCTGCCCAGGTCCCTCCAGTGCCCCCCAGCCTCAGCAGCACCAACAGGTGCTCCTGCTTCTCCCCTGTGCACTCAGAATCAGCCATCTCTGATCTCCCCACAATAAGACCCTCTACCCCAGCACCTGAACAAAGCAGCTTCCTCTCCTGAGGAGGTATTTCTGTCATGAGAAAAATCTAACCTCATACAGCATTTTCCTGGATTTCCTGTTTTTAACAACCTGACTGGCGGAGCTTGTTCAGAACACAGGCAGGATATACATTCCAGCAAGTGAGATATGTTGTCCTAGTGAAGAGGTTAAAGGTTTTGCAGGGCTGTACATTCTCGACCCTCTAAGTCCTGTTTGCCCTGGAGGTTGGGGAGCACAGCCATGACTATGCCCAGCCCACCCAGCAGACACGGACCCCACAAAGCAGTGAGACCTGCAGCTTTCCTCCTGGTTGGAGCACGGCCCACAGCTCCCCTGCACTGCAGACCCACCTCCCAGTCAGACTGGACACAAGAGGAATTTTGGCATCAGCCCACGTGCCTGAGCACAGTGGCCATGGACAGGAGGTGCTGCCCATCACCTCTGCTCTTTTCCCTGGGGGCTCACCTCTCCCCCACCACACCCTGCTAATTGCAAGAGCAGCAGCCCCACTTGGTGGCAGCTCCACAGAGGCTCATTTCACCTCCTGGAAGGATGTTTGGTCTCCCCCCAAAGCACACCTGGTTCTGCTTCTCCACAGGTTGCTGGGCCATGGGGTGGGCGAAGGCACAGATGAGAGGAAGCAGATTTCTGTGATCTAGGAGCTCCCCACCAGGATGTGAGTCTGTTGGCACAGAGCAACAGTGGGTGAAGCAAGTAGAGCACACAGGGACCAGAGCAGGTCTGGGACCCACCACAGGCATGACAGGGAGTCACTGAGTCCTGACTACACCATGTAGATCCAGCAAGGGATGAGTCAGGGCCCTTCTGGGTAAGGGTGTTTCCTCCATCCTTTGTAATTCCAAAACCTCATGATTACAGAAGTAGAATGGGCTCGAAAATGTGATAGTTCAATTAAATAAACCCTCTGGAGGGATTGTTAACTTCACTACCCTGTCATGGAGAAGACCCACAGAGCACTCAGGGCCAACACTCAGCTCCATGTGCTCAGGGAGTTTTGCTCAAGTTCTGGGTGGGAACTGCCCCAGCACCACTCAGCAGACTCCACACTGCGTGAGACTGTACCTAGGTCACCGGGAAAGCTCGTCCTTTCCCTCCCTCCCTAGGGACAGATGGTGTTGCAGTGTTTTACTCTCCAAGGAGCACTGTAGGAGAATGAGTGTGGATCCCATGAAGACACTGAGGCTGTGGGGGAAAAGGTTCACTCAACCCAACTGGCAAGACCAGGGACAAACATGACCCCTTTGGAAGAGCTTCCCACTTGCTCTGAAGCAAATAGAAGATGAAACCACTAGGCTGCTGAGTCGTGAGTAGGAGTTGGATCTGGGACAGCAGCAGGAGCAGCTGCTGCATCAAATGAGTGTTCAACACTTAGTCTTACCCCAAGTGGGATCCACGTGGTCTCCTCCCTCCAGTCCCTGTGTCTGGCAGAGTGAGGCAACTGTCACACACATCTCCCATATGGTGATCCAAGGAGGGGGCTGGGCAGCCCCATGAACAGATCCAGGTGAGCAGGACCTGGGAGTTGATGGGGAGAGGAAGACCAGGCTGGCCCCTTCCCCATCTCCCGTGGAACAGGATCCCAGTGCAACTCGGAAGGGCTTCAAGCTCCCCCCAGCCAGACCTGGCAAGACCTGCTGGTAGCTGTGGTGTTTGCTCTTCCCTCTGCACCTGAAACAGCTGGGTACTGGATCCTGCACAGCAGGAAGAGCACAGTGGCTCCTGGAGGCTGCAGGAACAGTCCCATGGGAAAGCTCTGCCATTGTTGCTGGGGCAGGCTGGGCACAGCCATGTAGCCCTTCAGCTCCTGGCTTAGCCTGTGAGGCTGGTGCAAGGACAGACAAAATGTCATCCAGGAAGTTGTGCTAGTTCTGACTGGGGAGTGAGGGAATGGATATGAAACCAGTAAACATTTCTTTGTCCATCCATCCATAAAATCACAGCATCACAGACTGGGTTTGGGTAGGAAGGAATCTTAAAGACCATCTTGTTCCAAGAGCATGCCATAGGCAGAAACACCTTTCACTATCCCAGGTTTCTCCAAGCCCCATCCACCCTCTCCTTGGACACTTCCAGGGATCTAGGGGGAGCCACAGCTTCTCTGGGCAACATGTGCCAGGGCCTCCCTACCCTCACAGGAAAGAATTTCTTCCTAACATGCCATCTGAATCTCCCTTTTTCAGTTTAAAGTCCTTTCCTCTTGTCCTGTCCCTCCAAGCTCTTGCCCACAGTCTCTCTCCAGCTCTTCTGGAGTTCCTTTAGTCACTGGAAGGGGCTCTGAGTTCTCCTCAGAGCCTCCTCTTCTCCAGACTGAACACCCCCAGCTCTCCCAACCTGGCTCCAGAGCAGAAGGGCTCCAGCCCTCAGAGCACCTTTGTGGCCTCCTCCTGACTCACTCCAGCAGCTCCATATCCTTCTGAAGTTAGGACTACAGAGCTAGAAGCATCTCTGCAGGTGGGAATTCACCAGAGTGGAGCAGAGGGTGCACTTGCCCTGCTGCCCATGCAGCCAGGATGCAGTTGGCTTTCTGGGAGCGCATCCATTTGTCCGTCTGTTCATCCACCCCACCTTGGGAAAAAAGCTGGGAAAAACGAGAGCAGGATCTTCTGGGACACGGGGATGAGTGAACTCATTTTAGGAATGGAGCTCCCCTTTCACCTCCTCCTCCTCCCCTTCCTCCCTGGACTGGCCCCCTCAGTGGCAGCGAGTGGCGGTGAGTGTGCGGGTGGCGGGGCCCAGCGACCCCCAGAGGCTTATCCCGTCCCATCCCTGTCCCCATTCCTTCTCATACCCTTCAGGCACTGCCCCTTCCTCTCGGGAGTCCCTCCCCTGCCCTTCCAGCCTGCCCAGCTGTGGGGGATTTGTGTATTTTTTATCCTGCTGTTTCTCCAATTCCTGATGGGTTTTCTTCTGTCCCACACTCGCCCCTGGACAGGAGCACAACCTGTGTGTTCCTCCTCCTTTCTTCCTACCTTTAACTGAAATGGTGAGAGGTGGTGGAAATTTGGAACTTTGTGGGTATGGATTGGGAAGAGAATCTGGTCCAGTTCCTTTTCCTTTGAAGATTGGGCAGGAGGAAGAGCCTGCCAGAGGGGGATGTTGATGGTGATTTTGGGCATGAACTGTGCCTGAAAGGGAGAACAGTGCTGGGCTGGGTGCTTAGGGGACTCAGAAGGTGTGTGCTGGAGGGGTTTCCTCACCCTCTGTGGTCTAGGACCAGCCACATGAAGGGCTGTGGGGCAGAGCATTACAAGTCACGGTGGCTCAAGGGGACCGCTCCATCAGGGAGAGCATTGATCTGCTCTGTTGAGAATTGCTGTCAGCTTCATTCTCTGGAGTACTGCTAAGTTGGTGAGGAAACACCAGCCCTGGCATCAGCTCAGCTGGCCATGACAACGGGTCACAGGCTCAGTCGCCAGGCTGGATGTTTGCAGCCATAGCTGAAGGATGTGATGCTGTGTCCCTCTGCAGCTGGCACTCACCTAGAAAAGATCACAGGTGTCCACACCTCGGGGTTGCTGTGGTCAGCAACTCTGATTTTAAGCAGCTGGAGTGTTGGGTGCATTCTTGATCTGTCCCCTTGTCTTGGTTTGGGAAGACAGGTATCTGCCAGGGAGTTTCCCTTGGAATGGAGAATGTAAACCACTCCCCTCCCCTTTCCAATTATAAATCTGCAATTAGAGGCTTTCAGGCAAAGGTTTGGGAAAAGGGATAACACTTTTTTACTAGGAATATTAAGAATACAAATGTAGTAGTACAAAAAAAAACAAACAAAAAAGCAAATAAACAAAAATCTTAGAAACACTGACAGAGTCAGAAATACAACCTGATTCCCTGTTGGTCAGGGCATTGGAAGCAGTCCAAAAGTAAGCCCTCCTGGAGTGGCAGATGTGGTTCTGTTGGAGTAGAGATAGTCCTGTAGAAAAAGGGTCCAGTAATGGCAAGATGGGTCCAGTCTTCCTCCAGGAATCCAGTGGAAACTCTGGATGCCTGGTGTTCCAGTGTCTCAGTTTTTATCCAGGTAGGAATGGTTTGGCTGCCCCCACTGGGTGGAGCATCTCACAATGGGATGATTTAATGTGTCATGTCATTGGTGAGCCTTAATGGCCCATTAACAGAAGATATCCTTCTGGAGGGTGGATGTGTCATGGGAGAGATAAGGAACAATGTTCCACCTGGTTTTAGCACCTGGCCCATTACCAGAAGGCACCTGCCCCCTCCCTCCTGGAGTTACAAGAGATAAAGAAAACACCTCCCCAACCGGTTTCAAGAGATGGAATAGAATAAACATTTTTTTTTTTTGGTTACATAACCAAAGACACCCCTTCACATGGAAGTGGCCCTGCAGCACAGGAAGGCAGCAGGTTCTTACTGTGCTGGTACTGTGGCATGGGCTGGAGCCCTCCCTGGGTTTGATGTCTGCTGGCCAAGGGATGCAGGGAGGTTACCAAAACTCAGAAGGTGATGATACAGATGTTTGGGGGAAAAGCTCTGGAAATGGGAAGACAAATCTCACTATTTTCCCAAACATCTTAAATTCCCGGTTCATCCCCACTGCATATTCTGCAGCCTCGACATCTGCAGGAGCTGAAGCTGGGTTGTTTGGTGTGGGAGTCAGTGGACCTGCTGTGCCATGTGTGTGACAGGAATCCACCTGTACTCTCCTTCCCCACCTTCACCTTGATGAAGAAGATGGTTACTATCATCTTTGTGCCATTTTGTGTTAATTTTCATGGAATAAATTTGACTTAGGGAAATAACTATTAACACTGACACCTAAAATTTCCATTGTTCACCCAAGTCTTAGGGTGTTGAACACTTCAGACTTCTGGGTTTGCCCCACTGCATCTTGATAAACCTCTGAAGAAACATGGGGGGGAAATTATGGAGTTTAAGGCTGCTAAATGTCACTGGCGTGTTTCTGTGTTTCCTAACACAATTCTTCTTTCTTCCCATACCCTCCCCCCAGCTTTTAAAGGACCTGAGCTGGGAAATCTCTTGTTTAAGCCATACCCTTCAGGTTTGTGTGGGATTGATGTTTTGTTTGGCAAACCTAAACTTCATGAAGAAGGGTGCCTGCCTCTGCCAGTGAACACCCAGGTCAGAGGCTGCATGTTCTTGTCCTGCACAGCCTGTGGTAGCTTCCTGCTGTGCCCTGTTAGTGGCTGTGAGAACAGGCTCTCTCTCTCTAGACTTGAACTGTAACAAAAATCCCAGCCTTCACCATGGGAGATACCTGACATATTGGATTCATGGTACTTGTGTACCTCTGTTTTTCCAAAAGTGCTGCTCAAAATATCATAAAACCCACCAGGGGCCATGAAACTGAGCACACCCTCCTGATCAACGAAGTCAATGCTGACAGCCCAGGAGTGGACACTGCTGAATTTGTGGAGCTCTATCACACCAGTGGGCAAACAGCCCACTCGGATGGCTACTACCTGGTGGTGCAATGGCAACGGGAACTGAGCATTCAAGGTGCTGAACTTCCCGGGCAAAGTCACCAACAGCCAAGGGCTCTTTCTCATTGGCTCCTCCTCCCTGAACCCTGCCCTGGTTATCCCTAAGAACACCATCCAGAAGGTCCCTGATGCCATTGCTCTCCACTATGGAAAAGGGAACTACATAATGGGCGTGAGCATCACGAGCCATGGACTGGTAGATGCCCATAAGAATGAGAAAACAGACAGAGCAGACACTCTTGTCAGGGTGCTGACCCCTGGCAGAGATGCTTTCCTGGAGGACCCCACCTTCAGGGCTGTGGATGAATCAATAGAGAGGTGCTGTGGGGCAGATTCTCAGTGGATCGTTCAAGTGGCCGTTCCCACGCCAGGCAGGGACAACCACTGTATCCTGACTCCTGAGCTGAACTCATCAGCTGTCCTGATCAGTGAGGTCCTTCCCTCTGCTCCTTCTGGCAAGTTTGAGTTCATAGAGCTCCAGGGGCCCCACTCCACTGTGCTGAGGGATATTGTCCTGGTGCTGATTGATGGTCAGACCAAAGACATCTCTTTCACTATGCATGTCTATGGCCAAACCTCCCTAGATGGACTCCTCCTGATCAGCCCAGCACACAGCAAAGCCCCAGGTAAGGACTGTGTGTGGATGACAGCCTCAGGGCTGGAGAAGAGATCAGCCAGGCTTGGGGCTGGGGGATGATGTGTTTATTGTTGCTTGGCATTCTGAGAGAGCAGTGAAAATGTGACTCAGAACTCAGTGGAAAATAAAAAAGCAAATCAAATGTTAGAAATTATTGAAAAAGTAATTATCTAAAGCAAAGTGAATATCAGAAATTATTAGGAGAAGAGGAAAGAACGGAGGACATCTTTTATGCTTTTGCATAAATTCATGGCTTGCTTGGGTCTCTGACTGTGCCTAACTGAACTGTGGTTCAATATATCAATCTCAAAAAGGATGTATTAGGATTGGTGACATTCAGAGAGGTCAGCTAGGATGGGTAGTGCTGAGGAAATGCTTCCACAGAAGAAATAACTTAGAACACCTAGAAAAGGGAAAGCTGAGGAGGACCCTGGCAAAAGTTTCAGAGATGTGAGCAGCCCAAAGACAGTGAACAGTTTTGATTGCTTACTCTTCCACCTGGTGCAAGTGCTAAGGGGCAGCAAAAAAGGGCAAAAAGAAGCAGTTTCAGGGCAAACAAGAGGAGGTGGTGTGGCAGTGGTAAACCTGCAGAGCCCCAGGTTAGGGACCTGATGAAGGTCCCAAGCCTGTGTTTTCTTTGCTTCCTGGAAAGACACAGTTCTGCTCTCAGCCCTGCAGCCACTCTGCCACCACCCTTGGTTGTGTCACATTTCCTGGAAGTGTTCCCCATCTCTGTGGGGAACATGGTGGTCACCCACAGCAAATACACACACTCTCCTAGAAAAATCACAAGGGCTTTACTTCCATGGCACCAGCTGCAAACACAGGTCACACGTGTGCCAGCTATGTGTGTAGCTGCCCTCTTGACTTCCTCCCAGTGCTCTCAGTTTCTTCCAGGCTACCAGAGAAGGAAGAAATATTTTGTTATTTTAGGCACCTCAAAAGAAGATTCTGGGGATGCTGACTCTGTAGATGTCTTGTGTAACTCACTGACTCATGATTTTTGGGAGTACAGTCTTCCTGTACTAAGCTGGTTCCCATAAAAGTACTTTGACAACTAAAACTTTTTTTTAAACAGTTGAACTCCTTACAATTCAAACTGCACCAAATATTCTCCTACCACATGTAAAAGAGCTGATTGTCCAATTCAGCTCTCCAATTTCCCCTCTGAATGAGCTGGGCTGTGCACAGTAAACAACCAAGGAGGTGGAGGAAAGCAATGTGAAAACACAACCAGTTTTCACACTAAGCAGGAAATTTGTAAGGATTATGTTTAACTCTTCCTCAAGACTGATACTAGTCAAGGAGGTGACTGGAGATAGGCTTTTGTTGGGGAAGATGAAGCAGGGAAACCTTATAAATATGATTGCTTAGCAAAAGATTCTGAAAATATGAAACCTATAAACGAAATAGAAATGAAAGCTTGCTTGGAGTTGTAGGATACCGAGCCTTAGTTACTATTTAACCTGAAAACAATAGCCCAGCCAGCTGAAGGAGAATCCCTTTGGATTGAACAATACCCTTCTGCTGGCTAAGGGATCCAAAGGTCAATGCAGCAAAAGAGAAAAGTCTAAAGAGTAGTTTTTAGAGTTTAAAATATAACAGAGTATGGTAATGTAGTAGTTCTTATAGGCTGTATGTAGATTCTATAGGGTTTTGTGTCTTGTACTGGTAGGTTAGTGTAAATTAGAATATTCAACACAAAAGGAGATATAATGTATTGTAACAAGGCTCTCGCTTGCTAGCTCTCTTCCTCTCTCTAGCTTTCTTCTGGCTCTCTCTGGCTCTCTTGCTCCCTTCTCTCTTTGCACCCCCTCTCAGCTCTTTTCCCCTGCGCTCTGACCCCTGCCACCTCTCTCTGGCTCCCTTGTTCCCTCCTCTCTTACCTCTCTTACCTCTTACCCTTTTGTTCTCTCTCTCCTTCACTCTTTGGGACTTCCCTTCAGCCCAGGCTGGTGGCTGAAGGCCCTTTTTACCCACCACCCCTGCAATAAACCCACATGTTCTAGAATGTCTCAGGTCTGCAGAGTTCCCTCTCCCTGCCGTCCACGGATGCTCCTACAGGCTTTGACATTATTTCTGATGAGGCTTTGTTAAGATGTCTCAAGCAGTTTGGGGAAGATTTTCCTTCATTCTATTCAATGACACTGTATGACTGTATTTTAATCATCTTAAAAGGCATTTTTAAAGTGACTCTGTGCTGAGCACTCTATGAGAAGCTGATTTAATTTGATCACTTCAGATTTGGGACAGAAGCTCATAAAAATGCCCCAGCTTCTAGTCCTGTCTTTGTACAGTTCATCTGCCTCATACTGAGAAAACTTAAAAGCTGTGAGAGCGCTGGCATCCCTTGAGAGATGCCAATGTGGAAACATTCCACTGAATCCCTGAATGGTTTGGGTTGGGAGGGACCTCAAAGATCATCTTGTCCCATCCCTCTGCCATAGGAACACCTTCCACTAGACCAGGTTGCTCCAATCTGGCCTTGGACACTTCCAGGGATGGGGCAGCCACAGCTTCTCCGGGCAGCCTGTGCCAGGGCCTCACCACATTAACCATAAAACTTTTATTCCTTATTCATGTAATCCAGATCTAGCCTCTACCACTTTAAAACCAATACCCCTCATCCTGTCAGTAGGGCTAAAAAGTCCTAAGTCCCTTCTAAGTACTGAAATAATACAGTAAGGTCTCCCTGGAGCCTTCTCTTCTCCAGGTGAGCAGCCCCAGCTCTCCCAGTCTGGCTCCAGAGCAAAGGGACTCCAGCCCCTGGAGCATCTCTGTGGCCTCTTCTGGGCTGTCTCCAGCAGCTCCACATCCTTCTGCTGTTGGAACCCAGGGCTAGAGGCAGGTCTGCAGGTCTCACCTGAACAGCACAGAGGGGCAGGGTTTCCCCCTCCCCTGCTGCCCTCACTGCAGGATCAGCCCAGCACACAACAGGTTTTGGGGCTGCCAGGGCACATTGCCAGGTCATGTCTGGTTTTTATTACACCAGTGTCACGAGCTCCTTCCCCATAGGGCTGCTGTCAATCCATTCGGTCCCCAGCCTGTACTGGTACTTTTTATTGCCCTGACCCAGGTCTAGAACCTTGTACTTGGCCTTGTTGAACTTCACAAGGTTCCCATGGGCCCACTCCTTCATCCTCCACAAGCCATCTCCTCCCTCCAGTACCGCTCAGCTTGGTGTCATCCACAAACCTGCTGAGGCTACCCTCACTCCCACCACTTGTTCATTAAATTAAGATATTGAACCACATCAGTTCCAGCACCGACACCTGCGGGACACCACTTGCTACTGCTCTCCATTTGGGCATAGACATGTTGACTGGAACACTTTGGATGCTGCCATTCAGCAAATTCCTGTTCCATTGAACAGTCCATCCACCAAACCCTACCTCTTCAATTAAGAGATAATTGAAGGGATGTGGGATGTGTTCGAGGCCTTGTAGAAGTCAAGATAGATTACATCAGTTGCCCTTCCCTTGTTCTCCAGGACAGGAGAAGGCCACCAGGTTAGTCAGGGTGAAAAATAGTTCTCTGGGCAGGGGTACATCAGGACTAAGGCACAGGGCTGTCCCTTGGTATGCAAGTGTCCTGGAGGCACTTCTCAAGGGGTAACCACTTCTCCTTACTCTTCTGCCTTTTATGCAATACCTTCTTTAATGTTTGTTCCCTGGAGCAATTTATAGAGCCAGAAATATTGAAATACCAGAAGCCTGTTTCTGAATGCCCTCAGTAGTTCCTCCTAGAGAAATAGCTTGTGAAGGGAACAGTAAGAAGAAAGAAAGAAATTAGGAAGCTCATGAAATTGCAAAACTCCACCAAACCTCCACCTTACTTCTGTGTGCTGGTGTCCTGGGCCTTGGTTCTGTGTGTGTGTGTGTATGTGTGTAGTTTATGTTTGTAAAAATCACAGATTGTTAAATGCTAGAGTGACATGTAAACTCTTAAATACTATTGTGTACTAACTGCTCCCTGAAAGGTTAGTTGAGTTTGCAGATCTCTTTTAGAATTAAAAATTAATATTACTGTAGACAAGGCCACATCAGTGCTAGCTTCCCAGTTTGCCTGCTCACAGGGGCATCAGCTCTTTGCTCACAGAACCAGAACAGCAGGATGAACTCTGCTCAGATTTCCCCCTCCAGCTTCCTCCACATTGTGGATCTGGCCATGAATGGGAAAATTCAGGCTGAGAGAACATGAGAAGAGTTTGTGAGCAGAAATATGAGGCAGCAGATGCCACATTTGTACTAACCAGACAATCCCAGCCACCTTCTGAGTCCTTATGTGCTGCCCTCCAGGACCAAAGAGATGTTGGTGAGTATTGCCCAAGTGTTGGATACATACCCTCATTGTTCCTTCCCTTGGTGTGCCATGGACCTGCTGTTCCCAGAGAACACCACCCATCCTGTCCTCAGAGGTGGCCCCACTGTCACTGCCCTGTACAGAGGTCACAGCAGCAGTTTTGTGCCAGGGAAAATGCAGCTGGAGACCAGCCTGCTGGGTGCCTTTGTATACGAGCAGTGAGGAACTGGACCCGGAGCTGCTGCAGGCCCTGACCCCTGGCAGACCTGCCTTCCTGGAAAAGCAGTGAGAGGCTCTTGCTAGGCAGGGCTGGGAGGGCAGTTGGACACTACAGTTGTTCCTGCCAAATGGCCTCACTGCAGCCTTGTGCCCCAAACCCCAATAGAACTGGGAGACAAGTGCCAACCTCCACATCACGGTCTCCTCATAGCAATATTGAGCTGCAGCCTTGTCTAAGGCCATAGATATTCCCCTCTCCACATGGGTCCTGGTGTAGCCGCAGAATGAAGTACTTGAGGAATTTCCTGATCAGTTGATTGCTGGTTGTAACATTAATACTTTTTTGTTTATGAAAGTGTAATGGTCAATTTAATACATTCTCCAGTACTGCTTTCAATTAGAAAAGGTTTTTCTTAGCTTTAGGATGGAATTTAGGTCAAAATGAGGGTGAGGAACCTCAGCAATGCTTGCCTGACGCAGAAGGAAATCCCTGTTTCATCTAGACCAAGGACTTGAAGCAGGATTACTGCTCATTCTGGGTTCAATTCACTTTCTTTTTTATTTTTGGGTTCCTTTTTGTTTTTGTGGGTTAAGGGAAATGCTAGAATCCTTAGACTTTTGTGAGATGTGAGAACAGTCTCCTTCTCATTTTAGGCATGTTCTGTTACTGGGAGAAAGAGGACACAGTGGGTAGAGGGCAGTGGAGCAGTGAAGGAGCAGAGGCAGCAAGGGGCCAAGTGCCTGAAGAGGGATCACGAGTATTAGAGAGAGACAATAAGCAAAAAACCATCTGGGCACACTCTTCCTTGTCATTTGCATGGCCAAGTACCAGACCTGACACATCTGGGTGTAACTGTCAATACCAAGGTCCTGGCTCAATGGCTGGAGAAGAGTCACCCTTTCTGGATGGGCCTGAAACATGATTTGAAACAACAGTGTGGTCAACCACATCAGGAGTGGGTGTAGTCCACAGCCACATCAGGGTCACCACTCATTCACAGCACATTCCTATTCCTTCCTCTGTTCCTCTTGCTCCCACATCTGAGACTCAATTGTCCCTGGTCCCACAGGGAGGTGGTGTCCTTCCCCAGGGAGCTCTGAGCAGCTCTGCTCTGTGCAGGTCCTCACAGTGGGGCTTTACAGAATCACAGAACAGTTTGGGTTGGGAGGGATTTTTAAAGGTCACCTAGTCCAACTGATCATTGTCTCAGCCTTTGAGTTGAGGGCTCTTGCTCAAGCATTTCATCCTCAGGTGCTGCCTTTTCAGCTTTTCCAGCTGCACCCACTGCTCTTCCCAGTGGAGCCAGGCTGAGCACAAGTGTGTCTGCACCATCTTATCTGTCTTCAGATCAGTAAAAATGCAGCCCATGCCAGAAGAGAAATGGTTGTATGAAGCTCATGCTCCTCTCTCTCTCAGGTTTTTATTGAACTGTTTAGGGTTTTTCTGTGAGACAACGAGGTACTGGTGAGGATGGGATATATCTCCAGACCCTGTGAAAGGAGAAGGCTGCAACCACAGTTTCACTCTCTGGTGGAAGTGTGTGCGACTGGTAGGTGAAGAGCACTCAGGTCTCCAGCTGGCAGGTCATGTTTTGTGTCATCTACCTGATTGTCTCTTGCAGACATTGGCCAGCAGATGTGTCTATGAGCCAGTGCAACTGCTGCTCTGTGACCCAGGACTCCACATCCTTCATCTTCAGCAGACCCAGCCCTGGAACGTTCAATGACTACCCCAACAAACATTTCAGCCAGGCTCTCTCCTTCTGCCTCCATGCAGCAGGTGGGCATTGGTTGCTTCTGCGGGACCTCCTGAGGGCCAGAGCATGTGCACAAAGCCAGGGTGACCACCCATAGTCTTGCTGGGTTGCGTGAACTAACCCCAAAGGAAACAAAACCAGGACACCTGACACTTGCCTGCAAAAATTTCATAGCAGTCCATGCCAAGCAGAGCTTCTCCAGTCTTTCCTCACACCTCCAACTGACTGGGTGAAGAGAAGCTTTTGTGGTCCTCTGGATGATAAGCAGGAGTGGAGATGCACCCATCCCAGATGAGTTGTATCTCATGACCAAGGTAACAGTGGGCTCTTTGTTTCCTAAATTGCCAGGAGTGGCTCCTGAAGCAGGACGAGATTCTGCTGACTCTGGTCCAGGCCCTTGATCCATCCAGCAGTGTTGGAGTCTCTGCTGCCTACTTCAGAGGTGAGCCAGGCAGGAGCAGAGCAGTCGAGGGACCTCGCATGGATAATGCCCACCTGCTCCTGATCTTCAGCCCAGTGTTCCCTCTCACATTGTGTCCTCCTGGCTTGGATCCAGCTAATTTGATCTTAGTGCTGATGACAGAGATGTCCAGGGTTGGGCAGAGTGTGGTGCTCTTTCTCCACACTCTACAGAGCATTTCATCCCCAGCTCCCTCAGCACACAGACCACCAGCTGCTCTGGCCTTGGGCATTGGCAGCCACAGCGGTGGCAGCAGGACTGACATCTCCACTGGGTATTTGTTGTCTACTTGACTTTCTAATCCATATGATCTGTGGATCCTGCCCATGGCAGGAGGATTGGAACTATATGGTCTTTAAGGTCCCTTCCAACCCAAACTGTTCCATGGTTTGGTGATTCTAAGTCACAAAATCATCTTCATGGCCTCTGCTGGACTTGCTCCAGCAGGTTCATGTCCCTTCTGTGCTGGTGATCCCAGAGCTGGACACAGGCTTGGTCCCAGGGTGCCTCTTGGTACAGGCAGAACTCCCAGTGCTGTGTTGACGGGATGAGCTGCCTCGAGTCAGTCTGACCATGAGGACAGTTCTGGTAGAGATGAGCTGGTGAACCAGGGGTCTGTCCCAGGAGGAAGTGGGTCTTTGGTGACTTGGGGAGACTGAGGCAGTTTTCCGCTTCCCTCTGCAGAGTGAAAAGCAGCCTGCCAGGACCTGGGGCTTGTGTTCACCACTCTGCTGACTGCCAGGTCAGGGATCTGCTTGTTGCAATGCATGATTAAGCCTTTTATAGTTTTGTATGTACTTTATTTATATCATATTGGTATGTCCCTTCCCAAATCCCTTCACCCACCCCCTAATCCCCGTGGTATCTCCCAGAGGGGAGCCCCTTGTCAATCACCCTGGTAACTTGAAGAGAGATCATCTCCCATTTGGCCAGGTGCTCAAGCACCTGCCCTCTTCAATTGTCCTGCAGAGTGTCCCACTCTAGAACACCCAACCCCTTTCTGTCCATTGGCCCGAATTCTCCTGTGGCCTCAGGCTATGTCCTGAGGTATATATGGGAGAAGCACAGTCCTAGCCTTGCCTTTTGCACGTGGAAGCTGCACAATAAACGCCTTTCCAATCCACAGCAGAAGCCGCTCTTCATTCCAAAGCCTCACCCACACTTCCAGCTAGCAGATCTGAGGGACCCACACGAACTATTGCAGTTGGTCTGGGGTAAGCAGCCTGCCGGTAGCAGCTCCCCAGGGAGAAACCACTGCATCTGCTGGCCTTCAATACCTTCCTGGAGACACCCAGAGTTGTGAACTTTGATGGAAGGAACATCACAGCAGAGCTCCTGCCTCAGGGATATGAATGTGCTGAATTTGCCCCCAGGTAATGGTGGCCATTTTTGCAGGATGGGGGGATACTGTGTGTTTGAGGGTGGACATGTGGATCTGGCTCTCCCAGAAGAGGGAAATATCCTTCCCTCCCTTTCCCCAACCTTGCAAAAATCTCTTTCAGTTCCATTGGATCCTGCTACTAGAGCCCATATTGCTCATTGTCTGGACTAACAGCAAGCCCTGTTGTTACAGCTGGTGTTAACCAGTGTGTTGCCTGAACTCCTAAGACTATAAAGGACATGGATGATAAAAGTGTGAGCCAACATCCTCAGTCATCTGCTAAATTTTATCTCATCCCAGCAAAATACTGTGTAACATTGTGTTGTTTCTTGGAGCTCAGTGCTTAGGCCCATATTTGGGACATTTTTGCTTTCCAGGTGTCCCATTAGAGACATCAGAAGGCACTCCAGGGCCTTCTGTGCAACTGGCCAAGCTACTCATCAATGAGGTGAATGCAGACAACCCCGGGGGAGGAGAGGATGCAGAGTACACTGAACTCTTCTATACTGGACAGACACGCTTCGACCTCCAGGGATAGTGGCTGGTCCTCTACAACAGGAAAAGCAGCTACTGGGTGCTGGATCTGTCTGGACACTGCACAGATAATCTGGGTTACTTCTTGATGGGGAGCAGCAGTATGAGCCCAGCACCCATGATCAGACTGCTCCCCAACACCATTCAGGATGGGGCGGATGCTGTGGGTCTCTACCACAGCAGCACCCTGCTGTACGCAGAGGACATGGCTGTGACAGTGCAAGGGCTGCCAGAGAAGGCAGGGCAGCTGCTCAGGGTGCTGCTGTCAGGGCAGAGCATCCTGTATGAGAACAACTCTCACAGCACCCAGGATGAGTCTCTGAGCCACTGCCACAGCCTGAGCAGAAAACTCCAGAGCAGCTTCCAGGTGGGAAGATGTCCATTCTCCCTCCAGTCACCAGGAGGGCAGATTTCTGTTCTCCCTCCACAGTCCCTGGGAGGACAGTGGTCATGTTTTAGTATGTCCTTTATTTGGGAGAACAGTGTTTTCTGGTGTGCCACATCCACTTCCTGCCATCTGCTGCTGCTCCCACCAGCCCACCCTCACCTCTCTACCCTGTTCACATGCCTGTTGGTCAGGTAACATCTCCCTTTTGGGCAGCATCCTCTACTCTCGGGTTACCCTAAGCCAGATGTGGAGCCACCTTCTCTTTGGTGCCAGCGTCAGGGTGTGTGGCGTAGCATACCAGGTCCCTAAAACCCAGCTTGCTGTAGGGCTGATGTGTGAAGGATGTGCCTCAAGCACCGGTGTGATTGATTGGAATTAAATTGTCTGAGCTGCTTGTTTTTATTTCAAAATGTCTGCTTGCATGTGCTACACAAGCTAGGTAAGGGGGGGCTTTGCTGCTGTGCTGCTGATGCCAGACGGATGTCCAAAACTACGGCAATAAAACTGTTCCAGATGTAGAAGAGGAATGAGATGCATTGGTAGTGGGGGTGGACCCCAAGGAAGTGATGCCATGGACTGTAGACACAAGTGTGGAACTGCTTCCAACAGTAGACAAAGAGAAGTGTTCCAAATCCTGCGGGTGAGACAAAGGTGAGGGGGATGTGTGGTGATGGGAGCCTGCAGCCAGGACAACCCTTGAGATGATGATAAGGAGCAGTTGGTTTGAGACAGAATCACCATGTCCTGTACTGCTCCCAACACAAGAAAGACATAGAGCTGCTGGAACAAGTCCAGATGAGATCTCCACAGAGATCCTCTGAGGACTGGAGCCCCTCTCCTATGAAGACAATCTCAGAGAGTTGAGGTTGTTCAGCCTGGAGAAGAGAAGGTTCTGGTGAGAACTTAAGGTTCTTTCCAGTGTCTAAACGGGCTCTAGGAAAGCTGGAGAGGGACTTTGGACAGAACCCTGGAGGGACAGGACAAGGAGGGCAGATTTAGGTTGGGTATTAGGACAAAATTCTTCCTTGTAAGAGTGGTAAGGCCCTGCCACTTAGTTGCCCAGAGCATTCAGGTTGCCCAGAGCAGCAGCGGCTTCCCCATCCCTGGAAGTGTCCAAGGCCAGGTTGGATGGGGCTTGGAGTTACCTGGGATAAAGAAAGGTGTCCTTGCCCATGTGGGATAAGATGAGCTTTAAGATCTCTTCCAGTCCAAACCATGTTGTGATTTTGATTATATCCTCTTGCCTCACCAGGAAGCCTCAGGACGTGTTCAGGTGAATAAGAGGTCATGCTCTGAGCAGCTGTCACTCCACCTGAATAAAATGGGAGTGTCAGTGGTGGCAACAGCTTTTGTGTCTCCCCACAGGAGACCACAGTGACACTGCTGGGGGAGAACTTCTGCAGCAGCCCCACGGTGCTGAGCCCTCCTGCCGTCCGCACAGTGAGCCGTGCCTGGCCAGCAGCTCTGCCCACATCCGCTTCATGGAGCTGGAGGGGAAGCCTGGCACCAGCCTCAGAGAGCTCAGGAAGGAGGGGAAGGCATATGCCAGCATCCCTTTGCAGGGCACCTCCAGAGCCACAGGACTGTTGGTATTTGGGCTGGATTGAGAAACATGGGCATGGTGAGTTCGACAAAATGGGCCTGGTGTGGGGTCTGTCTTCAAACACATGGGCAGGGGCTTGAGCAGCTTAGAAGAAACAGATGGAGGAGGGTGCACAGCATGGGGAACAATTCTGTCTTGCCTTTCCTGTCCTTTATTCCTGCTTTTTCCTCTATTTGTTCTGCCTGGGCTGTTCATACTCCAGTTGAGAAAGTGATAAATCCTCCCCCATGCCTCTACCAAGCTCTCCATGCAGGAGAGTGGGAGGACCAAAAGTTCTTCCTGCTGGTACCAAGACAAGGGGATTTCAGGAGAAACAGGGCTGTGGGTTGTTCCCACATGTTGTGTTCGCTGATGTTCACTGAACCCTGCAGTGATGCTGCCTCCTCCTGGTCCTCAGCTGGTGCTTTGTCAGCACATTCCTTTATCTTGTTCACCTTAACACATTCACATTCTTACTCACGTTCACCTTAATTTCTGTCTGGGCTGCATGAAGACAACTGCATCTCAGAGGAGCCTTGATCTTTTTGGAAACACGTTCACAGCAATCAGCTTCCTTGCAGCTTTACTTGGCCTCATTCACGACCATTACTGTGTTTCTCATTTCTGTTCTTGGAGTTCTCATTGCCAACTTGTCCTGTCAGGCACAAAGTTCAGCTTAACACTATCTAGATGTTCATCTCATCTATTTCCCTGGCATTTCCAGATGGGACAAACCTGACCTTCAAGAACATCTCTGCTAGTAGTGAAGGCTCTGGCACTATTGCTGTGTACAGCACCAATGGGATTCCTGCTGGCAGGAAGGCAATGCCAGAGAACTTGGTGGATGCCTTGGTTTACACATGTGAGCCTGGGACAGCTGGAGGACACTTGGGCTTCCTTGGGCCATCTTACACTATGCCCTGCAAGGGTGACAGGTGAGGTTACTTCTCCAGGAAAGTTCCTCGTGTGAAGAGGGAGCAATAGGTTAATGAAATGCAGGGGCAGGTATTGTGTAGTTTGGAAAACTCTGTCCTGGAGGACAAACTCTTCTGTGTGGGAGTCTGGCTGTAATGAGGCAGCAATCTTACTCCTGCAAAAGCCAGTCAGACCAAATAAGTTTGCTCTGGCCAAGCTCACATATTCTCTAGCTGGAGGGGTAGGCTGGACCCATCTCTACAACGGCTCTGTGAAAGCTGGCTCCAGCTCCAGCTCCAGCCAACTCTCCATCATCCAGTGCCAGGAACTGGGGCCCAGAGTGGGATTTAGTGGTGGGAGGAAAGGTGTGTGACATGTAAATAAGTTTTGACTCAGGCCCCTGTCCCTGAGCCACTGTGGCAATGCCAGCACAGAACTGGAGTTTGCCCTCTTGGAGCCCTTTCCCAGCCTACGGAACAGCAGGAACATGCCTTCACCATGCATCTCCACCTCTGCTTCCTCACGCCCTGTGAGTGGAGCGGGGCATCCCACCAGGCTGGGGTGGGAGGGCTGGGACGGGGGCTGAACTCAGCTTTCCATGGCGTGGCAGAGGGACTGTTGGGTGGCCTGCTGCTGTGAAAGGGGACACACTGGGAGAGAACTGGTATGCACACCCATGTGGATCTTGTGCTGTCAGCCCAAGAGAACACCTGCACCTACAGCTTCAGCGTGGGCTTGTATGGGCTTGGAACGGGCTGCCCAGAGATGTGGCTGCCCCTGGATCACTGGAAGTGTCCAAGACCAGCATGGACAGGGCTTGGATGAACCTGGTCTAGTGGAAGTTGTCCCTGCCCATGGCAGTGGGTGGGACGAAATGAGCTTCAAAGTCCAGTCCTTTCCAACCCAAACTGTTCTATGATGATTCTATGATATGAAGGTGGCCATGTATTTCATTTGAGTTGTCTCTGCTGAGGCCAGGCTGAGCCCTGATCAGGATTTGTTTCCGCTGGGTTAGATTTGCAGCAATGGCAGGAACCCCCTGTTCCAGGTCTCTCATAGTGGTGGGGGGACAGTCAGGGAAACTGCCAGCAAACCCTCCCATCTCAGCCCATCTGCGGAAACCAATTCCTGCATCTCAGTCCTGACCCAAAATCATCAAAGAAATATACAGAGGGGTCTCCAGCCTCTGCAAAGACCACACTTGGTTCAGCGTGGGGTAGCCAAGATCTGGCAAAATGGAGATTACTCTTCCATCCTCCTCAGAGGGGCAAAAGTGGGTGTCTCACTCTTGTGAGAGACTGCTCTGCACTGGCCCTTGTGGTGAGATGTGGGACATGACCCTTCCCTCTTTTCTGGGAGGCTCCCAAAGGAGCCAAGCTGGTATATAGTGGTAGAAGTAAAGACTCATCCAGCAGGAGAGGGCAGAGGAGGGTGGGATGAAGCCAAGTGTTTTGGAAGGGGCACATAGCCAGGAGCTCACTAGCAGTCCTGAACTGCACCTAGAAAAACTACGTCCTCTTCCCCTAGACTGTTCCATGTGGACCCTGCACCACAGGAGGATGCTGCAAAATTTGGGAAGGGTCTTGGTGAGCTTCTTGGAGGGGGAGCGCTCCTGCAGTGTCTCTGACCTCTACCTGCAAGGTTGGTACCCTGCTCCTCAAGCCCAGTTCAAGTGCCCTCCTCCCTTGTAATTGCTCATCCACAGCCGCCTTATCAGGACAGTCCCTGCTCCAGCCCACCCCACAGGCTGGTAATGGAGTGAGGGAACAGTGAGGAACAGTGGTGGGCACTGGGATTTCAGTGAGGGGAGCAGGAGACAACCTGACCTGGGCTGCTTACCTGATGAGGCCAAGCTGGAGGGTCCATGAGGCCATGTCCAGCTCCCCCTGCACCAGGGCTGCTGCACAGACCTACCACATGCATCTACATCTGTGCATGCATGTACAGCTCTGTGTGTGTCTGTGTACAAACACCTGAATTGGTTTTTACCCTTCTTAGTTTTGACCTTGGACTCAAGGAAACCTCAGAAACAGGCTGGGAACTTCCCATAGGCACAGGTTGAGCCAAGCATGGTGCCCATACAGACAGAAGCCTGCTCGGCTGAGGAAGGACACATACTCTGTCACCTCTAGGGATTCACTGCTGGGTGTTGAGCCAAGGCCACCCCTATCAGACCTTTTCTCCTGGCAGGCAAGGCCAGTCTCTGGTCCTTCTGGACTCCATTGCTCAGTGAGAACCCATCAGCCTTCCCTGTGCCCTTCTGGTCTAGGCAAGGGGGTTCTCAGCATCATGCCCTGCTCTGTTAGAACAGCTCTGCAGCACCAGCAGCCTGCTCTAGGGAAAGCCCTCGCAACAGATCACAACCCAGAGGGTGTTCTGCCTAGGAAAATGGGTTAGAGGAGAGCTTAACACTCAGTCAATCAGTTCCTGACCAGATGCAACTCTTATTGGTATGGCCCTGCCCATATCTTGCCAGACAGAGGGCAGCTGCAGTACCAGACTCCAGGTCTGCTGAGTGTGTGGAGTGAGGAAGGTGGAATCTGCTCAGTAAAGGTTGTTTCCTACACAGTCTGATCTATCCCTAATGGCGCAGCAGCTGATACAGGCTCCAACAACATCATGTGTGGAGCGCTGGTCTCACCTCATGGATTTCTGCACCCTGTGTAGTTCCATCCATGGTGATAGTGACCCAGACAGATCCAGCCTGCTTACTAGCCGGGTGAGAGGTAGGAAAAATGATCCCACACAGGTTTTGAACTGTGGCGTAGACAGATTTTTACTGAACAAGGTTCTGTGGAGGGGAGGGCAAGATTGATCATCATGGCATTGACCCTCATGAGAAGGAAGCCTCCTGTATCCTTGGAATCCCACCTCCCTGCTATGTCCATCTTAGCTGCATCTTCTCCTGACAGACAACTGCCTTCTGCTGAGGTCCATGGGCCCCAGCCAGCTCCAGTGCCAGCCAGGATGAGCAGCACAGAAGGAGAAGGCCTCAGCCTTCCACTGTCCAGCACAACACTGCTGGCATATACAGGCCTTGCAGGAGCTCAGATCAGCTCCATCTTGAACTGGCTGAAGTTTGGCATGGTGGGTGAGGGCTCAGCCATGCTGCTGAAGGGGCCACAGGGCTGGGTGGCTGGCACAGCACTGTGGCTTATGGTGGAGCTGAGCTGCTGCAGTGTCATCAGCACCTCCTGCTGCAGTCGCTGCTGGTGCTCCTGCTGGCGTTCCAGGTGGCACTGTCGCTCCAGCACCGCGTGCAAGGCCTGGCTCAGCTTCTGCACCTCCATCTGTACAGCATCCAGCTTCTCGGCAATGGCGGGGCAGCTGGGAGCAGTGGGGGGCACCGGTCCGCCCCAAGCAAGGCTGTGATTTCCTGGACCCACAGGGTTTGGCAAGGCAGTCTGAGTGCTGGCATCTTTGACCTGGGATAGTGGGAGGTGGGAGAGAAGGGTCTGTGAAATACTATCAGCTGCCCATTCAATGTCATTTAACAAGAGATTTATTCTGCACTTAGCTAAAAGGCTCAGAGAAGAGCTCTCAGAGAAAGCCATCATCTTGTTGCAGACCTCTAGACCTCACCATGAGCTGTGTTTCAGCCCCACCCAACCCCTAAGCTGCTGCTCCATCAGATGCCCTGGTGCACCATGTTGTTAGCACATGCTGATCCATCCTGGGTGAGTGCTGCTGAACAGCAGTGGGGCTGCCCATGCTGATGCCAGGCTTTTGTTCGCTCTCTGCAGGGACAGAAACGACATCTCCTGGATTTTGTTCTCCAGCCTTGGGTGGCTGGAAGAACCTCCTGAGATGGTACTGACACCAAGCCTTAAAAAGAGGTCTGTGAGCTGCCAGTTGGAGCCCAAGCCTGGCAGCAACAGGTATCTCCATGGCCAGCAGTGAATGCCAGCTGGAGGTGGGTGGGCCCATGGCCTCACCCCCACCTAGAGGGGCTTCCCAGATACATTTTCCAACTGCCAGGGTGTGCTGGTTTTGCACTGATTGAAGAAAGCTGTGGCAAAAAACCAATTAGTGACTAGCTTTGAATATTGACAACCTGTGGAACTAATTAGAGTTAGAAACGTTTCTGGATTACATAGGCTAAAAATGAGAGAATCTCGGGAAAAGCCCTTTTTCCTTCTGGTCTTGGGAGGAGAAAACTACCAGCCTGGCCTGCTCTGTGCAGCAGGTTGGGCAAGCTGGACCAGGCCCTGCTGCTCTGCCGTGTTGGTGGGGCCAGGCCTGGCCGGGCCCCCAGGCCCCTGGAGATGCCAGCAGGGGGAGGGGACACCACAGCTACTAACATCTAGGCAACTCTAAGGCCTGCCCTGCTGCCGGCCTGGGCCGCGGGAGGTGTCTGCAAGCTTCTGGGAGCAGCTCTGGGCCCGGGTTGGGCCGGGCCCACCCCGATGTCACTGAGTTCTCCGGCTGCTCCGATCTCTTGGTGTGATGCTACTGAGGCCCCTCTCCATCAGTGCAGCTTTGAAATCCAACACAGTGAGCTGCAGCTCAAGAGGGAGACACCTGGGTAAGATATTAACTTTCATTGTACAAATGAGACCTGAGAACATTAACCCTCTTCCTAAGTAAGAAGAAAAGGATAGAGTGAGACATGGAGAGACACAGAATGAGACTGAAGTCAGTGAAGAGAGAGAAAGAGAGTAAAAGTTCTAGGTGGAAGGAAGATTGAGAAGTTGCCTAGTTTAGGCTGGACTTCTCTTGTGAGACCATGGAGAATGGACTAAAATATCCCTGTAACTTATAGAATGCTTTTTGGGGGGATGCAAAGTTCTATTCATAGCTGTGAACTGATGTAGCTGTGATCTAATGGAGAATTTTGAACAGAGGAAGATAGAGATATGAAGCCCTCTACCCCCAGGGAAAAAGAAGACTTCTGTTTCTTGAGATGACAGTAACTTTAGAATCAGATAAAGAGAACTTTTGTTTTATACTAGAACAGTCATCCTTTAAGTGTACCCTAATAAGCTGATATGCTCATGACCGCAGCTGTGGAAGGTGGCCAAATGGGAGGGACTTCCCGGTTTGCAGAGTTTCTGGGCAGCTGCAGATTCGTGACATGGGAGCCACCAGAGAACTGTTTCTTGTGGCAATGGCTCTATGGGATTTCTAAGAGAGGCTCCTCTCCCTAAGAACTGATGAAAGACTATTTTAAAGTAGTGAAACTAACTGAAAATCCCGCGTTTTGTCTCTTTATGTTGTCAGTGAGAAAGTAAACAGTTGTGGGAGGAGGAGAAGTGTTTTAAAGGTTTCATTCTGATTAATTTTTTTTCTTTCTTGTAGTTTTGTTAATAAACCTGTCTTTATACCTTTTAAGTTTTGAGCCTGCTTTGCTTTTCTCCTAATCCTATCTCACAGCAGAAAAAGAGTAAATAATTCTAGTAAGCACTTAAACCACTACACTAATTTTGAGAAACAGAAATTAGCTAACATGAAACTACTACACAGGGGTGGCATTGCTGGGGAGGACAGCTAGCAGAGGTTGGGGACACTTTGGGAGCCTTTCACCCCCAGATGCCTGCCCCATCACATGGTGTAGATGCAGCAGGGTGCTGTGCAGGGCTGGCCAGATGGCAGAAGCTCCTGGCCAGAGCACATGGACTCTCCCATCCTGCCATCCTACCTTTTTCTGCAGGAAGACAGCCCTGTCCACAGTCTTCTTTTTCACCATCAGGGCTGAGTTCTGGGTGGCAGGTGTGACCAGCTGCCCTCGGCTGGGCAGTGGCTGGGGAACCAGGCCCCCCAGAGCAGTCCCTTGGGCCAGGGCTGTACCTGTGGAGCTGTCATCACCTGCAACAACAGAAATACCTCAAAAGGAGGCCCTTGGGGGGCTTCCAGTGGGGAGTGGGGCCCTTTCATGAGCCCAGCAGAGTCAGGAAGCGGCCATGGTGAACCCCATGGGGCCAGGCCTTACCATTCCCAGGGGCCAGCCCCATAGGCAGAGTGTCCCCAAGCTGCCCACCGTCCTTGCAGAGCGAGGCCACACTGACAGTCTGGATGCTCTCCTTGGTGTCCTGGCTGCCAGCAGAGCAGGATGCCCGGCTGCCCATAGGATCCCTAGTGGGCAGTGCAGGGTGCCAGGTACCCAGCAGCCTTGGGGGCTCAGCCTCAGGCCCCTGCAGCGGGGGCCAGGGTTGGGACCCTGGCTCCACACTCTTCCTCTTGAGGAAGAGGTACACGGCCTGTGGCGTCACCCGGATGTCATCCAGCTCCAGCACCTTCTTGATCTTGCGGAAGCTCAGCCCAGCCCTGCGCAGCTCCACAATCCTCCTCTTGGCATGGTCATCTAGCCGGCCCATTGCTGCCGGGACCCCTCCTGTGTCCAGCACCTACATCCCTGGAGTGCGGCCGTGGTGGGGATGCTGGCACCCCTCCAGGCAGCTCTATGCCACGTGATGGTGCTCAGGCTCAGCTAGTGCCTCGCTGCCAGGCTGCCAGCCCTTCCCCTGCATCCATGCGGTGCCATCCCCAGCAACGACGTGGTTCCCAGGTGGAAAGGGTGAAGGATTCTTCCCACCAGAATGAATATGGACAGCCCCAAGCCTGTCCTTTGCTCACGTGGAGCCCCTTTAGAGAGAGGGGTCCAGCTTGGTTCCCCAGTTTGCCAAGAGCACAGAAGATGGTGAGGGGCTTGGCTCTGCTCAGTGTCCCAAACTGGACATCAATCCTACCCTGCCAGCAGCACAGTGAGGAATAAGAAGAGGTCAGGGTCCCAAGCAGCAACTCAGTGTCCTGGGAAGGCTGGTGAGAGTCCTGGCAAGTGACGGTTCATCGCACGAGGCTGGCAGGACCCCATTGTGTTTCCCTGGTGGCCCAGAAGGTCATGGCAAGCAGAACTGTAGAAACTCCATGTGGGAACTGCCTGTGCTGCAGAGTCTGCCCTTGGGTCTGGAGATGACACTGTCCTGTACCTTTGGGAGAAGCAAATGCAACCACTGATACACTCATTGTAAAAAAGGCACAACTATAAATATAACAGCTGCACTTCCTGTGCTTCCCCCCTCACACCAGGTACGTGGCTGTACCATACAGGGATATACCTATATATGTCTATATATGCACATGTATGCATCTACACAACTATGGTGGAGTTTTTTCCACTTTCTACCAAATTCCTTAATCTGCAGGCATTTCTTGGACCCTCAGTGCTGCAGCTGTTCCCTAAAGGACATACTTTCGGGTTTCACTTCACTAAAATAAATATCTTCCAAGAATTCCCAGAAAGCAGCAAAACACTTTTCTGATTAGAGACTACATCAAGTGACTGCTGCCAAGCAGATGTGATATAGGAACCGTTTCCAAACCACACTTCCCAAGGCACATGTGAATCTTAAAAAAAGTCAATAATGTGTTATGTTCACCAAGGAGGCACAGAGACTATTGGACGTCAGCCTCAGGGAGAAACGGAGTCAATCTGACAGAGGAGTTTTGCCCCTCTGCATCTTATTTGTTCCATGGCAAAAGAAAGACACATTAGCTCCAGAGATGTAGGCTGTACTTTGATCCAACTGTTTCTGTCTAAAGGCCACCCCATGCTCTACTGTGTACATTAGGGACCTTGTAGGTAAGAGCTGGGGCAGTGGATATTGGAAAACAGACATCCTAGGATGCAGACATTACAGTTGCAGAGCAAGACCAAAAGGTCAGAAATTCTCAACCTTTCCCATGTCAAGGAAGATGTTTCAAGGAGACCACCACCTTGAAGCTGCAGGTATGAGGAGCTTGAGCCCTGGCAACATACTTTGCCCTCCTCCCAGAGTGTCTCCAGACACAGCCAGAAGACACCGGAGTATCTGAGCAGCTGGTGACAGAAACATATAATTTACATAAATGCCAGGAAAACCAGTTGCCACAGCTGCAGCCTTGGCCCAGCCTCCACAGGGAAGATGAGGAGACCACCTTGGAGAACCACGAACTCCACACTGCATCTCCTCCAGCCCCCTCTCCACTGAAGATGTTGCCCTCCGTGTACCATCCCCATGTCCCAAAACCCTTCTTCATCACATACTCATCCCCTTCAGCCCTTCCCCAGCCCTCAGCTGAGGTCCCACCACCCTGCCCTGCTTTCCTGGGCTTGGGCAAAGTTCACAGGAGGCACAGATGGGGGTTACCCTGCTGACCCCACATAAGCTCAGCATTCCCAATTCACAGTGTTCCCTCAGAATCCCCCATTTGTTGGAGGGGCAGCAGGATGAGGAGCTTGGCCAAGATGGCTTCAGGGCAGCAGTGCATGGCTGCAGACAGCAGTTCCATGGAGAAACCATCAATGCTTAAGGCTTCACCTAGACTCTTTATCCTTCAAGAACAGCACTTGCCTCTGCAACAGGGCTTAAAAAAATATCTATTTACTGATCAGAGGTAGACCAAGACCTGGAAAGTCATCTCAGAAAACACACTGTGAAGCAGACTGGGGGTCAGAATCCAGCAGGTGAGCAGGAGATGCAGGAGGCAAGTGCAGGCAGAACTGCAGGTCAAAATCCAGCTCCAACCCTGCCCACTTGCACCTTGAAAGTGGACGTAAGTGCACAACAGCTACTCTACCCCTGTCAGGTAGGAGAAGAGGGTTACCGGTGAAAGCAACATGAGTCTATTCCATAAAATACAGTATTCCAGCAATTTCCTTCAAGATCACAGAATCACAGAAATACTAGGTTGGAAAAGATCTCTGAGTGCAACCTTTGACTGATCAACACCTTGTCAATTAGACCATGCCACTAAGTGCTACATACAGTCTTTTCTTGAACACCTCCACGGATGGTGACTCCGTCACGTCCCTGAGCAGCCCATTCCAACACCTGACAACCCTTCCTGTGAAGAAATTTTTCCTGATGTCCAACCAAACTCCTCCCCTTGCTCAGCCTGAGGCTATGTCCTTGTCCTGTCAGTAACTCACTGGGAGAAGAAGCCTTTCAGGTAGTTATAGAGAGTGATAAGGTTACCCCTGAGCCTCCTTTTCTCCAGGCTAAACAACCCCAGCTCCCTCAGGCATTCCTCATAAGATTTACCCTCTAGACCCTTCCCCAGCTTCATTGATGTTCTCTGGACTAACTCCAGCACCTCATCATCTCTCCTGATTGGAGAAATCCAGAATGCTTTGGGTTGGAAGTGACCTTAAAGCTCGTTCCACTCCCCTGCCTTGGGCAGGGACACCTTCCACTATCCAAGGTTCATCCAAGCCCCGTCCAACCTGGCCTTCAACACTTTCAGGGGCAACCACAGCTTTTCCAGGCAATCTGTGCCAGTGCCTCATCACCCTCACAGGGAACACTTTCTTCCTAATACCTCATCTAAACCTACTCTGACAGTTTGAAGCCATTCCCCCTTGTCCCATCTCTAGATGCTCTTGTAAAAAGTATCTCTTCATGTTCCTTGTAAGCTCCCTTCAAGTACTGGAAGGCCAAGTCATAAGATCCCACAGTCAGCCTTTGCAGCAGCCTGGCCTGGCTCCATCTCAACTTACATCTTTATTTATCCAGGTCTTGCTGCAAACTCAGTTTTCCTGTACTTAATGCGCTCCCATTTCCACACTGAGTCCATCACTGAACAATGTGTCTTTTCCGGGGTGCAGCTACAGCCTTTCTAGATCCCAGTCAGCCTCTCCGAATTCTTGAGAGGAATTCAGGCAGCAATTCAAGCTCACACAGCCACACACGTTACAAGGCTGGCTCAGCAGAGAGGCAGAAGGCTCCCAGCCCCACATCAATTTCCAGCTAGTGTTTATTTCATGTGCAGAAGGTGAATCCAGAGCAAAAGAGGGAGAACGTGGTTTTTCTCAGTTATACAGGGTCTCAGGTTCGTGGGTGGTACAGGGGGCAGGGAAGAGAGGTACAGGACACCGGGCCCCAGAGCCAGTGGGGAAGCAGGGAAAGGGGATGCCATGGGGTGGGTGATGGATTTGTGAAACCCAGAGAGAAGATTGCACAATGTCTGCAAGTGTCCATGGGGGAGAAAGCCTTTTGTTACACCTGGGAGGGGTATCTTTAATCTTCACTTTTCCAGGGCAAGGCACTTGGAAATTCCTCTAATGGCACAAGGCACTCCACAGATCACCTTCTCCTCTTTCTCCCTCTCCAGAGGGTATTTTCTCCAGGGAGCTGCAGCCTGTGCTATGCACACACCTTATCAACTCACACATTCACAGAGACCAGACCTTTACACTCACCTGGCCTTCAAGGTGTTTGTTACTCTCCAATAATTTTTGCACAAGAAAAAACAAAAATCAATCCAATGGGAGGGAAAGATTCAAAGATTTTCCTAGGCCTGTTACTGATGGAGTTCCCTTCACTTTCCAGGGCCAGGCTGGGAGTGACATGGTTCCTCTAATGGTTTCTTACACACTCAGGAAAAGTTAATTCCAGTGGTGGTTTTGCAGGAGGATAAGAAAAGGGAGCACATCTGTCTAAGAAAATTCACAGCAATTGTGTGAGCTTACCTTTGCCTGTAACACTTTCCCTTTCTGTGGGTATCAGGAACACAGAGAGGGTTCATCTCCTCCAGAAAATCCTGAAACAGTCCCATCTGGACTGACTCAACCTCTGCTACTTCTAAAACAGAGCAGCACCACAAAGTTGGCTTGGCATTTCCATACAACAACCAGGTGCCGTGAGCTGAGTGTAGCCAATAAAAGTCCCCTGTTCCCAAATCTGGCTTGCCTCCACCTCTCTGGCTGTCACACTTTGCTCCAGCCACAGCTGCAAGTCCTTTGGCAAACCCAGATTCTGCAGCCACACATTATTCCCCTGCAAGCTGCAATGGCTCCTCATGGTCTGAAAGTGTCTTCCCTGCCCACACACCACTTGTGCTTTGCAGTTGGATGGGGTCCCAGGGGGAAGATGTGGTGACTGGAACACTTAGTTTACTTAGTTCCAGTCAGAAAGGGCTGTCATGCAGCACCACAGGCTACAAGGGTTTCCCTTGGGGGGGTTGGCTTCTGAGACCTTACACAGCCAGCTGGACATACACATTTGTATGTGCATGCCTTGTTACGTCACCACACCTGCAACAGGAATTTTACTCCAGCCTGCCAATTTAGGTATCTGTCCAAATTTCAGATTAACCATCCTTTCTTCAGCTGCTGCTGAATGCTTGCAATGCCTGAAGTCTTTATGTACTTAGTTGTAGCTGGGAAAGCTCCTTTACTCCAGTACTACTGCTGATAATGCTGTATTACATAATTCTGCATGCAGTTATATCCACAGAAACAGCCCAGAGCCTGGAGCAGCCTTCTCATCACCAGGATTGTTTCCTTAGTTCCCATACTCTCCGGCCCAGATAACATTACATACAAAATGAAACAGCCTCAAGAGAGAAGGAGAAAGAAGGCAGCATGCCCCAGACTTCCTTTCAAACCAGAGTGGATTTAAGGTCTAAAAGAGAAAAAGAGCATGAATTCAGGTTTCCTACAACTCAAGTGATGTAACCATTAGCCTTAAGCCAAGCAGGCTCTTCCTCTGCACAACTTATTCCTGTGCTTGTGCAAGCCCCACTCCAGGAGGTGAACCTGAGAGAGAGAACCTCCCCAGTGTTCATCCCACAGGTCCTTGGGGTAGAGCTCCCTCACCTGCCTGCACACACATCCACCCCAGCCACTGCCACCTCTCTCCCACAGTTCTTGTCAAGCCATGGGTTTGAATTACCTGACTACCAGACTACCTGGCTTTGAATGCAAAATTCCCCAAGAGTGAGACACTAGTTGTGTGATCATGGAGCTGGCTCATATCTGGGAAGATTGACTTCTCCCTTTCATCTCACAGCTGCTTTTGGACACAGGCAGTTTTTATCCTTGGGAGATACAAGCAAAGCTGCTTCCAGAATTCATGCTGGAGTGAAGCAAGGAAGAGTTAATCCTTCAACAGACATGGCACAGGTAGCTGTGCTACCCTGGGGCTGTGTTGCCTCAATGGCTGTTTTAGCTGCACCACAGCATGCCTGTGGCCAGCCTGGCCCATGAGATGTAACAGCCTTGGAGAGATTGAGGCATCTATGTACAGATGGTCTTAATCAGAGCAACAAGCTCCCATCCACCATTTCAGGAGCAGCACAGTCATGGGGCAGTAGGTACAGAGGTGGAGCAGCAGGTTTCACCAGAGAGACAAACTGCTGATGCTGAGAACAGATGCGACTGAAGGAGAGGAAGGAGAGAAGCAAAAGCTGTGACCCACAGGGAGCATGAAGATGCAGTGCAAGAAGATAAAGCTGAGATTTTGTCTGGTCTCGGCAATTGAAAACAGACACTTTATGCTGTTAACATTCCAAAGCATGTTGAGCTCAAGGGTTTGCTGTGCTGCACAGAGTGCAAAATACTCCTGGTCCTAAGAAGGTCCATGTGAGATGGAACAAAGATGAACATGGTCCATGTAAGAACAAAGCTTGATGTAGCTATGTCTCTTTTCTTTCAATTTTCTTTGTAAAGTGCAAGGCCAGTGCACCAGGGTATGGGAAACACTTTACCCCATTCACAATGGATTCAGTGTTGCCAAAAGGAGATTGAGCCTCATGAACCTTGTAAGGAGACACAAGCCAAATCTGTCAGATCTGGGCTTTGTGATTAGTAATAGATCAACAAGGTTCTTTTGCCCACATTTTCCCCAGGTCTGACTTCCAGACCTCCTTCTCAGACCCCCAGACTTCCCTTCCCTGGGAAGCTGGAGCAGCTGCAGGCAGCTGGGGAGTGCCTGGATCCATCTTTAGTTTTGTTGCTTTCCCACAGTGTTCTGAATAGCTGCTGCAAAACCTGCATCAGCTTGGAGGGGAAGAAAAAAATAAAAACATCTCCTAGAAGCACAGGGTTTACAGTGCTGGTTTATATGGGATTCAGATATGGACTCAGACAGCAAGAAGTGTATCAAGTAGAGCAAAGGAATTGTGGAAGGAGTGAGTCTGCTAGGAATGCCAAAATCCTCACCCTGCACAGAACTGTGCTCTAAACACAGCCATGTGTCCGTGGGCAGGACAATCCTCCACTGGGCTTCCTGCCCTCCAGATTCTGTTCCAGAGCCTGCCTGGCACAGCTTGGAAGAGACACAAATAGTTCTTGGCTGTTCATGCAGAAAACAGTTTCACTGCTGAAGGTACAGACTGAGAAGTCTTAGCTCTATGGAGACAGGTAATCAGAAATGGCTCACACAATCACAGAATATCCCAAGTTGGAAGAGACCCACAAGGATCATTTGAGTCCAACTCCTGGCTCTGCACAGGACAGCCCCACAAATGGCAATGAGCTGGCCAAGGTGGGTCAGTGGAACTTAGCTTGGAAGAAGATGAACAGTATTAGGTGTCCAATGCTGAAAAGTTGCCAAAGCAGGAAGATCTGTGCCAGGGAAAAATGGTCATTTCTCCTAGGCTGCAATTTTACTCAGTGCAACTGTTCTGTGGGATTTGCCAAGTCTTACAGAAGCAATAACATTATCTAACAGCACTGAGTTGTAGTGAGGCTGCATCCCACCTTACACAGCCCTTTCTTTGTAAAATTGGTGAAGGAGCAGCTCTGTTACAGGTTTTATCAAAAGGTGATGGGTCAGATGAATTTAGATGGTGCTGCTGCTACCTGAGCCATGCTGGCTCCCCTCCGAAGGGATAACCTTAGAAGAAAATTTTAATCAATTTGTACTTCAGACATAAGAATGGCAGAGAGAAAGGGTTGGGTGTCTGGCCCAGAATTTGAAATGAGCTGTTTAGAGCCCATAGCCCCATTTGCTCTCTCACTTGCTCTGACAACTGCTTCATTCATTCAGGCTGAACAGCTGAGGAGCTACCCCTGCCTGGCTACACTTTAAAAATCAGATCCTCACAAGGAAAACACAAAAATTTATGGTTCTACTTTAAGATTTGCAGAATGTGAACACTGAAAAAAGTTGGATCTCCACAAGGTTTCTTTAACAGTTTTGGGGGTTGAAAAAAAAATCTGAGTACAATGATACACATAATTTGCTCTTGCCTCAGACAATGCCACTACAGCCTGGAACTCATTGGGGAATAGGGTAGAGAGATACGGTGGGAAGATAAAGAGGGGTGTGTTGGGATGTTTAGGGGCACAGGATAACAACACTGTGTTAGTGTTGTTAGTACTGTTACCTCATGTTTGAGGGGAGAAAGGGAACAATATCAGGAATACTGGAAAATCCTCTCTAATGGTGAATGGTCCCAGGCCACACACCACAGAGCAGAGACACAGTATAAAATCACACTTTGATAGCCTTGAACAAAAAGGCTTTGCACTGGATCAACTCTCCCACAGCCCAAAACCCAGAGGTTGACATTTTATACATGGTATGACAAACTCAGCATAGTTGTGATGCTGTGTCTGGTAAAGGTCAGGTATGTATTAAGAAATTATTTGGAGCATCCAAACATGATATTAAGAACTGTGGAACCACAGCTTGAAGGAACAAGATGCTTTCACAGAACACCTGAGAAGGCCTGTGGGAGAAGAGCAGGCTAGATTTCACATCCTGGCTCCAAAATTCATCAAGGTGAACTTTAGTATTCAGACAAGCACAATAAAGGCCAAGTATCTCACAGCCCTACCTTCACCTCTGCCTCTTTGTAAAGCATTATGCACTTTGAGTCACTGCTCTCCACAGATACAGCCCTTCCAGCAGAGAGAGCTGCACTGGCTACACCACAAGCACACCTTGAATTTCTAGTCTTTCACATGCCTGAAAAGGAAATAAATAAATCACTGCAAAGTGTAACATGGTATTTATTCCTTGTGGTGAAACCAGGACGTTTGATTAAGTTTAGCATTGAGCAGGTATATACCTACAGCATCAGGGCATAAGAGTGTTGCAAGAAAATGAGCATCAAGGCACAGTTTTTAAGCTAAAAGCCCTGAAATACACAAATGTATGCACTGACACATCCAGGGGCAGTCATGAAGTCCTAAACCTGTTCATGGCCTAGCTACCAGTAGGCACTGCAAAAATAGCCCAGGACCTCAAGAGAGGGCCATATGGGAGATGACTTAATAGACCTAGAAGTATTTCAGCTAAATTGCTAAATTCACGCCCTTCTGCAGATTAGAGAGGAATTCCCAAAATCTCCTATTTTTGTTGTTCAAAATCTATATAGCTATGCAACAATGCAGCCAATAGAAACTCTCTCAACTCCCTGCAATGACAACTATGGCTGTTTCAACACATTTGGATGAAAAGTTTCCAAGTCCTCAGAAGACAAATGCCCCACCCTGCAATTCCTCTAAGGAAGCCACACAGACTGTACCCTCTGCAGCCAGACACACACCTACCCCTACCCTCAGAGAGCTTCAGAAGGAGTGACAGACTGAACAAGGAGGCAGACCAAAGGTCTTTCAGTACAGGGCAAACACCAGCATCCAGAGGCTGTGGGCTAAGCCAGTGCTGTAGTGCAATCCCCACAAATGCTAAGCAATGACTGGTACAGGTTGCTCACACCTCACCATGATAAAGGAATGCCAATATTGCTGTGGGCAGAATGACCCACTGATCACCTGGATCCCCGGGGCCTCAAGGAGAGCTCTGTAGTCACGACCACAACTCAAAGCCAATGAATAGGAAGGACAAATGAAGCGCCAGTTGCAAGTCGGTGCAACACCCGAGACAAGCGCCCTCAGCCTCCGGCAGCGTTTAGAGACAATTAGCCCCAAACCCCACTAGCACCGGAGCAGAGCAATTCACCTGCAGCAATTCACCTGCAGCAATTCACCACTGTCCTCAGCAGCAGCCTGGGAGTGCAGGAAGGAAGGGACAGAAAAGTACTGAAGTAAGAGCCAAAAGGAGCACTCACACATTCTGTTATTTCATCTCCTGCTCGTTCACCAACACACGGGCAGTATCTAAAGGAATCTGCATTTCGCTGGAAAATTGCTGGGCAGGCTTCTGAATTCAAGAAGCGGCTGGAGGACAGCACTTCAGATCGGGCATGCCACTCCCAGCTCCGAGACCGAACCACAGCACCGCACCAGCCTCCGCACGGCCGCGGGCCCCGGAGCCCTGTGCTGCTGCACCCTCCCTGTGCTCGCACCACTGCCAGGAGTTCCTCTCATCCTTCCCCACGCTACTCCCAGCACCCAAACAGCTCAAGGCACAGAAGCAAATAGGCAGAGCACCCACGTACAAGGACTCCCGACGGCTGCCGGGGTCCTCTCAGGCGACGGCACCAACTCGCTGCCGCGTTCTCCGGTGGCCCGGACCAGCCAGATGCCAGCACAGCCCGGCTCTCCCACAGCCAACTTTCAGGGAGGCGGCTATTTGAAAACCTGCGGCCGTCTTTGTTTGGTTGGGGCAGAGCCAGCAAGGGCTGCCGGGAAGGTCACCCAGGAGGACACAGATGTACCAGGAGGGTGGAGCCCTTCTCGTAACCCTTTCGGGGCAGCCGCGCTCTAGGGCCGCCAGGAGCCACGTCGCCTTAGGGCGCAGAGCCGTCTGTCCCGTCTCGGAGCACAGCCCAGGCGTGGCTGGTCACAGCCGTGAGAGAGGACGGAGGAGAAGCCTCACAGGAGGCAGCGCTGCCTTCCCTAGAGGTCCCTGGAAGCACCAGCTCCATCCCTGCGGGAGGATGGTGGCTGCGCTCTGCCAGCCGGGCTGCTGGCATGGGGCGGAGGCCAGAGCGGGGCCGTTCGCTCTGAAACCGAAGTAGATATGTGCTTTGAGCTGTTCTCATCTCTGCTGGTGCCCCCAAATGAGACGTTCAGATGTCTCTCCTCGTTCGGGCTTAGCTTAAAGGCTTGGTCCTGCCAGCTGCTGGCAGCCCCTGGAAGTGGCTCAGACACCCCCACACTGCCACCCCCGTCCTGGGGCTGGCCCTGCCGCTCACAACTCTGCAGGAACCTGCTTCAGCTAACAGCTTGCAGGAAACCTTTTTCACAGTATTATTATTTTTCTGCTGGTTCAGTGACCCTACTTGCCCACCCCTGGAGAGATGAGAGCTGTTATGAGAATAAGGGTGTTCAAGACTTTGGGATCAGTCAGCTTTTATGGCTTTGCCATAACTGAGAGAGAGAAAAAATGTTAAACACTGTGAGTGCAGACATGTGGGCATTGGGCTCTGCTCCCAGGGAACAAGAGACAGGATAAGGGGAAATGGCCTCAAGTTGCATCAGGGATGGTTTCATTTGGATATTAGGGAAATACTCCTCACAGAATGGGTGGTCAGGCATTAGAAGAGGCTGCCCAGGACAGTGGTAGAATCACCATCTCTGGAAGTGTTTTTTAAAAAAAAAGTAAATGTGGCACCTAGTGACATGGTTTAGTGGTGGCCTCGGCAGTGCCGTGGGAATGGCACTGAAATTAGACTCAATGATCTTAGAGGGCTTTCCCAACCTAAATGATTCCATGATTCTAGGTTCATCATGACAGTCTACTATTAGTCCTCATTTGACACAATGCAGTTTCTCATTGAACCCATGTAAACTTTTAGTAGACTACAAAATCACTTGTGAGGGAAATCTGCCCTTGACCAAGAAGTTTTGTGAAGAGCAACTTCTTTTTTGCTTTGTTTGGGAGGTTGGTTTTTTTTGTTTGTTTTCTGAACCTGTTCCATGGCAGGTTTTATGTAATAGCCCTTGGCTTTGCAACAGAATAGAAAATAAGCCTGTTTTTCTTCTTGCCACACATGAATTTACAGACATGCAATACAGACTTGCCCTGGTCTTGCTCATGTCCTGTGATGGAGGTAGATGGGACATATCCTTGCACTGCATTCAAGAGGTGAATCTTCCATCATTAGGAATTTAATAGATATGCCTGTGGCCATACACATCAGCTGATCAGCACACCTGCTTCTCAGAAAGGTCTGTCACTTTTAAGGCCCTGCATTACGGATGGGGTCAAAATACACTTCTGACTTCGTTCCTCTGAAGTCAAAAGTCAGGCAGCCAGTGTGGTCAGAAGTTCAGAAGGTCAGTGCCTGCAGTGGCAAATTTCCTTTTAAGTTCACCGCAAACACATTTGGCAGGGAGAAAGAGAGAGGATATCCTTCCCTCAATGACATGAAATGCCACTGTATAGCGCTCCATCTTAAGTCCTTCATTCTCCTCTTCCCAATCTTCTTGCAGTTGAGATGGCAAATTCCCTCAGAGTAGTGCCGTCCCTACACCCATCACCACCCCAAATCAGAGTCTGCGTGCTGTGGATCTGCAACCTGCAGCTGAGACACGGTGGGCCCAGAATTCACGTGTGGAGGCTGCAGCCTGCTGGGTTCGAAAGCTCTTAATACCCAGAGCTGAAGCCCCAGCTGCTATTGTCATTACTATTATTATGCAGGACAGAATTTGCAGGAACTTTTATTTCACCGGTTAGTGTAACTGCACCCTCCCCCCACCTGGCTCCTGTTCGCTTTAAGCCTTTCCGTCCGTCCCGCCCCCGCCATGACGCTGTCACCGCGCGCCGGCGCTACCGCTTCCCGCCCGCTTTCGTCAATCTCGCGCGACGGGCGGGGAGCGGTGGCGGCGCTGAGGATGTGAGTGCGGGGCGGGGGCTGCGCCATCCGCGTCCATCTGGCCGCGCCGCGGCCCTACTGGAACTACCGTA
>JANPWX010000614.1:283926-409150 GCA_024734555.1 Trochalopteron elliotii
CGGGCCCGAGGGGCGGGTTGCTGTGCTGATCTCGCCGCCCCCTGCCCCACGGGCGCTGTACCGGACCCACGGCGTGCGGATCTGGCTGCCTCGCGCCTCGCCGGCCCCAGAGCTGGGCCGAGCGGCCGTAGTGGGCAGAGAAGTGCCGGACGCCGAACCCTCCTCACACCAGGAATTCTGCGGGTTTGCAGCTGAGGACCTGAAGCAAATTGTCATTAAAAGACTCGCCTGTAGCCATACGGGAAGCCTGGGAGCGAGCGAGTTTGCTTCCTTTGCCACAGAGCTGCTGCTCTGAGTGTGCAGATTCTGTCTCTAAAGCACAAGTGTGTGTGAGATTGGAGGTTTGGTTTGTGTAGATTGCTCTTAGACTTTCTGGTTTGAAGTGGATGCCCCTAAACCAGCTATTTGTTAGAGTGAGAGGTTTTTGATTGTAGGGAAGAAGCACATCGCTTAGAAATGCAGTATTGTACAGCCTTGTGTGAGGACTGATTTATTCTTTCTACATGTTCTAGTGAATGCTTGAACTTGTGCCGATGAAAATGCCCACAGGGTAGGGTGAGGTTTCCAACTAAAGTGAGCTTGGCCAGTGGCATTGCTGAGAAAGGAGTAAAACCACTGGTTAGTTTGGAGATTGCTTAAACGCAGCATCATTTGGTGAATGTTCTAAAGCCATGTGTCTGATCTGCCTAGTAAGTGCCTGTCCCAAGGAGCAGCAAGCAGTGAAACCTGAAATATCACAGCCAGGTGGGGGTCAGGCTCTTCTCCTAGGCAATGGGCAACAGGACAAGAGGACACAGTCTTAAGACGCTCTGGGAAGGTTTAGATTGGACATTAGGAAGAATGTCTTCACCGAAAAAGCAATTGGGCTTTGTAAGGGGATGCCCGGGGAGGTTGTGGAGTCACTGGCCCTCGAGGTGTTTATGGAAAGACTGGATGTGGCAATGAGTGCTCTGGTCTAGTTGACATGGTGGTGTTGGATCAGAGGTTGGACTTGATGGTCTTAGAGGTCTGTTCCAATATAGTTGGTTCTCTGTTTCTATTTCCTGCCTCAGCAGCAGGCTGGTAACAGCAAACATGCTGGTCTTTATCCATGTTTCCTCTTCCCTTCTCCCAGAAGGTGTGAAACCAGATCTGACTCCTGGGTGCTGGCAGATAGTTTTGTATGCTGATAACATCATTACTCAGATAGTCCCCAGGTGCAGGAGGAGCTGTGATGTTAGGCAGAGATAACCCAAACCTGACTATGGGATATTTAGAAGAAGAAAAATGGGTTCTGGGGTGACCTGATTGCAGCGTTGGAGTACCTGAAATGAACCTGTAAGAAGGATGGAGAGAGATGTTTTACAAGAGCATGGAGTGCCAGGACAAGGGGGAATGGCTTCTCACTGACAGAGGGTAGGTTTAGGTAGATTAGAAAGAAATTCTTCCATGTGAGGGTGGTGAGGTCCTGGCCCAGGTTGCCCAGAGAAGCCCCATCCCTTGAAGTGTTCAAGGCCAGGTTGGAGCAACCTGTTATAGTGGAAGCTGTCCCTGCCCATGGCTGGAGGGTTGGAAAGTGATGAGCTGTAAGGTTCACACCATCCCGAACCAGTCAGTGATTCTGTGATTTTATGAAAGGAAAATCTTAAGTTTCCTGGTTTTGTGAAACCAGGAACCTGTCTGTTCTGTACCCCCCAGCTGGGCTCATGCAGGGGCTTTCCAAACTGCAGTCCCCTCACACCTTGTACTGGAGAGGCACGGCACAGAGCTGGATAGAAATGTCCTAAAGCTGAGTGACATACACAGCTTTGCTTGTCTTGACTTCTTTTGCAATGCCCATGGGACAAGTCCATAGACTGCTTTCTTGCTGCCTCTGGTGCTAGAGGAGACATTTCCTTTCCCAGCAAGCTTTGCCAGTGGCACATCTGTGGTGTGAGTTTCCTGTCTTCCATGCAGAAAGAACATGGGTGTTTCCTGGTTTCTGCAGAGAGCTGGGTTTGTGAATATTCATTTGTGTGGCTTCTTGCAGTTGGTGTATTAGGGAAAACTGTGAAGCTGAAAATCAGGAAAGCAAGTTTGGCTGTTCGGAAGTAATCTCTTCCCAACCATACATTGAATTGCAATTCAGAGAATAGAATAATTGCTTAGCAGAAATGCAGAAGCAACAAGATTGTTGGATGCTGTGAGCTGGAGAAATTATTTTTCTTGTTCACTGAGTTTGCCTGTGATGCATGTGAGGATGGAGGTGTTTCCAACATCCTTCATTACTGTGCATATTCAGTGCCACTGCAGATAAGGCTGGCAGCTCCAACATACTTCAGCTCATTCCCTGAATGTTTAATTCCTTAGCCGAGGGTACCACACTCGTTTAGAGGTTATTAAAACCTTGGAGGCAGGTTTGTAATGCAGGTTTTAAACAATCCTCATGGAATAATCAAAATGCAACATGTTTATAGATGTTGCAGATTTTGTGATGGATGCAGCCCTCACATGGGAAACATCTGGAAGTCAAATAATGCCCAGCATTTCAGTGCTAAATAGAGAGGTGTTAAATCTGTCTCCTTTCAGATCTTGAGCAAAGAGAGAACTGGTTCTCTGAATCGAGGAGTTAGAAGTGAGATTTGAGACGTGGGGTTCATTCAGTGCTGCTTTGGATATCTCTGAAGGGGAAAAGGAGTTACCAGGATTGAAAAAGAAGAGTTTCCTAGAACTTTTTCTAAAGTGTCAGGAATTGCCTAATGCTTTAACTCTGCAGTTTCAGCGATCCTGAATTACATTCGAAGTTCAGTGTTTTCTGTTTCTGTCCTGTTCTTTATTTGGGTTTGGGGCTTTTGTCATCTGTGTTTTTTTGAATTAAGCAATGCCTTCTGCAATTTGTTGTTGAAGGGCTCCCTCACCAACCAAGCGCAAGGACAGGTCTGAAGAGAAATCAAAGGACCGGTCCAAGGATAAAGCAGCCACTAAGGAATCGGGTGAAAAGGATCGTGGTCGGGACAAGACACGCAAAAGACGCAGTGCTTCCAGTGGGAGCAGCAGTACCAGGTGGGCACTTTCATGGGAGTATCAAATGACAGCATTTTCAGAAATCGGTAGCTTTATTTGTTGTAGTCTTGGATCTGCTGAAAGCTTGTGTTGTGTTAATCACTATGTGATTTTGTCTAACTTAAGAGGGTTTAATATTTTAGATATGAATTTCTTTGGCTCTTTGGTGAGCTGTGGGGCCTCAGTCACAGTTGCCCTCTCTGTAGTGGTCTGAAGTTTCTCAGCTGTTGTTTTTCTGGGTATTCCATGTCGGACAATCCCTTTTTCTGACTTAAGAGATGGGGTTCTTGAGAGGCATTTTAAAGACTTTTGTTCTATTTTTAGTCTCATGAGAAGGGTGAGACGTACAGATGTTACAATTCACACAGTCACAGTCAGAAGCCAAACTATTTTTAAATTACAATACATTATAAATGTTTTTTGGCCTGTCAGCTTTTGCCACGCAATGCTGCTAATGCTTTTAAGCCAATTATGTAAAAACACCTCATGTGAGTCCTACTACAATACATCTTTCATAGTTCTTTTTCTGTAAAATATCTAGTCTGTTTGCAAGGTCATCATTTGAAACTTGTTTCCAGTTTAATTTCTCTCTCAACAATGTCTGTCCTATTCCATGGCCTTTCTAAATCAGCATATTTTATCTCAGAAGTTTGCATGCAAATACATATGTGAGCCTTTTGTCAGGCTTTGAGAATTCTCTACAAATCCATTTCCCACAATTGTACTAATTTTTCCCTCTTGAAACAGATCCCGTTCCAGCTCAACTTCCAGCTCAGGGTCCAGCTCCAGCACTGGTTCTAGCAGTGGCTCAAGTTCCTCTTCTGCCTCAAGCCGCTCTGGGAGCTCCAGCACCTCCCGCAGTTCCAGCTCCAGCAGCTCTTCCGGGTCTCCCAGTCCCTCTCGGCGGAGACATGACAACAGGAGACGGTCCCGCTCCAAGTGAGTTTTATTTGTCTTCTAGGACTTGCCAGATGTCAGGTTAATTCCATGTAGAATACAAGATTGTGATTAGAACAGATTGTTCTCTGAGGACCATTTGCTTTCTCCATAACTTAGAGATGTGAATTTTACTAGAATGGGTGTGCTCCGTTTTCTTAGAATCCATACATACGCCCTGTAGGAAGAGAGTGTAAATCCCTGTAGGAACAGAGATTAAAAACCTAATTTTTAACAGTTGAAAGATTTTAAATATATTTTTTAGAAGCGGTTTTAATCAGCATTTCCTTAGTAGTATGGGCCTAGATCAGAGTAAAGCTGTTCAGTTCTTGTAAATTATAGCCACAACTAACAGAAAAGTCAGGGCTAAAACCAGGATGTATGTGTATATGTGTATATTTATATTCTTATTTATAAAAAAAAAAAAATAGGAAGGAGGGCAAAGGAAGCCTCTATAAGGGTGACATGGGAATCAAACCATCTTAATGTCTGTACAGTTTTTCCTTTGTGTAAGGAATAAAAATCTGCTTAAGGCATTGTGCGGTTTTTAGTGTATCACTCAATTTATGGCCTTTAGGATTAGGAAGAAGCATAAATATAAATTTTCTACATACTGATTTTTTTTACAGATTAAAGTTTTGTTCCAGATTTTTTTTAACTGCAAAGGCATTGTATGTGGCTGCAGCTAATATTATACAGCTAATTTTAAATATATCTTTTAACATTTTTGGACCTCTGTAGCGAATGGAGGATACAGAAACACAAATAATTGAATCTGTTCATTTGCCTGGTTGTGATATGCTGTGATGTTTATGGCCTTATTTTGCCTCTTCAGTTGTTGAGGCAAAGGATGGTTTTGTGTTAGCTACTGGGAAATGCTTTAACTATGACCACAACTTCATAGAAGTGCTTGCTAAGTTGCAGTGAAACTGAAAACTTGTAAAAAAAGTTCTCAAATTGAAAAAGGTTCTAAAGCAAAAGCAGACAAGACAAATGCAAGTCCTGAGGTCTTTCTGAGTGGAACACCCTCACCACCACCCCAACATTGTTAACTTCTTCAGGACAAAGATGCCGTTTAATAAAAATGGTATTTTTAATCATGTGATAATGGCTGGCTTCAATCTTGTCCTGCATGTTCCCTGAAAACTGTAAATGTTTTCTGATGTCCAAATCAGGTCCAAACCACCCAAGAGAGATGAAAAGGAGCGGAAGAGGCGGAGCCCATCACCCAGACCCACAAAAGTGCATGTTGGAAGGCTCACTAGAAACGTGACCAAGGTAATAATGGCATGTTTCCCTATAGTCAAGCATTCATATTCTTCTGTGAGAATGTGTGAGTTGCTCTTTCAGAACTCTCGGGACTTTTTGGTTACTAGAGAGTTGCCAAGGTGTTCCTGTTCGATATTGTTCCTTTGTGTCCCAGTTGATCAGTGAGGAAAATTTTGGTAGGATTTTAGTGAGTCAAATACTATGAAGACTTCTGAAAAACTGTAGTGTTTAAGAAGTCTGCCTGTTTTGTCAGTATTCCAGACCTTATATCCTGCTTTACTAGGAAGAAAATTATAGAATTTGGGACAACAGCTGAAGTTACCTTGGAGGCATGAAGGGAATCAGGCAGTTCTTGATAAAGGATCTACAGAGATCTGGGCTGGCTTGAGTTTTCTTTGCTAGAATGTAATTTAAAGGTCTTCAGGAGTAAAAGGTTTAGGCTGGTGAAAAAATTATGTACTGTGGATTTAGTGCTCTCTGCCAGCCAGACCTGGCTGGTGAACGTGCTCTGTGTTAATAAGGCTCTCTCCCCCTCTCTCTCTACAGGATCACATCATGGAAATTTTTTCCACTTACGGAAAGATTAAAATGATTGACATGCCAGTTGACAGGCTAAACCCACACCTCTCCAAAGGTTATGCATATGTGGAGTTTGAGAACCCAGATGATGCTGAGAAAGCTCTGAAACACATGGATGGAGGTAGGTACTGACCTGCAAGGAGCCTGGGGGCTTTTAAAAATCTTCAGAGTAGATGAATTTGATCAGAAAATGAGTTAGAGGTGATAGGTGTCTTTGGTGAACTGATGTAAAGTACTGTCAGTTTTCAGCCCAAATGGCTTTTGTGAGCTTCAGGACAGATGGAAGAATCACAGAACTATTAAAACTAATCTTTTTTTCAAAACAGTGAAAAAATTACTTTAAGCTTATATGAAAACTTTTCCAGGTTTACATCTGAACTGCAGTTTGGTGGGATTAGATAAAGAAGTCTAGTAGGTGTGTGGACTTCATCAGAATAGCCCCTGTGTAGGGTGTGGAGCACCATGGGCTGATCCCACTTCAGTTGATTGTGACAAAGCTGTGAGTTGCAGTAATGTGATGTGTGTATGTTAGTGTCGAAAAATATTTACTTCTCCCTGTTTCTGTGATTCCCTAAAAAGGCCAGATTGATGGTCAGGAGATCACAGCCACAGCTGTGCTGGCACCACGGCCTCGACCACCTCCCAGACGCTTCAGCCCCCCCAGGAGGATGCTGCCACCGCCGCCGATGTGGCGCAGGTCACCACCTCGCATGAGGAGGAGGTGAGAGCTGGGACAATGCTTTTTCTCAGTAGCAACTTGTTAGCGCTGACAGACTTGGCATGGGAAAAATCCTGTTGGACTTGACTTTCCCCTGCCGAGTGACAGTAAAACATTTTGGGCATTGGTTGAACCTAGGTTGCAGTTCCTAACTCCTTAGCTTCTGGGTACCTGCTCTGGTCTGCACCCTGAGCAGAGTCTCTGGGTAAGGTCTTGTCCTTCCCAGCCTGTTCCCTGGAGCCGCTTCTGCATGAAGGTTTCAAGGTGAAGTGGGAACAGACTCTGGCTGATAGAACCATTGTGGCAGGCTGTGCCAGCTTGTTTTTCAGAAGCCCTTGTACCTCCCTTCCTTATTTTTGAATGGGCACATGACCAAAAAGCAGTCCTGTGTCAGGTGAGTGGGGTTCACTGGCCCCAAGGTGTGATCTGACAGTTGTGCAACTTGGAGCTGCCTGATTATGCTCAGATAAGTTGTTCTGAGTCTTTGGTGTTTACATGTCTTCAGAATGTCTTACTTGTCAGTAGTAACTTGATTGCTGAACAGCTTTGAGCCACAGGTTTAAAAATGAGCAGTAGTTACTGTGGCACAAGATCCAGGAGGGTTCTTGGTGCTCCTTTAAACACACCTTTTGCTGAGATCTCACAGATGCAGGTTTGCCATTCCCTCCTCCTTTGTTATCTTTCCTACTCCAACTTTTACTGTCCTGTCAAAGCTCTGTTAGTATTCTGTTCCTGGAACCTCTGTGTCATAGCAGTAGTTATACTGCTATGGCTCTTGGTTGTAGTACTGAGAAGCTTAAAGCTAAACTACTTCTTGAGTAAGCTTCCTCTAAGGAGCTTCCTTGTAATTTAAAAGGATTTGGATAAATCCTTCCCCTGAATATCACTCTTTCAGGAGTCAAAGATGACTTCAGGTGAAAGAGGATCTGATGTAGGATCTGAGCTAATTTTCCTTGGGGAAAAAGATAAGTTTCTTGTCCATTGTTCAGGTATTAATAATTTTTTCCAGTTCCTTAAGCAGAGGGAGGATAGCCAGAGTCTTCCTGCTATGTCCTCTCTGGAGCTATCTGTGTTTTGCTCAAGCTCTTTTCCCATGATGTGTGAGGGATTTTGGCAGGAAGCAGAGAAGCATTTTTGAAAAGTTGGTAGCTGAGCTGACCAATTACTGGAACCTGCTGCTTGTCTCCTAACGGGAGCTTTCTCCTCCTTCCCTGCCAGGTCCCGGTCTCCTCGGCGTAGGTCCCCCGTTCGCCGGCGATCCCGATCCAGGTCTCCAGGACGAAGGCGCCATCGCAGCCGCTCCAGCTCAAACTCCTCAAGATAAGGCAAAAGGACTGGACAGCTTTTTACTTTTTAACTTAAATCCCATCAGATGGAATATTGTACCTTTTTTTTATAATGAGTCTGGGTGAGAAGGAGTGAGAGAGAATCCTGGCAGTGAAGGCAATATAAGAGGAGAGACCACCAGTTCCTGGCCAGTAACTTTTACTGTGAGGCTTCTGGATTCCTGGCATTGAATTGAAATTATTTAAAAATAGCTTTGATTTTTAAAGGCTGCAAAAACATTTTTTTCCAGATAGAGGGAGGGAAAGATGTTTCCACCTCTCTTTCTCCAGTTAGCACCTGCTGCTTGGTGATTATAAATGCTTAGCACGCTGTACAGAGCAGCTTGTAAATCTTGAGCTAGTTCAGAACCCCAGTGAGTAAGACAGTGAGCCACATACCTTGATCTCCAGGTGCCAGCATAGGATTTTTCAGGGCAGCTGGAGCCCAGACCTGTCTGAGACTTAATTCAATACAAAATTGTTGCTTTACTCCAGTTCCCCTGGATAGTTAGTTTCTGCATAGTAAGCTCTTCTGTAATGCTTACACCTGGCAATCACCACAGAAACAATGGTCCAGCCCAGTGAACATGACACTATAGAGAAGAAGCTGGAAATCTTAAGAAATGTTCCGTAGCTGCCCCCTTAAGTGATTTCTTTCACCTTTTCGTTGAGAGTGTTGGTAAAAACTTCCTACTCAACCCACAGTGAAACAGAGTGCTTTTACAAATCCCAAATGAGCGACTGAGCACCAACCTCTTGGAAACTGCAAAGCGGAGAGGGAGGCTTGAAGCCACGATGCTGGATGGATTAACTAGGGTTCACACAGGGGAAAGACAAAGAATTTGCCACCTGTTGTACAGTCAATACTATACAGATTTGTTTGTTTTGTATAACTTTGTATCCTTTCGGGCCATGTTGTGTTTGTACTTGTGTAGGACAAGCAGTTACTGAATAAAGCAGTAGGGTTGAGAACGGCTGTGCTGCCTGGCTGCGTCACGGTACGCAGGGTGGGGCTGTAGGGAAAGCCCGCGCGGGCGGGGCGGGGCGGCGCGGGGCCGCGGCCTCTTTAAGGGGGTGGTGCTTGTCCCCCTTCCGTGGCCTGGCGCCGCTCATTGGCTACCACGCAGGGCTGGCGCCGCTCATTGGCTGCCGGGCAGCGTGGGTGAGAGCGGGGCTGCTGCGCGCTCCCGTCCGCGTGATGGCGGCGCCGGGGCCGGGACTCACTCTGGAGCTCGTCCTGCGGGAGGCCGTGGCGGCTCTGGGCCGGGCCGGCGAGGGGCTGGCGGCGGCGCTGGGCGCGGTGCGCACCTGCGCGGCGGCGGCGGGCGGCCCAGCCGCCCTCGGGGAGAGGGAGCGGGCGCTGTTCGGCGCCTTCCTGCGCAGCCTGGCCCGGGCGCCTGGCGCAGCGCTACCTGAGGGCGTGTGGCAGCGCTGCTTCCTGGAGGGCCCGCCCGGCCTTGTCCTCTGCGTCTTGCTGGAGGCCCTTGGCTCCGCGGGGTCAGTCCTGCTCCCCGGGGCAGGCAGGCGGGCGGGGATCCGCAGCGCTGACGGGCTGGGGTTCCCTAGGGCTGGTCTCGGCGCGCAGCGGGGATGTCTGGGAGTGCCTTTCAGCTGGGCTGAAGTGCGCGGGGGGACGAAGATGTGGGTGAGCACGGGCAGCCCTTGTCCCGCCCTGAGTGCCACACGATGCTGTGCGTCCCGCAGAATCACAAAGCTCTTCCAGTTGTGGTTGAAGGTCATGAATGCTTGGAGCCGAGGAAGCTGTAGATAAAAAGATATTAAAATCGCTTTAATTTGATTTTTTTTTAATCCAGTGTAACAGAGCAGAGGCGTTTCAGTGGTGATACCACAACAGGAAAGCAGTAGCATGCAAATCTTATTTTTACCATTTAAAAGAGGCAGGAACTTACAGTTATTTTCTTCCAGCTCCGGCCTTGACCCGAGGGAGGTAGTTGGGGTCCTGGAGCAGTTCCTGCAGGAGGGCCGGCTGTCAGCATTACTGTGGGAGGTCTGTCAGCAGCAGGCACAGGCGGGCTCCCCGGAGCTGCAGGACGCCCTGCTCAACAAGATCGTGTGTTTGCCTGAGCACGTGAGCAATAAACTCCAAGGGAAAAACCCACCAGTGTTCTTCCCACAGAACTATTTCCCTCTCCTGGGTGATGCAGTTCTCCAGGTGCTGGAGAAGATCTCTGACTCTCTGCGGGGTAAGGCTGCAAGGATGACGGTACTGTAAGGTTGTGTTTTCTGAACAAGTGTTTTATGTGTGGACCTCATGGCTGCTGCTTGAAATACAGATGATTAGTGTTGCAGAGCCTCACATTCCTCCTTCAGGCTATCCTAAAAGCGTAAAATCCTAGGAATGAGGAAGATAGCTGAGGCCTTTTGGAATCCACTGAAAGCAGCAATCCTCCAAGCAATTAAACAGCATCATCCGTTGCTAAAGCTTAGTTATGGTCACTTGGTGTGTGCTGAAGGAATTGTTTGGGAGATATGAGTGGTACTGAATCAAACAGTGGCATTGCTACCAGTGGCAGTCGTGTTAAAATTGGACTGAGCTGCTTTAGCCTTCTGCTTGTCACTGTAAGTAATACTGAATGCTGGTTTGTGCCTGAAGGCAGGTAGTGGAGGGGGGGGAGAGATGATGCTTGAAGAGACAAAGTTAATGTGTTTTCAGAATTCAGCACTTGTGAAAGTCTCTGTGCTTCCTCCTGAAGGTTGGTTGGAGGATGCTGATGCCATGTTTGTTTAAGCTCATGTGTGTTTTATCCCAGGTGGCTTGGACTGCTCCATCTCTTTTGTTTCTCATGTCCTGGGGAAGGTGTGCGTTCATGGAAGGCAAAGTGAGTGTTTTACTATGCTGTTTTGGGAAGGGGGAAAATGTTTTGGTGTATTAGCATAGGAGGATGACTGTGATGATGATCAGCGCAAGGTGTGGGAGACCAATGAGTTAATTTGCAGCTGTTCTGAGTTGGGCTGCTGAGTCTGTTCAGCTGCATCTGGTAGATGTTGGTGCTTTTCTGCCATTTTATATGAATGGGACCTGTTCTCTAAAAACTGATGGAGAGAACATACTCATCAGGATGAGAATAGGGATGGCAGATTCTCATTCTGTCTTCTGGGGTATGACTATTAAATTATGCCTATTAAATGTCTTTTAGTGCTTTTCACGTCTGAAAGTGTGAATACCAGCGTAAGTCCCTGCTTACATGCATTAGCTCTCTTGTGGGAGCAGCCTTTGGTCTGGCATTGCTTAGAACTTCAAAGCTACTGAATGCAGTAGTTTGCAGGGCTGGGGAAGAAGAAGAAGGAAGATTTTTCTGGTTCTTTACTGTGATGAATGTGATAAATGGTATGATTCGTGCTGATGAATATTGAAAGTGATCAGTATTTTAAAAACAGGAGTTAAAATGTAACTTTTTTTAGGAAAAAGAGGGAGGGGAGAGGTCTCCCCCCCTTCTCCAGCAGATGTTCAGTAGAGAGGAAAAGATTGAGATAAGGAAGCTCTATTTGTCTGGAGATGGGAAAGTTCTGGGGGAAATCCAGAAAAATGTTAATTAAAATAAATTTACTGCCTTGGTGTACTGTGAAATTATTCAGATGTGCAAATATGGTATTTACTGACATAGTGTGAGCTTAATATGCATGTGTAACTCAAGGGGTCACTGAAAGGACAGGGAGGAAGACTCTTGAGCCTTCCTCCAACGACCCCCAAAAGTGAGGAGACCCCCGGAAAGGGGATGATGGAGCATGGGCAGTGGAGGTGGTGATGGGTGGAGATGAGAGCAGTGATGTAAATATTACAAATCGAAAATAGGTGGGGAGGGGTGTTGTCACACACAATAAAAAGTCCATCCTGGTCATTTTGGCTTTGTACGGGGAACAGGAGATGAAGTCCTGCACTGAACCCCGTGGTAGGTACCCCAGAGCCCATTTACTCTTGTATTATTTTTAAGAACCACTATATATATTATTTTCTATTAGCAAATTATTGTAACTTTTAAGCTGCTCAAATTAAAATTGTTGCTATATTTAATCTTGTTTGGGTTTTTTTTTTTTGATTGGATAATTAGGCAGCTCATTTGTTCATAGCATGAAGAATTCTGGCCAGTTCCTTAGGCTGTTTAGGGTAGTTCTTACCAGTCTGTTCTCCAGTTCTTGTTTGAACATGAACAAAGAAGAGTAACAGAGCTGGGGAAGGGTCTGAAGCACAAGTCTGGTGTGGAGCAGCTGGGAGGGCTCAGCCTGGAGAGAAGTCTCAGGGGGGAACATCTCACTCCATAACTCCCTGACAGGAGGGTGCAGGCAGGTGGGGCTCAGGCTCTGCTCCTTGGGAACAAGGGAGAGGACAAGAGGAAATGGCCTCGAATTGTGCCGGGGATATTTAGATTAGATATTAAAGAAAAATTCTTAGTGGAAGGGGTGGTCAGGCATTGGAACAGGCTGCCCAGGGTAGTGGTGGAGTCATTAAATCCATGGAGGGATTTAAAAGCCATGTGGCTGTGGCATTTGGGGACGTGGTTTAGTGTTGGCCTTGGCAGTGCTGGGTTATAGTTGGGCTTGATGGTCTTAGAGTGCTTTCCAACCTAAATGATTCCCTGATTCCAGTAGTATTTCTACTGCAGGAGCAATTTAGAACTGCAAACTGTATGTTATATTTTTTTCATGTTGTGAAGATCTTGAGATTCTCAGGTCAGGGTCAAGTGCTGTTGTACCAGTCCTGCCTGTCTGTGGTATTTACTGTTTTCTCCTATGCTTCAGAGGAAATTCTGGGAGTTTTGGTGCCCCGCCTGACAGACCTCACCAAGTCAGACTGCATCTGGCAGAGGATATGCTGGCGCTTGGTGGAGTGTGTGCCAGACCGCTGGATGGAAGCAGTGGTCCTTGGTTTTGTGCAGCGAGCACCCGGGTAAGAACTCTGCTTTTTCCCTGATCCACAGCAAAGGCAGGAATTGTCACAAATACTTGAAGAATCAGTCTCTGCAAGATGCTGTGTTTGTGTAGGTGGTTTTTTACACTGCCATTTACTGAAAGACTCAAGGGATAAAGTAGTTGATTGTTACCTCTTAGGGAGAACCTACACCATTTATTAAGTATCTACATCATGACATGCAATGGAAAAACAAGTGAAAGCATTCTTTGCCATTACTGGCTCTGAAGAGATACTCTAGAGACTTAGTTGCAAATAGCTGCTCTCAGATTTTCCTATGAATAGGAGCAGCATGACTTCTATTCATAACATGGATTCCTGATGTTTTCTTGTTGTCTTGTTAGGGCAGATGCATTGTCCAGATTGCTGGGGAACCTAGTTGTGAAGAACAAGAAGGCTCAGTTCGTGGTGACACAGAAGATACTGCTCTTGCAGTATGGCCACACGGTGAGGACTCTGTGGGGAACAGCCATGTAGTAGTGCAAAGTTTTCCCTGGTGCCAATGGGGTTTTTAGCTGAGCTCTTACTCTTCCTGAGTAAGGTTTAACTCTTCATTCCAAAATGAGCCCTCAGTCTCCCCACATTTGTGCAGCTGTTCACTGACAGCAGAGTGTAACAGACCGTGGTGAGCAGTAGCTTTGAAATCATGGGATTCATATACTCTCTAAGGGTTAATGGTGATTAGTGGAATTACTATACTCCTCTGGAACCAAGTGATTATTTGCACAGAGTATCAAAATTCTGGGGAGCTGAAGGCATTTAGTTATTTTAGAATCTGAAAGAGAGGAGATTGAAACAGCCAGGATCCACCCTCGGGGATAAGAATTAGATCAAAGACATGATCTAAGGACCGTTGGGTTTTTTTCCTGTGCACCTAGGTTTGTCACAGGGTGTTAGGAACTGTACTGTGACTTGTGATGCTGTTGTGAAAGATGTTGTTTAGACTTCATAAGTTCTGTGTTTGCCTGGGACTGTGCTGGTTTTATTGGTAAAATACTGTACTGTAGTTCTGTCGCAGTTTTCCATGTATTTCATCAGCAGCTGCATATGTGTGCTTTCTTGCTTTTTAAATTTTGTTAACTTTTCTGTCTCTGAATGTTGTTAACCAGTCCCTCAGAATGGAGTTTAATGTAGTAAATAAAACCAGACACTTGTCATGGCTGGATGACAGCTTTATCCAGTTGAAGCAGGAGTTGTGGTTTTCCTTGTAGACGGCAGTGCTGCAGAACCTCCTCGGCTATCTGTCCCTGGACGGCCTCCGGCGCACCTTGTTGCTCAGAGTAAGGTTCACTGAGTCGTTGGTGAGGTGTCTGTTGGGGAACATTCTGCTCTCTGTGTGTGTCTGGGGGTGCACAATTTTGGTGCTTCTCTCAGACTTTCTGGTTGCTGTTCACGAGAATGAAGGAAGCCCAGCCATATCACAAGTGAGCTGTGATAAATGAATTAAAGCTTTCGGCACTGCTGGCATTAATTTTTCATTTGGTAAATTAATTTTTAATTGGTAAATTGTCTTCCAAGTAGCAAAACTAGTGATGCTTGGGTTCTGACAAATGTCCCATGTCCTCTGCCCTTCTCAGCTTCCTCAGTCACCCTGTTTATGTGGCTGGGCACACAGCAACAAGGAATCAAGTTGGTGGACAGTTGTCTGTTTACCAAATGGTTGATGTTAAAGAATCTCTCTCATGCATATTTTTCTCAGTGGGGATGGCAGATATTTTGCCTCTCTAAGTCAGCAGTGTGATGAAACTTCTACGAAATCTGTATATCTGGAAATCCCTACCATTTTGTCAAATGATTATTTTTTCCACTTTTTACATGTTCTAAAATGATCTGGAAGTACTGACAGTTATCTAAAATAGGACTAAACACAGATAAAACCTTATAATATCATACTGTTTTTTGATAATAATACATATTGCTTTGCAGATTTATTAAGGAGAAATAAACATCACTTTTAAATTTAGAAACCCATTATATTTAACAATCTCTTAAATGAAAATGCAGTTCTTGGGTGGTAAAACACAGTGTGTTTTGGGCCCTGAAATACAAAATTTGTCTTTTTTTACTTGCTTTGTAGGAAGAATAAAAATGTCCTTCAAAAAATACCTCTGTATAGAAAAGATCCATTTCAGGCCAACCTGAGTTCTCTGATTTAGGTGCTGCAGGAGCTGTTGGAGACCTGGAGCAGCAACAGTGCTGTGAAACACTCCCCAGCTGAGCAGCAGCTGTACATTAGCAAGGCCATCCTCATCTGCCTCTCCCACCTGAAGGAGCCTGAAATTGACAGCTGCAGACAAGGTGAGACTATGTGAGAAGCAGGGCTTAGATTTGTTTAGCAGAGAGTCTTACTAAGAGTAGAACAATACCTTGTTTTGATCTGTGGATAAGCAGAATTGTCCCATTTTCACCTTGGCAAATGGGGTAACGTGCTGGAATCCTCTTTAGCACTGATATGATAGAATTCCAAGTGCATAACTTTAGGTTATGGAAATGAAGAAAGCCTGTGTTTGCCTTAAGGTTCTTACCTGAGCAGTGGTTTAAAAACCCTTAAGTTTTGTCACAGGAAAACAAGGACTGACTCTGGGACTAGTGAGAGGAAAGGTGTGATTTTTGATTTATAGGCTTACCAACTTGGAGCATGGGTGCAGCTCCAGAGAGGCAGGGGAGGTATCTGGGGGTAAAAAGATACCTTGGTGTCTGACATTTCATTGGCATTCCTCAGTGTGAAGTGAGCAGGTTAGTCACTGGCATGGACTTCTAGTTCTGTGCTCACACTGGGGTCCTGGCCTAACATCTCTGTTTCTGTTGCAATTAAAAAAAAAATCTGTACAATGTCCAGATTTACTTCTGTCTGTGTGTGTGTGATTTATGAGGGATGTGAAGGTTCAATTCAAGACTTGCTCATCTGTTTATTCTAGAATTAATTGTTCTTTAAGTGAATAAATTGCCTGATACATATTACTAGTTCTGTAGTTTTTTAGTCAGTTTTTTGTCTGACAGCTGTGGAAAAGATAAGCTTTCTGAGATGAAGGAGGTCACTCAAACAGCAGTAAGCCTGCCTGATGTAGCTGGCAACCAGTATTCCCTGAGGGCTGAGAAATACTTGTGTTATCTGCCTGTTTGTACTTAGCCAAAGTTAGGCAAATATCTGTCTCTCTGTGATTGTTGTACTGGTCAGAGCTTGTAATGTCCTCAAAACATGATATTTATTTAAGTGACTCTGAAGTGCTCTAAAACCAAAATCTAAAAATTAAAGATTGACTTCACTTACCATCCTTTTTTGCTTCAGTGAAAACCAAAATATTGCAAATTTAGAATATACTGTAATGTTTTGTTGACTTTGTACCCAGTGGAAGGGCATGGGTTTGCTGTGCCCATGCTGAAGGGCAGCAGTGACAGTGCAGGGAGGGAAGCTGCAGTTCAGGGACCCTTTCTATCCATTATTGGGTGGTGAGTGGCTAAAGCTGCCCTCAGGGAAGCACATAAAAATGGGTGTTTGTTTCTTTCACCGTTTCGGAATTTCAAACATGTACTGTTTGCTGGTTGGTTGTTTCAGAGCTTCTGATGAGCATGATGGAGGGCATGAAATGCCACTTGGACAGCAGTCTGCCACAACTACAGCGTCTGGGCATGGTGGTGGCAGAGAGCATCAGCTTGAAAATAAACACTGAGGGGCCTGTCCTGAAGTTTCAGGTGAAGGTTTTAGTGAAATTTATGACTAGTGTGCTGGGCTTAGAAAAAGTAAAAGCTTTAAACCAGATGATCCAGGCCATTATAGCACTTTTTTATCTGGAAATAAGGAGAGGCAGTCATACCTTCAAAAAGAGAGAATCTCTTTACAAAAAAACAGTTATATGTAATGGTCAGAGAGTTACCTCAGGAGTGCAATCTGCTGCCAGAGTTTGGGATAAACTTGGTAATTAAAGTTTATCATATTTCATGAGGGAATCAGAATCTGATTCGAGGGAGTTGAGAGGGAGCTTGAAATCTAAAGCAGTGGTGAGCATTCAGTTCCCCTGTCATGGTGGGAAGACCTGTTCTGAGCTGGGATTTTCAAGACTGACTTGGAGATATTTGCTCTGCTCTTTCCAGTAGAATTTATGTGACTTATCTGATTAAATCACATTAATTCTTTAAAAGCCTGCCACATTCCTCCTGTCACGCTGCCATTTATTAAATGTTTGAAAGGTGGAAATAACATTCAGACAAGGTGTCATCAGGTACTACTCTTAAATATAAGGACAAAGATTACAGCTGCCTGCTGCTATCAGCACAGGAGTTGAAACAGGACTGGTGAGGGTTCATCTGCTCATGATTTAGTCCATGGGCAGTACAAGGGTGAAATGTTGAATGCTGGGCATATTTGAAGTAAGTAATAGACTGCAGCAACAATTATTCTGAATATCTAGTATGAAGAAGATGATGAAACAAGAGAATTGAAGTCCCTTCTGGTGCAGACTTCATCACTCTTTGTTGTCCCCAGCCTTCCAGATGATGAGTAAGTTACTGCTACTATTCATGCTGTCTTTTTGCCCTTCTCCATGCCTTATTCCCACTACACACAAGAACTATGCACAATATTCAAGATATTTTATGTATTTTTAAACATCATAATGCACCACCTTCTTACAATGTGATTGAATTGCATTCATAATTCAGTTGGTAGTATGTGTTAAAATTGCCTGTTGATAGCTGCATGTGGTGAAACTGTGGTGTAGGGGTCTTGTGTGCCCTTGGGTAGAACCAAATGGGCATTTCTGTTTGCTTCTTGGAAATCTGGTATTTCTGCTGTATGTCCCTAGTTCATTCACCTGTGACAAAAATCTACTGTGTCTATCACTCTGAAGACTGGCTCTTCAGTGCTCTTAACTTCCTGAGCATCTGCTGAGGCTCTTTGAAGCACTGTTTGATCAGCAGAGGAGTGAAGCACTTTGTTATTAGCAGATGAAGCTGTCTGGCATTCCAGAGAAGTGCAAAAGATTTATTGCTCCCATTTTAGGGTCATGATAAGCATAGACAGCTGTTGGAGAAAGCTTTTGAGAATCAGAGCGATGAAAGGACAATGCCAAAGTCCACAGAAATAGGTAGAGACACAGAAATATTCTCAATTGTTGTATTCATCCTATGCAAGACCTAGCAATGGTTAAAAATGGCCTTGAACTTCCAAGGATGGGGCAGCCACAGCTTCTCTGGGCAAGCTGGGCCAGGGCCTCACGAACCTCACAGGGAGCAATTTCTTCCTAATACCCAATCTAAACCTACTCTCAGTTCAGTTTCATTCATAGTTTCAAATCTGGTGCAAGTCAATGTGATCTGGTTATTGGAGTCTTTCCTTAGCAGTCTCAGGTATTGTGCAGGGCAATACAGAAAATTAGCCAGTTTAAATTTTTTATCCATTGCTCTTCTGTTAGAAGATTCTGCTTCTGATTCTCCCCTCACTCCATTCTCCTTCCCAGTACTTTGTTCTTTGTGTCAGCCAAGCTGGGTGTGAAACTGCAGCAGGAATAATTATCTGCTGTTCTATTTAGGCAGCAAGGGTTGGTAGGGTGGGTAGTTTCTTCCTTGTAAGAACTATTACTGTATCCATTTTAAAACTTCTTATTCCTCACATCAGGAGTGAGAAAACAGATGCTGCACTGCCATTGGTACCAGAGACTAATGAGAAATCCCATACAGCAGCCCCTGTGATGCCAGATGAAGAGTCGGATGCTGAGCTTGACAGGTATGGGGCAATAAATAGGGAGGAAATGGAAAATAAATGTCAGTACCTGCATTTCTTGGCAATTGTGATTTCTGACTTTGTTTGGCTGAGTGGTTTGCAGCAGAGCAGGGCTTTGCATAGGAAATTGCACTAGTCAATAAATTAGGCAAGGCCTGCATTGCGTGCAACCTCTGTATTTGTTCCGTTTGACTTAGATATATATTTCCTGGAAATTGTGCATGTATTTACCAATTTTCCTAGTGGACCTGCTTTATTCTGTCCCTATATAAAGAAATATATCAATATGTATATGTTAATATGTATATATATATATACACACACATAATATATTTATATAAATCTATAATGAAATCTCGAGTCAGTTTCTAGGCTCTTGGTCAGGTAACTCCTTCCTGTACTTGGCTAGGAGATCCAGTTCCAGGTCTGGTCACAGAACTGCTTTCCCTAGAACTCCCAAGGATCCCTCTCAGGCCAGGCTTCAGCAGTGCTACTGGGTGATACAGGAGTGATGTGGTTATGACAGTGTATGCGCTGGTTCTTTCTCTTTGTGTGGCTGTCTGGGGAAAGCAAGAACATCTGCGCTCCATAAACTAACCCTGCCTTTATTTCTCTTAGTGATGATGACCTCCTCCCTTATGACACATCTGAGGATAAAGAGCTAAAAACTAAGGCTCCTGTGTATATCCGAGACTGTATTGAAGGTAGGAGATTTTGGGCTGAGTCTTTATCTGTTTCTTACTGAGCTTGGGAGAGTGAACTCTGTAGGTTTGTTTTTTCTGATCTAATTTGAAGAAGCTATAGAATTTTTGAGTAATGTTACTTCAGTTTCTGAGTTGGTCATGCTGAGTGTCTGTACCAAGACAAATGATTGGCAGAAGGAATTTTGGGTATACAGCCAAACACAGCCATTCTGTTAATAACATTTGTTTGTCTTTTGATTACAGTTCTAACTGGATCAAGATCTGAAGATGTGGACAAATGGGAAGCTACAGTCAAGGCCCTTGAGAGCTTGGTTCGGAAGAATCCAGCAGCAACAAAAGAAGTGAAGTATTATGATCTAGGTTACAAGAGGCCTGTACTGTTAGAGGGCCAATCTCTGCTGTCACGAGGAGATTAAACATGCCAGTGGAGCAGAAGGCCAGGCTAATGTATAGATGGGTTCAAGGTACACATTCACATGCTTTCAGCTTGGAAGTAGAAGGAAATAGTTGCCTTGAAGGTGAGGCTGTAGAGCACAGTGGAACAGAGAAGCAGCAAAAGTGCTGGCTGCACCCTGCCTTCTTACAACTCCAGTGCTCAAAATGAAACATCCTACAAGTAGTGCTTGCCAGTGTGAGGAGGCTCCATGTTTTGTACTGTGCTGGAAGAACACTAGGAATGCAGATTACATAGCAGCCATTTTGGATTTTGAATTGAAATTCAATTTAATTGTTATTTCCCCAGCGAAAACGGGGGCAAAATCAAATGAACTTTCCCTATTTGCTTGTACAAGCATAATGTCTTGTGGAAGGAGTAGTTGGATTGTACTGGTCAAGATGAAAAGCTCAGGGGAGAGGAACCTGGGACAAGGTCACTGTGTGCAGAGTGTTCACCACTACCTCCTAGTGAACACTTGAAAGTGTAGAGACACCAGCTAAGAAAGAGAAGAGCTATGCTTCTGTACCTTTTAATCCATCCATTACAGTGACAATTCATTCTATGTCATGATGCTACCACTTCTCCAGAAAGCCCAAGTGAAATATGGATAGAGAATTGGTAGATGGATCTGCTTAGGGTTTTGAGAAATAAGTCTGATGGCATTTGCCATCTGTGTTTTCTCTCCCTCCTAAGGAATGGACATATTGCCTCCTTATCCTTAACAGAATGCCTCCTTGTCTTTGTTTAAACATTAGAAGTGGTCCATAATTCCTATGAGGAAAACACCCAAACACCATCAGGGTTTTGATTTCTTTTCTCGTATTTCGATCAGGTTAGTGTGGAGCTGGCAAAAATATTATTGCATCTGGAGGAGAAGACTTGCATTGAAGGCTTTGTGGAACTCCGTCAAAGAGCTCAAGTAGCTGTTTTAACCACAGACCCAATACCTGTGAGTTCCTCCAACCCTTTTGCTTTCTCCAGTTAAGGCACAGGCAAAAATTGAAGCAGTTGAAGTCTCTTTCTCATTTGATAGAGGGAGCTGTCATTGTGGTAGAACAGGTAGTTCAGGTCTAACAACATTTATGCTCCTGAAAAATCTGGAAGGAATGACTGAACCAATAGAAAAAAGAAAACCCTGTCAGACTGGAGGAACTGTTTGGAGGGTGTTGGTTTGAGTGTACCTGACAAGGCAGATCAGATAAGGACTTGTTGTACCTAAGGGTTTCACATAGAGGGAAGCTGAGGCACAAAGGGCTTCTACAGACCTGACTGGTGACTGTAATCAGGGAATCACAGATTGGTTTGGGTGGGAAAGGATCTTTAAATTTTTTAATCCCATCTCATTCCAACCCCCTGCCATAGGCAGGGACACCTTCCACTATCCCAGGGTGCTCCAAGCCCTGTCCCTCCTGGTCTTGGATGCTTCCAGGGATCCAGAGGCAGCCACAGCTTCTCTGGGCACCCCGTACCAGGGCCTCCCGACCCTCACAGGGAAGAATTTCTTCCTAATATGCATTCTAGATCTGTCCTCTGCCAGTTTAATACCTTTATCCTTCATGCTAGCCAGGCCCCAGTAAAAAGCCTCCCTCCATCTTTCCTGTAAGGCTCTTTAAGTTCTGAAAGGCCACAGGGAGGTCTCCTAAGCTGCTGTGGTAGTTATTTGGGTACCTCTGCATAGGAGGGAGAGAAGAATGACGCAGTCTCATCTGTCATTTTGGGAGAATCTGAAAGTGGAAGTGTCCAGATTTCCTATTTACACTGTGTGTTTCTTTCCTTCTCTTGGAGGCTTGCTGTTAGCTAACAGGAAGCAGAACCTGTGAAAGTAAATGCTTTTAGAGTTAGTGGGAAGGCTGTTTCTAGACTGGGTCTGTGTTCATTGTACCCTGATTTTTCTGTACAGGTTGCAGAGTACTTGACCTCCCAGTTCTACTCTCTGAACTACAGTCTCCGTCAGCGCATGGACATCCTTGATGTGAGTGCTCTCACTTTCCACTTTCCTTCTGTCTGTTGCACCAATGCTGAGGTGTGACAGGATTACCTTTTATTCCTCGTGGGAGAAGGCAGAGACATGGGAATCTCTGACGTTACTGTTTGTGTCTGGCATTCCCCTCTTGTTCCTAACCCTGCCACACTCCATCACACAGGGATCCCTCCCCACAGAATGGAGAGCATGCATTGGGCATTTGCCTGGGAGAAGCCACTCTTTACTTTCACATCATCAATCTGTTTTATCTTCCCTTTGTGAAGGACAACAATCTGTCTGTGACTCCTTCCACACCTGTGTCTGAAGAAGGAGCCACTGCTCTGTTTCAGGGCTAAGTGACCAAGTGCTTGGTCAGTACCTCAGAGCCAGGTGGCTGTTGGAGGTCAATTTCCTGCTGTTCTTTAATCTGAAACTGTTGTGCCTTTCTGCCTTGTTGCTCCTGTCAATTTGGATGCAGGTGATGATGTTGTTCCCTAGGGATTACCCATTTTTAACTGAGCCTCTCTCTGTTTTATCTAGGTACTGGTTTTGGCAGCTCAGGAACTGTCCTGTTCCAAATTCCATGGGAACACCAAGCGTTCTGGTGCCCAAAAGCCTTGTATCCAGGTCCCTCTGGGAAGTGACAGCTCTAAGGACTGGAGAAGAATTGTTGATGAGAGGATCAAAAGCAAGACTCGGAGATTTAATATGGTGAGACCAGAAGCAAACTAATGTTAAATCTACCAAAAATAGGGACACTTGGAGTTGCTGTAAGTTCTGTCTGGAAAGAGCAAAATAGCTGTGGCAGTGGACCCAATCCAAAGGAAAGTCAGATAAATATATATTTGAAGTTACAGAGTCTGAGTTTTTTGGTGCAGACTACCAACTCTCCCAGCAGGGAGGGGAATATAAACCTGAAATTCCTCACCTGGCTTTGAGGGATAATTGTTGTTCTGTGCTTGTTCTGAGCCTGTGTGGCCACTGCAGGGAGCTGTGACTGCACCTCACAGATCCCAGGGCCTCCATCAGACTAGCTACCTCTGGACTACACTGTCTCAGCCTTCCTATTTTCCAGGGAGATGAATTGATGCCAGTTTCCTAATTTCCAGAATTCCCCTGTGGTTCAGCCTGGAGAGTTTGCCTTCCAAAACCCCTTTGTCTCTTGCGTGTTCTTGTTCCTTATGTCTAACTGAGCAGTACTGAGGTATATTGTATTGAAATGTTTAGATGTGGAGAAGATCCAAAGTGGGAAGTGAGCAATCCAGTTGGGAAGCTGGTAGCCATAGGTGTACAAGCAGTGATTGACAGTGGGCTGGCTGCAAGGAATCTGTAGTCTTGACAGTGTCCAGTGAAGTGGAAGAGCTGGGTGCTGTATCTTCTGCCTAGACTTCATTTTTCTCTTGTGCAGGGTCAGTCTCATGTGGAACTGGCTTCCCACCCAAATGAGTTCAATTCTGTTGCTGGGTATTTCTTTTTCCCATTGATTCAGCACTTTGACAGGTGAGTGTGAACACCTTAGGATGTGGGATTGTGGGCATAGCAACTGCCAGAGTGAACCTTTCTGCTTGTCCTGCTTGCCTCAGAGCAGCAGACTGCACAGTCCAAGAGCTGTGCAGGAGCCCAGTGACACCACACTGACACTTGGGTCCTTCACAAAGCTTGGGAAGGAGAGGGTTGTGGTCTCCTGGATTTGCCCTTTGAAGTCTTGTGTGGCAGGAGTATGTAGGACTCCGCAGAAGTGAAGATCCATCAGCAGGTACACAGGCAAGTAATTCTGGCAGTACCACACCAATTGTCTTGGCTGAGCCTCTACTGTGGGAGGTTCATGCAAACCACAGAGCTCAGACTGCAATCTTGAACCAAAGTTAACTGTCTCAAGTTGGGCTTATCACCTGCGCTGATCTTTGAGGCCACAGTATAGGACACAGTTTATTGTCAGTCCCTTAAGTCTTTGTGAACCTAAGGAAGGCTGAGTAATCAGTTCCATGATAACAAAGATTATTGTAATACCAGTTGTAATGGTATGGCAGTGGGGGCAGTTTTTGCCTATAGGTCTTTCCAAGTAAAGACTGTTGGTAGAATGTGTGATACCTGCTGTATGAGTAGAGGATAGTGCTCTGGGAGATACTGGTCTGTGAGAAAAGATGAGAGCAAACAGCTCTAATCTCTATTAACCTGGTAGTGCCCGTATAATGACTATTGTTGTAGGGATGCAGGCTTTTGGGGCAATTTCCCCTGCATAACCTCCTGACTGTTCCAAAGAGGTACTGATCAGCCTTCTCACTGCTACACAACTCTCTGTCTTGCACTTGCAGGCCTTTAACAACATTTGATCTTCTGGGGGAAGATCACTTAGTCCTTGGAAGACTGGTCCACACTTTAGCAATCCTGATGTATTTGGCTGTCAACACTGTGGTAAGGAAGGGCAGAGAGCAGGGGTGACTTCCAGCCTGGGAACTTGAGGTGCCTTCTGGAGCAGCCATGTGCTTCACGGCCTGCTGCACTGAGACTGGCAGCAAGTTGGAGTTGAGTGGGCTGAGAAGTTGTGAAATGGGCTGGGAAGAACTGGTCAGAAAAGAGACATGGGATTCAAGCCACCCCTGCACTATCTTTTGCTTCTTGTCAACTTCTTGGGGGGGTTGGGCACATTATTTCACTTTACTGCCAAAGTTTCCCCATCTGTAAAATAAATTCAATTGTAGCACTGATCTTAACAAAATCTTTGTTCTAGTATTTGGACAATGCTCCCAGGCGCATGGTGGGATTGTTGGGATGTCCTGTGCAGGGCAAGAGTTGGATTCGTGACCCTTGTGGGGTCCCTTCCAGCTCAGGACATACTGTGGTTCAATGAGCAGTATGTCTCGAGGCCCAGCTCTACATGGCAGTGTGGATGGTGTTCAGTGGTGCTGTTGCAATCCTCTTTTGCAGGCAGTGACAGCAATGGGAAAGGCACTGCTGGAGTTTGTTTGGGCGCTGCGCTTCCACACGGACTCGTGAGTTACTGTAGTTGCATGCTCTCATTTTTAAAGATCATCTGTGAGCCAACCTGCAGTCATGGTTTGTCTTTGTCCAAGACGAGCATCTGGCTCAGAGTGTCAGTGACTTAATGCACAATTTACACACAATGTGCAGTGTGCACAATGCACACAATTTACTTTGTGTTCTCCTCCAGCTGTGTGTTCTTATGACTGAGTTTAATGCCAGCCCAACATACGAACTTGGCTGGTGTCTTCTAGTGTGGCAGTACAGCCATTACCTGTAGAAAGGTTGACAAATTTCCTGAGCACCTGTCCATGTCATAGTTTCCTCTGTGTTTAACTCAGGGAGCTCAGAAAACTTTAGATTAAATTCCAGCATTCAGTCTTGGAAAGGGATTAAGACATGTAGCCGCAAGTCTGTAAACAGCCAATTTCTGTTTTGCTCTCAGATATGTCCAGGACTCTGAATTGTGCTAGACTCCTGTGCACAGCTTGGCAGGGGCTATGTATGTGGGGCACACTGCAAGATTACCCCCCTAAGCAGCAGGAATATGGCAAAAGTCATGCTATTTGAAACTGGAGAGCCCCTGGGTTGAGGAAATCAATGCAGAGCATAAAGCTGCAGGCTCTTAACCAGTGCAGTCCTTCTCCACAGATATGTGCGTCAGGGCCTTTTGTCCTGTATCTCCTCCCTGCTCCTCAGTGTCCCAGCGGAACAGATTCTGGCAGACATGACAGAGGAGCTGTTGGAGACTCAGTCCTGGCTGGGAGGTAAGACATGGTGGGGTGCATCAGTGCTTTTCTGGTTGGTGGTGCGGTCTTTGTGTAACATCTCTTTAATTGTGATGGCAGCAGTGATGTCCTGGCATTGTGCACCAGAGATCTGCATGATCAGCAAGTAGAGCTCCATGTGTACTGCACTGGGGTACCTGAGGCATAAACCAAGAGCTGGGTATGGCACTACAAACTGTGACTGTCCTCACAGGCCACCCAGAAGAATCTCCAGAGGTAGTCTGTGCCCCTTTTCTCTGTCTGAGCAGCCAACCACCCACTTCATGAAGCTGCAGGAAGTGTTGTCATGTTGCCTGTTACACCCAGGCAGTGACTTTGGCCAGCAGTAACACACAAAGCTTGTACAGCCTGTTTACACCATGCGCTCATGAGGGGCCTGTTGTCAGAGCTAAAAACAGGAGGAAGAGGAGCATGGCCTAGTCTCTAGTTTCCTATTGTCAATAGAAAGAAAAAGCTACAAAAGACAGCAAATTACTTTTAATGCTGTATCCAGCACACCTTATGTCAACACAAGCTGTGTCTGTGGGTTCTGGCAGGCTGGAGCTGCACAAATAAGTGCTCAGGTACTGCAGTGAGCTGGAGGGAAAAGAACAACTAATGCTGAAGCCTTCAGTGTGCTCTGAGGGTGATTCTTGTGATTCCCTGGTCTGGTTTCCATCACCATTCTCACTCTTGGTGAACTGCTTCCCAGAGGGAGCAAGCAGGAAGCAACACTGACCCAGCTGGCCTCTGATCCTGGTGGGCTGGGGTGCTCCTGTGCCCTTTGAAAGGAAGGGAGCTGCCATGTGGGGCCAAAGACTTCACTTTTCCCATGACATGATGTGCTCTCAGGAATCTGCTTGTCTCTGCATTTAACACTGCTGTTACCAAGCCTTTCAGGAATGTATTTCCAGCATGAGGGTTTGCATAATCTGTTTTCAGTGAGTTACTTCGGGGAGGAGGAGGAGGATAACCAAGATAGTAGCATCTTCTCATGCTTGTAGGTAGTGTAATACACCTGTCTTTTCATCTAGTGCTTTTGCATGAAAGCTGCATGGTTATTCCTGATGGGAATGAGAACAGGGTAAGATAACTCTTGTGGGTATTCCAGAGAAAGAAAAACTGCTGTAGGAGTCGTTCAGAAGCCTTAAAGAATTCAGCTTCACATATGGTCAGGTGCAATTTAAAGGGCTTCTAGTGCTGCTTTGTGAAACATGCCAGCTTCTTGGGCTGTGCCTCAGCTATTTATTGTAAGGGGAAACAGTTGCACAGGGAGCTACTGGGCCATCCCTGCTGCTCGGACAGGTCAAGTCTGATACTAGAGACCTGCTTCTGTGACTGAATCACAGGTCTGAGCATGGACTTGGCTGTTGCTTCATTACTCTTCCAGACAAGATTTGCAAGAGGTGTCATGTATTAGCTCTGATGTAGCTTGGAATGACAAGCTGTCCTGCGTGGGAGCCTTGCCTATTACGTCTTTTAGCCACTCTGGGTTTCAGCTTAAAGCATCTGTGTTTCTCCTTCCATGGCCAAAGCACAGCAATGAACAGTGGGATAGGAAATGTTATACATGAAGTGCTTAGTAGAAATCCACAGACCTCTTTCAGTTTGTTGTTACATCACCTCTGCAAACTGCTGTAGTGTGTCCTATGACTGACCACTGGCCATTCAACCTGTTGGCTGCAGCCCTGGCACTGTCTGCTTACTGGATGCTTTGGGACATATCAGCTACGGAGAGAGGCAAGAAACCCCTTTGGACTTGTGCATCATTGCCTTTAGTTGTTATGCTGCACTTGCTGTTCAGCAGCCTGATCCTTCCCACGAGAGAGAGGGAATACGCTTCTAAACGCTTCTAGGAAATGATCCCTTTGATTCCTCAGCAGCTGCCTTTGAGGGAATTCCCCACCCCTTGCAAATGCTGTGCAGCTACGTCATGGCTAAGTGTGGTTTATGTCAGGACCAACAGGATGCTCTGGTGCTTTGTGCTTTCCATGCAATGCCAGCAGGGCTTGGTACATGCTCATGGGACAGAAACAGCACCAACAGCACTCTGAGCTTTTGAACTTGTTCCAGTCTGCCTTGTAACCTCCCTTCTTGCCTTCTGCAGAGGGAGTATGGAAGCACCAGGGTGCAGCTCTCCCTGCATTATAAATAGCCCTGCTCCAGTGACATGAGTCATGTGTTTGGGCTGACAGTGCCAGGCTCCCAGCACACTGCTTGTGCGTACAGGATATCCTCACACAGGCTCCCTGCTCTTCCAGGCTCCCCTGCTCAGACATCCTGCATGCATCCTGGTTGTTACTTTGCAGGCCCATTAAGGGCCCCTGGAATAACGGCTGCTAGGAACAGCCTCATGCTGCCCTTACGTGCTGTGGGAAGTGTGGAACTCGTTTATCAGAAGACCAGTCTCTCAGAGTGGAGAATGTGCTGAACCTTGGGGCCTGTCTCCTTTCCCCATTGAAATGGCATCATGACTCCAAATTCAGGAAGGAGCACTGAATTTGGATTTTGAGATTGCAAGAATGGCAGAGTGGAGACTTCAGACTTTGGAGAAAGTGGATTGCTAACTGCAGACTTCATTCACACTTGTAGCTCAGCTGTACAAAGCTTTTGTGTAGCTCAAGGTGACAAGTACAAATTCTGGCACAGAGATTATCTCATGGGATCCAAGGTCAGACAGTTTCTATAGAGTTTCAGACCAACTGACTGTTTCTCCTACAAAACTGGAGCACTATTCCATGTGGCAGTCAAGGCTTGGCTGAAGTCATGCTCCTTTACGTGATGAAGCTTGTGCATGTCCGCCTTCTAGCCTAACACAGTTCCTGCAAGTACTGATGTCCAGCCCAGCTGTAGGTGCAAACACTGTTGTTTAGTTCTATGATTGTCAGTAAAACAGTGAGAAGTGTTAAGGGCACTTTTTCCCATTCTCCAAGTAACAGTGGCTGCTTCTTTTGCAGATGTGATGGAGAAAGACCCTGATGGGGACTGCAGAAGGCTGGCCCTGCAGAACTTGCTGCTGATGGAGAACCTGAAAAAGAAACTTGAAGCTGTTCCTTCCTAGCTGAAGGGTAACAGAAATGACCTTTACCTTGTGCTCTGGCCAGCTGGATGTATTCGGGCACTGCTGGGGCCTCTTCAGCAGTCACCTGGCTGGAGGAGAGGAAGAAGGGGGAAGGGTGCTGAGCTGTAAGCCAGCAAGCCTGACTTGACATCTGGACTTTGTAGTGGAGGCCAATTGAGTGAGCTCTGGGTATCCGGTACAGCGTGTACAGATGCAGGAAGGTAGGCGAGCGCTGCCATCCTCCCGCGCCCCCAGCCCCCACCCAGCTATTTATAACCTTGGCAGGTCTGAGCCCTCAGCTAAAAATACAGGAAAGATCTCATAGAGCTTTCTTGTCAGAAAAACAGGAGGGCTGTGGAGGGCCACTTGCCACCATGACCTGCCCCTTATGAAGGTTCCACATCCCCGAGCAGCAGGAGTTTGAGGGAGCAGCTGTTGGTCTGCTGCTGGAAGGGGTGGCATGGTGGAAGGAATGGCACTGCTGATGGGATGCAAGCACTGGATAGCTGTACTGAAGTGCTGAAAGTGTGCCGGACTTTAAAGGCCTGAGCTAGAGCTGGGCTGTGGTTAGGAAAGAATAAGACAGGGAATTCTTTTTGTTTAATCTTAGTGCAGAAGTAAGTTTCTATTTAACAATAAATAATGTTCAGATTTTGACATTAAGATCTCCCCAACCCTTCTTCCCTCAAAACAATTTAGAAACTTCATGTTACCCCAAGTTTTGAAGCAAGTCAAAACGTGAAAAAGAAAAATAATTTTAAGCGTAAGGGCTGGTTGGTAAGAAACATGAGTGACCTAATAACTACCCCTTGGCAGGGCAGGGTGACAGGCAGAGAGGTGAGTAGAACCTTGGTTGTTACATTGAGCTTCACTTCTCTCAGTCCTACTTGTGCCAGGGAAGAAATTGGCCTCCAAAAATCTGACTAGTACAGAGTGGCTTGATGTAACTGGTCTTTGGAGAAGGAGCTTCACAGTAAGAAAGAAGCTTCAATTTCCCAGTGAACCAGCTTGAGCAGAGGTTGGACCAAGGGGCATCCAGGATCCCTTCCAACCCAGGCATTCTGTGACTCTGAGGTTTACCCCAGATACCTCTAAGTTCTTAGTCTACCCCACATGACCCTCGTATTTAAACACAGAAGCTTTTGTTGGGGAAATTGTGCCTTCAGCCTGCAGGAGTGTGTAGTCTGACTTTTAACCAAGCTCCTACCCAAATGGGATGAGGATTGTTTTCAGAAGGTCTCACTTCTAGGGAATCACAGATCTGCACCTTAGCAGAACAGAGTTGTACTTGAAAGGCATCTCTCAGTTTCCACTTCAGTTATTCAGCTCTTTGTACTGAGAAAAAAGTGAAGTTACAATATGCAGGTCTTTCTGGTTTTTTCTGCCTCAAATTTATTAAAATACTAAAACCAGCTTTCTAACAGGATGTACACATGAATCGCTGTGTACTGTGCTTGAGAGAACATTAATACTGTTGCTTGTACAGTCAAGCAGGAAAAATAAATTTCTTGGTAATAATCAAAAAGCTGTGTCGCAAGAGCATGTGACTGATCTGGGCCTGCTAATGAGGATGGAATAAATGAGCTGACCATAAAGTCAGCTTTGGATTTGCTAAGTGCTCGTTGTCAGGGGTCTTCCACTTCATCAACCACTTCTTCCTCTCTGTTGTCCGTGCTGCCGTGGCCAGTGTGTGCTGGGGCCAGGGCTCGGCTCATGGGAATGCCAGCTCCTCGGTGCACGGCCTCCATGGTCTGTGGGGACACGTAGTAGCTCAGGTTCGAGGCTGGAATTCTTTTCTCCATCTCTTCCAGGTAGCGATAAGCCTAAAGGAATGCAGAGATCACTGTCAGAGGGTGCACTGCTACAGGGGCCCCAGTAAATTATTTCTTGTGCTTTGCACATTAGAAGTGAAGTTCATCAGCTGGAGGAACTTGTATTTGGCACCTGCATGTTTCATTGGAGCAGCAGGCACTGAACCTGTTCAAGGAGTGTGTGGCACATCTGCCCTGAAGGAGTGAATCACTGTTTCCTCAAATAACTGCCCTTTTACCGTTTTCTTCTCTGGCCAGGTGGCAAACACAGTGTGGTGGCATTATTGCAGCACACACCCAGACAGACCCTCTGCTCTCATTTCATCACTGGGAATGCTTAAGAATCTACCATCATTTTATGCTCTGTGTCCTGAGAGCATTCCTTTTCACCTCTCCTCCCACAGAATGAAAAATAGGCATAAAGTTCCTGAGCTGCGCCTCACCCTGCTGCACATTTAGGCTCCTACCATGGAACACCTTCCTGCATGAAAGCCACACTTCACCAAGCTGCACAGGTGGATGATATGGGTTCTGTAGGTTAGAAGAATTAAGACTTCACTTACTGTATGGAACTCCTCCACTTGTGCATAATGCTGAACCAAAAATCCCAGGACATCACCATGCCGGATGGCATCGTCCAAGTCCTGTTCAGCCAGGAGCAGTTCACACTGCCTGACTGCTTCTTCAGTGTCTTCAGGGTAAACTCTAGGAAGGGGCAAAAGGGCAGTGTCACAGCCCAGGGAGAGCATTCAGCCAAGGACAGGGAAGAGTTTTTACTGCATTAGGTGTCATGACAGAAGCCCAAACAAAACCCAGAAACGCCCCCCCTTGTCCTGGGGCTGATTGGCCAGCGGGGGCAGCAAGGGAGGGGGAAACTGCAGAGCTCCCTCTAGTCCTGGGCTCCCAGCAGAGGCAAGACATGGAGCTGCTGGAGAGAGTCCAGAGGAGGCCATGAAGGTGTTCCAAGGGCTGGAGCCCCTTTGGACCCAGGCTGGGAGAGCTGGAGGTCTTCACCTAGAGAAGGCTCCAGCAAGACCTCAGAGCCCCTTCCAGTGCCTAAAGCCATGCCTGGAGAGCTGGAGAGGAACTGGGGACAAGGGCCCTGAGGAACAGGACAAGGGGCAATGGCTTCCCACTGCCAGAGGGCAGGGTTAGATGGGCTATTGGGAAGGAATTGTTCCCTGTGAGTGGGGAGGCCCTGGCAGAGGTTACCCAGAGAAGCTGTGACAGCCCCTGGATTCCTGGAAGTGTCCAAGGGCCAGTTGGCTGGGGATTGGAACAGCATGGGATAGTGGAAGGTGTCCCTGCCTGTGCCAGGCTTTTGGAACAAGATGGTCTTTAAGGTGCCTTCCCACCCAAATCAGTCTGTGATTTTATGATAATCACCTTTCTGGCTACACCTGTCTTGGTCTATGTCCTTCTCTTTCAGGTTACCTTTCCACTTTTCATGCAGTGTTTTAAATGCACTTTTAAAAATCACATCATGGTTTGCCTGCTAGAAAAATATACCAGCAGCTTTTTTTTGCAGCAAGCTGCAAATTACTTATTAAATTTTAGGTGCTGTTACAACTTCTGTTCTGATATGATATTTCTGTCACTTAGTTTCTGTGCTCTCCATGCTGCAGCTCACCTCTGAGCATGGATGAACCGCTTCATCAGACTCATCCTGCTCTGCAGGTGGCCAAGTTTGCTTTCCTGTTCCACAGGGCTTCTGGCCTTTGCTTTGGAAAGGCACTTGTATGCTTCTGTCAGTGCTCTTTGGGCTTTTTCATAGTTCTGATACTCATCAATTTCTACCTGCAAGAGGAGAAAGGAGATGGTCTTGCTCCAGAGCCAATAAACCAAACACCTTCAGCAATCATAGAAAGGGCAGTACCTGAGCACATGCATCATAGAAACCTGCCAGGAGCTCAAGGGCCCCTCCTTTGGTGTAGAAGCTGATAATATTCGCAATAATCTTTGCGTCCTTACGCCAATCCAGTGACTGCAGGTAGTTGGCTGCCATGATATAAATCTCTCTCTGTCTGGAAACTCCCGCAAAGAAGATAATTTTCTCAGTATCTCCAGATTTCAGCAATGCCCTCATAGCCTGGCAAGGAAAAGAGTGGCACAGAGAGGGAGAGGGAAAATATTGTGAATGCGAAAACGCCATCAAGATGGCTCAGAAGTTTCATCTGGGTAGTTACTGTAGGAAGTCTGCTTCAAGGTTTACTTCCCAAAACATCCTCGTTTTGAGGCTATCCAGGCTGACCTTTAATTTGTTTCCTGCTTGTGTGTATTTCTTGGTGGCCACATGGTAGTTGCCTTGTCTCATGCAGCAGTCGGCAATTTGCTCCAGCAGCTCCCTCCGGGACTCCTCAGAGAGATCCTGGGACTCCTTGGAGACTGTCATCTTCTCGGCCAGCTCCTCTGTGATGGTCAGGTTCTGCTCCAGGCAAAGCTGCAGAGCTTCGTGGTACTGATGGGAGCAAGAGAACAATGAGATGTTGCAAACACTATTGTGATATCTCACATTTGCTTGTGATATCTCACATTTGCTTGTGATGTAACCTACAGAAATCAGCTACAAACACAAGCAGCTGAGGATGCTCTGTCTGGAACACAGTGCTGTAGTTACATCTCTCAACATCAGGCCCTGTTCAGGCACACACTGTCCCATTTTGTTTTCTAAGAAGAACAAGTTTATTCCATGACAGCATTGCTCTCACACAAGTATGCCACTAGAGATTCAGCCATTTTGATTCTGAACATGAAATTTTCAGACATACAAATCAGGTTTGTTAGGAATGATCAGTAATAACATTTTCAGCAAATATAAATAAATTGAAAGATTTTGTTAAATTTTTTGTACTTCGCATATAGGAACAAATTCTGAGTAGGCTATACAAAAGCTTGTAGTACAGAAAAGGGCTACAGTACCCTTGCAAAATGTGGAAGAAAGCCAGCCATAGGAGCTTGTTAAAGAGGAGTGAACACAGGAGTGCTCTGGTACCCAGCATTTTGTCAAGGCTGAGCTGCCAGTGCCCCTGAATCACTGGCTTAAGAGGAATCTTGAAACTTTACAAGTCTCTTGTATCTGTTTACCTGCACAGATGAATGGCTGTGTGCAGGTACATACCTGTTGTGCTCCTCTACCTGTGCACAGGGGACAAGAGGGCTCAGCTCACCTTCTTGGCCGTGAGCAGCAGCTCCATTGCCTTCTCATACTGAGCATGTTCAATGAAGAACCCAGAGCAGCGGGCAAGCAGGGCCGGGTCGGACTTCTCATCCAGGTCCTCAGCAATGAGCTGTAGGGCCCCAAACTGCTGTGTGGCAAAGGCCAGCTCTAGGGCTTTGGAGAAGTGTCCTGCCTGCAAAATTAGGAATGAGGCTTCAAAGACTAGAATGAGCATTACAGAGCCAGTTTACAGGATGCCCTAGAGTGGCTTAATAAAGCATTACTCACTGTGAAAAAATGACTAATAAACAGGACATAGTAAGCACCACAGCTGATTTAACATTCCTCTGCTGTAGGAACTGCTTTGGTGTAAAGTTTGGGAGTTTTTACTAAAAAAAACATTTACCTTGTGGTATAACATGACAGCTCTGTCCATTTGATCCCCCCTTTCCTCATAATAGCTGGCTGCCTCTATCATGTCTTCTGGTGAGCTCAGGAGAGCCAGGTTCATCAGTTGATCATCTAAATTATTCGCCTGTTCAAAAGCAAAGGTTTGGCTCTGGATGTGCACGCACAAATTTCAGAATTCCAACTTCTGGCAAGCCTGTGGTTTTATGCTGTCACATAGTATTAAACTCTCATACCCTTCTATGTAAAACCTCTACAACCCCTATGATTTTCAGCTTCAATTACGATTATTTCTTTCAGGGAGTTTCTGATGAGCTGTTTAAGAAAATACATTTCCAAACCACCAAGGCTTTATTGATCCACCTTTGGTAGAAGAGGTCAGCAGAAACCAGGAGCAGCTCCATCATGGGCTGTCCACAAGCAGGCAGTGTCTTATGGGAGAGAGTGGGCACAAACACCATGTACCACCAAAGGGAGAACCCTGTGCTGGTGTGGGCACACGGCAGCTCTCTGCGTACCTTGCACAAGCGGATGGCGTTGTTGAATGCCTGGGCCCGGCTGTAGAAGTGCACGGCCTGCTTGATGTCCTCCTGACTCTCATACTGGCGTGCCAGGTGATAGGAGGCTGCCCCATTCCCCGTTTCATTTGCTATTTCAGCAGCCTGCAGAGGGAATTGTGCAGCTTTACTTCATGTCCACGCTCCTCCCAGGAATGAGAATTCTGGAAGTAGGTGGAAGCAGGCTGCCTTACCTTCTGAATGTTGCCTTGAAAGCAGTGGACACGGACTAGGGAAAAATAATCCTGAGCCAGTGCATAGTACTTCAATGCAGATTCCATGTCTGACTGGCTTTCCAAGTACTGTGCCCACCACTTCCACAGGCTCCTGGAAGAGCAACAATATTAACTGCAGCAATGAGAACTGCCAGATGCTGGTTTACACTCCTAGAGAGCTTGAACTAAAAACTGAACACACTTTTTACAACACAGGCTTCACCCCAGCTCTTGGGGGTTAGGTTTGTTCCTTTTTTACTCTAAAGAATTTCTCCCCATAAGTTATTAGGAGACTAAGTACTGGGTACATAAGGATGCTTGACCAAAACAAAGAGGTGGCCAAAAGTCAGGAGGGGGAGATAAGGACAGGGCTGGGGGCAGCTTCACTCTCTCTCGCTCCCTCTTGCTCCCAGCATCGCATCAGAGAGGACACGGCCAGGCTGCTGCTTGCTGCAGGAGGAGTTTTCTGTCCCAACGGTCTAGTCCTGAGAAAATCTACCACCATCTGCTCGTGGGCCCTGGAATGCTGAGCCCGCCTCCTCCTGCCCTGTTTGGCTGGCCCTGTCCCACCACTGCTGTTTCTTCGATACTGTCTTGAGGTTTTTTACTACTCTGTAGCCCCTCACTGCCCTGCTGGGATGTCCCTGACGTTCCAGCTACCAATAGCAGAGCTTCTGATCATCCACCAGCCCAGGATTTTTCCACCATTCCAGCTTGGTTGCTCTGAGTCCCAAGAGATTGGACTGCCCTGGGCTTTGTGAAACAAAGCCCCTCGAGGTTCCTGATTCTGTTATTATTATTGCTGTAGTTGTTGTTTGTTTGCCTTTGTTATACATACTAGTAAAGAACTGTTATTCCTATTCCCATACTTCTGCCTGCAACCCTCTTTAATTTTCTAAATTTTAATAATTTGAAGGGAGGCCCTGCCTCTCCTTAGTGGATACCTGTCTTTCAATCCAAGACACCAACCCAAGTGTGACACTCCCAAGATCTGCACTATACAGGAAGTCAGCCTGGATAACCAGTGTGGCAGTTCTTGAGCAAGTGCAGCATAAACCTGAAAAGCTGTTGGAGGGTCACAGTGGATAAGGCAGGGGTTGAGACTGAGAGGATTCACACTCTGTCATCCTCGCTCTCATCACAAATTGTACATGGGACCTGACAGCCCTGTGTAGAAGGAACAAGCACAGCACTGACTTGTCTTTCATCTTGTTGATATAGTTCTCCAGGGCTTGTAAGTCTTCAGAGAGCATTCGAGGTACTTCGAACCGGTGTGTGTCTGACTTTTCATAGCTGTAGAGAAGAAGAACATATTAAATGTGAAATGACAGCCCCCTTATTAGCTCTTTATGTGTAAAACATCCATTTAATCTTGTTTGCTAGCCATCAACTAACAACACTGGCAACAACTGCTTTAGCTGTATAAGTAAGTTCACTGTAAGATCAGTCGCAGTCCACCAGAACCATCAAAAATGAAAAGTTCAGTGGTACTGCCAAGCACTTGGAATGAGGGAGGTGTGATCTTCACAGCACAGGAAATACTTTAAAAGTGCCAGTGATGGCCCAAGTAAGTATTCCAGAAAGTTCCCCAAGCATCAAGCACACCCGGCTGGACAGGTCACAAATGCCCCAGGCTCCACAATGTACCACCCACTGCAACATCACTGCCCCTGCTGGAAGGTCACTGCCCTTACCCCAGCACCCACCTTGTCTAACCCCACTGCCCACCATGACCATCAGTGGGTCTGCATGAGCACAGCAGAGCTCTGCTTTGATTCTGAACAGAATTGACCTTACTGGATGATGGTGATGACAATTATGATGATGGGAACTTTCATATTGGAAAACTCATAGAAACAGGATCTCAAACAAGAAATACAAGACATCAAAAATACCCTCCCCTAACATCTCATGGGACTTGGCAGTCACAGGAGAGGATCAGGCACCAGAAGCAACCAAGTCAAACTAAATTCTGCTCCAGCAGTTGTGCCTGGGACTCTCGGGAAAAGCAAATCATGGAAAAGGAAGGAAAATATGGCAGTGGTCTTCCAGAGACAAACACAGGACTGGATATGAGTGAGGTTTAACTACTGGCTCTGACAGACTCTTGATCTTTTAAGACACTACACATTATTTGCATGGGAGGGTGCTGGGAGGTTTCACTGGGAATACTTTCACTTTGTGATATAGAAGGCACCAGAAACAGGAAAAGACTTCAGTTAATTTTTAGTGGTCATCATCAAACATCATCCTTCACTCATCTCCACAGGAGAAAGAGGCTTCCAGTCCCCCAGGCCCACCCAGCTGGTGCTTACTGGGTGAGTGCCAGGCTCTGCTGCCCGGTTGCCTCCAGGTGCTTCGCGTAGTTGTAGTGGGTGGTGCGCAGGTGAACCCGGTCATGAGCCTCGGCCGTTTCGATGGCTTTCTGCCACTGGTTGGAGGCCTGGTAGAACTTGTTCAAGAGGTCATACCGTTTGCAAGCCTTGTACAGCCACTCTGCATCCTCCTGGGAGAGGAACACCCAAAATCCCCGTCAGCCCTGACCACGCTGCACGTCAGTCGCACCAGGCACTGCGCCTTGGAGCAGTTTATTAGTGCAGGGCATTGCAATTCAATTAAAGTAACAATCATTCAGGCAGGGGGTTTAACCAACTAAATACATGTGGCCTGGGATAGCATGTTGTTGGGGAACAGGATGGTATGTAAAAATAAGGAAAGCACTCAGATCCTGACATTTGTTGTCCTAGTCAATCTAGGAGGGAGGGGAATGACACAAACAAGTCATCAATGGTCAAATGCTGTCATCAGGAGTGTGAATCTCCAAAAATGAAGACATGCTTAGGTGGGGGTACAGCCACTGACCATGTACCCACCCAGGGGTGAGGCTTAGGAAAAGATCCTGGCACTCAGGGTTTGAGAATTAAGGTGTTGGAAGCCAGGGAACCCCTGTGACCTCCCAGCAGGTCTCAGAGGCAGCAATGCTGTTCATGGACAACTGAGCTACATTCCTGGGAATAAATGTTAATAATTTATTATGGAATTAGAACAGGAGGGTTTTGCTGATGCTGACGCAAGGGTGAGCAAATTTGGAACTATTATTTTTATTCTCTGAGAGGTACTAACTCCCATGGAAGGAACATTTTCCTGCTCCACCCAACTGCTGTCCAGCTGAACACTATATTTAGTAAATTGATATTATCTGTCCAAGACAGAAAAATGCTTTCTGTCTCTTATTGTTTCAAATTTTAAAAAGCACAGAAAGTGGAAAAGGAAGATGCCTGCCCTAGGATTCTGTATGAGATGGAAAAATGTAGTAGAGCTGCATTTGTTTTGCTGTAGTTCCCTTCCACCTCTTCAAACAGATCTAAATATCCAAGAGAAGAAGCACTGACACTTTTCAGCCTCATAGCTTTCTCTGCCAGGAAGGTTTTACATTTAGTTTGAATTTTCCTTTTTTCCTTACCTTTAACTCAGAGACAGAGAGTAACTATTCTCTTTCTCTCTCTCTCTCTCTTATACTGATCAAATAACTATAAATTGCTAAATACCTTTTCAAGCCAAATTCTAATTATTTGGCTGTTTTCATTACTTCATTTTCTGTGAAATCTTTCCAAGAGCAGAGAAATTTGCATTGATTTTCTCTGAACCTTTTCCAGTTCACCAGCTTTTTTTTTCTATAATGAGCTACTTAAAAGGCTGGAAGTCATAATTCACAGTGGGAGAAGTCAGGATAGAAATCTGTGTGACTAGGCATCCCTGGGACAGCACAGGCAATGAATGTGACTGACCAGAGCTCTCCATCCCCCCAGGAAAAGTCTACTTTGCCTAAACTCCTTCAACAACTTCAGGTCAGCCCTCACTCTGTGACAGCACACAGCTCTAGCCTTTCACTCTAGAACCAAATAACTTCAAAATGGAACTTGTGTTCCATATCAGAGCTTAAATATTAGAGCTCCATATCACAGCTTAAAACATGTTTGTTGAAACATTTTAACTATAATAAAATATAGCCTTTTTAAAATCCAGTGAAACCTAGAATGATTGAGCTTGGAAGAGGTTTATGCCCCAGGAAGGCAGGTTTTTGTTAAATGTTTCACTCATAAAACAATCTTTAAAAGACATTTCCTTCAGTCAGCAGTTTCTTTCACTGAGTAATCTTTCAGAGTCTGATACAAACTCTTCACAACTTGGCTGTGGGATTTACCAGCATGCCCAGCTGTATGGCGAGCACAGCCACCCTGGCCTTCTGCTCTGGTTCTTGCTCAGCCTCCCGCAGTGCCTTGGCTCCTCTTGCATGACCCATGTGCCCCAGGCAAATTTTGGCAACATCAAGCCTGTGAGTCTTCACACACATGCGAGCCATGTTCTCCCAGACAGCCTCACTGCAGGAAACAGGAAAGAAAAAGAGAGCTGTTATTGTGTCACCGGGAAGGCAGGTGAGGTGTGAGGAGAGAGAGTGTGAAAGGGGAAACCATCAGTGTGTTGGGAATGGGGTGACTGTCACAGAGACTCCAACAGAGTGTGAGACCAAAGAGGAACAGAAGCAGGCCCACACACAAAGGTCAGTTCTTGACCCGAACCTTAAGGAAATATTTACACCAATGTCTAAACAACAGCAGCTACACCTCTACTCAGGAGACAGGCTGAGAGAGTTGGGGATGTTTTACCTGCAGAAGAGAAGGCTCTGAGGAGAACTTAAGAACACCTTCCAGTGCCTAAAGGAGCTCCAGGAGAGCTGGAGAGGGAGTTGGTACAAGTGATGGAGGGACAGCACAAAGGGGAATGGTTTTAAATTGAAAAAGGGGAGATGCAGATTGGAAGAAATTCTTCCCTGTGAGGTTGGTGAGGCCCTGGCACAGGCTGCCCAGAGAAGCTGTGGCTGCCCCATACCTGGAAGTGTTCAAGGCCAGGTTGAAGGGGGCTTGGAGCTACCTGGGAATAGTGGAAGGTGTCCCTGCCCAAAGCAGGGGTGGGTAGAACTACATGGTCTTTCAAAGTTCCTTCCAACCCAAACCAGCGCCCACCCTGCTGTAGCTGCAACCTATGGACAGTCACAACTCCCACACTGATGTTCAGAAATCAGAATTAAAATTATGAGAAGAGTCTTAACCTCACACTGGAAATCTCCTGCTGCAGTCTGGAGTAGTTTAAATACTGAACAACTATTGGGAGCCCAATTGTTGTACTCAGTAATAGGGAATAATGTGTAGAAAAATTACCAAACAACCATGTTCTAATTTAAAACTTGCATAAAACAGGCAAAAAGAAAAGCTTTGTGATGCTCAGAACAAGAACTCCTCAGGGCTATGAATTTGCAGTTAACACTGCAAAGTCCCCTGCCCAGGCAAGGCAGGACAGGCTGAAGACCATGCTCATGGCTGGAATGGCTGGCAGGATTGCTCAGCAGAACGACCACGACAGAACTGACCATCACAGAGTGGGACAAGCAAAGATTTTCACAGATTCTATTCACATTTGAGGCTCTTCAGAATTTCATGCAATATGTTTGACTAATAAAAACCATGAGCATTCAAAATAAAGTTTTTTTCAATGTCACCCCCAGCAGAGGTATGGTTTGTGTCGTTCTCAGGCACTAACACAGCACAAAGTACAGATCTAAATTTTAAAAGCGGGAGGAAAAAAAGAAAATAATAGAATAGAATGACACTTTATGACCTGCCACCAAATTCCCTTCCAGTTTTCCTATGATTAAAATGTTTTTCTGTTTCCAGTGGCTGTGGGAAAGCCCTGCACAAACAGGAGAAAGTGACTAACTGGGAAGCAGTGGAACAGGTGAACCACAATGTGCTCTTCAATACATACACTAAGAAAAGGCACAGGAAAAATTCTTTGCATAATTTGCTTTAGAATTAGAGCATCTTTTACTTGCAGTGCGACTCATAAAGGTTTCAGGTAGTAATCAACATAAGTGATACAGACTTCACTGAGAACAAACAGTATAGAGAAAAAAAAAGGAACAGAAGTGATAAATCAGGGACAAATTTCAGAAAGATCAGAAGTGGTTTTGGTTTAGAAAAGCAAAAATGCATGTCTGAGTGCCACCTTTCTTACAACTGAATGGTATTCAAACACAGACTCCTCATGCTCTTTACCTACATGTCCAAGCTCTCCAGCTGAGGAGCCAAAAGGAACATTGAAATAAAGCATGAAATAAAGGTAATTTCAGACCTGGAAGAGCCTGACAGAAACCAGTGCTAGATCCTTCTGCGCATCACCCCTCAATACAGAAATGCTGCCTTGTGTCAGCAGATGTGACCTTCCTAATTTCTGAAAAGTTGAAACAGTTTTCTATTTTATTCCAGACACTATCTGTATCTGGAATTGGAAAAAGTGGGAAAAACATCTTTAAACAACATTGACATTATCAACATGATGTTAGTTATGTTCCCCTGGCTTTGACCAACACAGCCAGTTGAGTTCTGTCCTTAGGAAAAGCTGCTCAAGGCTGTGTCTGGGCACAGCTGTGCTTCACAGCACTTGAGGAGAAGTACATTTTCCAAGCCCTGCATTGTGCCAGAAGAAGCTGCCAACAGCCACTTGGCTCTGGGTGAAGGAATGCATGTCTGTACTGGGCTTTGTCAAGCTGACTAACAGTGAGTTTCTGAAAGGAAATCAAAGTCTTTATTTTTCAGAGCTCTGACAGCTCTCAACTCCCTCCATGCAGGAAGATGAGAGTTCATGGGCTCAAACAGGCAAGCGGATGAGATTCTTATTTAGACTACAGGGAGTGGAAACTTTTGAGAGGAAACAGACTACACCGTGTATTTTAAAGTACAAAGTTAAAAGATAAGAGCGTGCAGAGAGTCACAGCAGGATTTAGGAGATGTTGCTCATCATCTCTCAGCTGTGTTCAGCTTTCCTGGATGGCAACAACTCGTGCCAATGTCAAAATGCAGCAGGAGTTGCTGCCCCTAGGTCTCCTCCTTGGGAGCTCTTGCCCCCACCCCCAATACCTGCCTGTGGGCCATGCGGGCACCCAGGTTCCTCTGCCCTGAGGAGCTGGAGTTCTGCCATCCCATCTCTTTCTCCTCCACTCTGAAACATTTGCAAAATGAAGCCGAGAGGCTTGAGCCATGGGGTCAACAACAGTCAGCTGTCAGGGGCAGCAACAAACACAGAGGGAGAAACATCTGCAATCGATGTGCTCTGCAGTTGGTTTTATTCTGGTAGGCACTGCCTTCTGCCACCCTGTCTGGGCAGAGGGTGAGCACACCAGGCTCAAACTGCACCAAAGACACTGAATCTGGGAGTGCTCACGGCAGAGCACAGCTTGCATGGACTGTCAGCACAGAGATCACAGCAAGAGATAAGAGGGACACCAAAGAAAGGTGTCCCTGCCCATGGCAGAGAGTTGGTGCTAGATGGTTCTTAAGGTCCTTTCCAACCCAAACCATTCTATGATTCTAAGATTCTGAGAGACATGATCAGAGCAGTTCACCAGCACAAGAACCCACAGCAGGCAAGACCACTGACTCCCTCTGACCATCCCTTCTCCTGCTTCTCCCCTGCAGAAACCTGAAGGAGTGTTTCACCTAAGGAACCTTGCTCTGGCCAGAGTGGTTCCCATACCCCACTGAGTTTGATTAGCAGCTGCACAGGGCAGAGCAACAGCCATGGCCCCCATGGAACTGCAGCAGAGACTGGTTCTTTCCAGTAGACACATCCTTTACCAGAGGGACAATGCTCTGATAAGGTACATGGAGAGGAAAGGGTAGGGAAGGGGAGGGGATCCTGGGAGTACCCACAACCCACTTCCATTTCTCTCTGTGTTTCATGAAGACCAACGTCAGCCACAAGATGCACAACCTCCCGGCAGGCACGTACCTCCAGCAGCAGGGCAAGTTTTGCTCCCCCTCAGAAATGTGGGCAGATAGATGTGGGCCTGGTGAAGGAACAAGAAACAGGAGGTGCAGAACAGGTTCACTTAAATCCCAGGGAAAACAACAGTTTATCTCCCAACAGCTGCCAGTGTAGTAAGAAAGATGAATCTGTTCATGCATCCCTAAAAGGCAGCAATGCTCCTTTCCAGGCCTGGCCCTGCTGTCCATATAAAATGCCAAGTAATATTTTTTCCTGCTCTCAACTCTAACTCTGGGAATTTCCTGTTCTTCCCCTCCTCCTCCTTTCATCCCCCTGAAAAGCCTCTCACATCTGTACTTCATCAGCCAAAGCTGGAAACGTAATGAAGCCCAGGCACAGCAGCAGTGGGAGCAGAGCCATGGGAAGGCATCCCAAGCAGCCTGGGAGCCCCAAGCCCCCCACCAGGCACAGGGATACACCATCCACTGCTGCACCCTGTACTCCCAGGCTCCAGGTCACATCCACAGTGCCAGGGTTTTGGGAAGCAAATGACGCCTCTGAAGAGTGGACACAAATTTTGCCACATATTTGATGAAAGTTTCCTTGCTTTGTATCTGGCCTTTCATATCTGTGTTTTCTGTGTTTACAGCATCCACAGTCTGATCTCACAAACTCTTCTGTTCCCATATATTTTTCATTGCCTATATAGCATGAAAGTTTAAAGAAAAAAATGGAATATTATTTAGAAGTGCTGGAGATTTATATGTCTGAAGCATCTCAGAAAAACCTTTTCTCCCTGTATTTAATGGGCTATATTTGGAAAATGAACATTGATTAGGATCAGGGTAAAAAGAATTTATCTCTTTTCAATTTGGGCCCCACTTTGTTGAACTGGGCCCTATAATATACACACTATATATAACAAATTAATAGTGCATCCTGTAATGTTATAGATATATATATAGATAATCAAAGAACCGCACAATAGTTTGGGTAGGAAGGGACATTAGAAATCATCTTGTTCCAAACCCCTGCCAAGGGCAGGGACACCTTCCACTAGGCTGGAAAACTTCAAGGACTTGAGAAAATGAGGTTTTATCTGATGTAGCTAAATTAGGTTTGATGCTTTTAAAATGCATTGATGGGATTCTGGTTATATCTTTCTGTGGGACTAAAAGACAACAAGGAACTAAGTAATAGATGAAAAGTTGTAACAGTTCAATGAGACTCTTGATAATGTTAATGATATTCAATGAGCTACTCTAAGAAAGGTCAGGCATTTTTCATGTATGATCCATACACTGAAAACTGATGAAAACTACTCCTAAAAACTCTTCCCTGGCAGAAACAGACCATTTGATAAAGGAGCTTCACAGAATATTTCTAAAATGTCCCATTGAATACACAGCTTTGTTCCAAACTTACCCTCATAAAACCAACACCAAGAAATGGCTCCGTGTGGGTTGTATGACACAAACCCCTGTGCCCCACAGAATGCAGTGAGTGCTGCAAAATGCACATCCTGCTGCCTGTTTGTCAGCAAAGAAGCATTCACTAAGGTAGGTTTTTTTTAAGGATCAGGATTCTCATACTGTTTAAATTGGTTATTAGGGAAAATTTCTTCATGGAAAGAGTGGTCAGGCACTGGCGCAGCTGCCCAAGGCAGTTGTGGAGTTGTGGAGTCACCATCCCTGAAAGGATCTAAAAGCTGTGTGGATGTAGCACTTGGGGACATGGGTCGGTGGCTGGGGCAATGGTTGGACTTATCTTTTCCAACCTTTAAGATTCTATGACTATACTGATGTGTTCAGTCTTTGTAAAATATAATTACTATTGTTTTTAATGTTACATGAGAAGGAAGCTTGAGCCCTGATGAAAATACATACTCAGACTTCATCAAATCACAAAAATCAATTGCGGGGAGGCAGAAGCAGGTGTGTGACATTTCCCTAAAGGTAAATCTCTCCTGGTGTTATCTAAATATAAACGTCATCTGCCTTGCTGCTGAATCCCTGGATTACAATAAACACGGAATCATAATAACAAATAATCCAAGGGGATTAAAATAGGCAAAGACAGTCACTGCTGGTAGGAAATTTCTTTGAAGAATGGCAGACACAGTGATTTTATAGTGGAAGTTATAAAACCAACAATGTCCAGAAACATGTCCAATCACAGGGAAAGGAAGAAAACAAAGATCCTATAGGGCTCTCAAGGGATGAAGGTGCTCTAAGTACTTAAAGCTTAATTTGTTTAAAGATTAAAAATTATCAGAGCACATGGAGGAGGGTTGAGTTCATAGCCACGTTAGTACATTCAACTTCACTGGCTGAAAACTAATTATAGGAGTATATCAGTTTTATTGGATTTCCCCCCCCCCAGGTCTTGAAAATAAAATGTTGCCTTGCAAAAAAATTCATACCAGTTTCTTTCTGTGTGTTGGGTCAGGGCAGGTCAGCTGGTTAGAGGCAAAGCCTCTTGCCTGGCAAGACAAGCTATAAAATTAAATCAGTTTCTAATCTAATTTATTGATTATAGGGATGTGAACTCCTGTGCCAGCCCCTCAGGGTGTGGTGGTGCCTGGCAAGGCAGGTCTGTGCCAGGTCTCCTCAGTGCTGACCAAATGTTGTGCCTTCAGTTCAGCATGTACAAGGCAATGCTACACTCGTGCACTTTTTGCAGCCTGAAGAACTGTGCCAAGCTCACCTCAGGAGGGGCATAATCCCAGGGCCGGGCAGTGCCCACCAGAATCTCTGTCCTCGTTCAAGTGCTGCTGAGGCAGCTGATAGGAATAGCAAAGAGCCGTTTGGAGTGCCAGTCTGGGCAAGACCGCTCTGTAAACAACCAGGTTCAGGGACAGTTTGGAATGTCCTCAACTCTCTTTACCCGGTTTATCAGAAAAGCACCTGCCTCCCCCTGTGGTAGTCTATTCCGTAGCCGCTGTCAGCAGGGACATGCCATCAAGCACCTGACAGCAGTTTCCACCCCCTGGGCACCGAGCAGGGTGGGCAGCCTCCCTCGAGGCTCTGCGGAGCCGCCAGCGCGCCCAGCACGCCGGGGCTCGGGCTGTGCCAGCCCCGCACCGGCGCCGTGCGGTGACTCAACCTCACACCCCAACACTTGCCCCTGCCTTTACAGACACCCCCAAACCGGTTTGCGATCGGTTTGAGAATCTCGAGATTTTATACTTCCTATTTATCTGCCACGGTCCCTCCTATGGTGCAGAGAGGACACGGACATCAGGGCACCCCCGCAGCCCTTTCGTCGCGCTGTCCAGCAGCGAACCACAATATTGTTTTGCTTCTATTAAAAGGTATTTCAAAATCCCTCTCCTCGATCCGCTGCCACAGAGCTGATGCCCCGAGGGCTGAAGCTGGGATTTCCTTCTCTCCTTTTCCCGAGGAGCTCCGCTGTGCTCCCCGGGCTCTCCGGGACACTGCATGTCCCGGCAGCCCTGCTGGGGGCAGCGCCGAGGGGAGGAGGCGTGAGGCAGGGAGGGGGCTCTCAGAGGGGAGGAGGAACAACTTTAGAAGTCTCCATAGTCTTTTCCTTTCAGGAAACACATCCTGTTAATGTTTGACCGCCGTGGCAGTGACTTTTTTTTGCAGTCGACTACGCCCGAGGCTCACCAAAACGAGCCACAAAAGCAGCCATTTCCTCTTGGTGGGGAGGTGGGGGGGCCTTTTCCTCACTGCAGTGGCTGTTCTCATCCCGGCACTCACAGCTCGACTCTTTGGAGAAGGACAGGGCAGAGCAACCTCCTCGAGATACTCCAGACTTGCAGATCACCTTTGGGATGACCGCATTCTCCTCTGGCTCAGCTTGGCTTTGAGAGGATGACATCTGTCACCGTTTGCAGGATATTCTGAAGTTTGCACCCAAACCCAGGTTTTTGGAACAGCACTGGTTGGCTTGCAGGACCCAGTGCTCGGCAGGCTACAGTGAGCATCCCATCCCACTTCTGCCCCACCTCAGCTCAGGCTCTCGTGCCCCAAGACTGGATTCTGTCTGGATTCACCCCGTCCAACACGGAATGGACCTCCCTGTCATCCAGTTCACCACGGGACTGGCATTACTTATCAAAGTGCAAGAAGGTGGATAAGTCAACGCTGGGAAGGACCTAACAAAGCTTCTTTGTGTTCTTATTTTATGGAATTCTCCTATCTACCTCAGAAAATTCTCATTTCCTTGGTCAGAAATCCCTCTGGAGTTGATTTCAAGAATGAACGGTGATGTCCTCTAGCACCTCGTAACATCCCAGCACAGCGGCCTGTTCCCAGCCCAATTTCAATGTGCTGCAGCTGACTGGGACCTTGTGTCGTCTGCAATTAGAGACTGGCAGCAAGCTGACAGTCAGATATGACTGTCCAGAAACTGGTAGCCACAGCTGTGTTGGTAGCCCTGGTCTCACTCATCCTTAACAACGCGGCTGCCTTTACCCCCAATTGGGTGTACCAAACGCTGGAGGACGGGCGCAAGCGCAGTGTGGGGCTCTGGAAGATGTGCTGGCTGGCAGAGCGGAGCAAAGGGAGTGTAAGCACCAGTGCCAGGCACGGGCAAGGGGAGGAGCAGGAGTGTGAAGCCCTGGGCTGGGGTTCAGAGTCGGCCGGGTTCCAGGAGTCACGCAGCACTGTCAAACGTAAGTGCAGCTTCTTATCTTCTCTGCAGACATGATTGATAGGGTGGACCTGGTCCCCAGGAGTTCAATGGCCAACCCTGAAATCATGTTATCTGTCTTAGTCTAAATATCTCTTCACATTCATTCCCAAATAAATTAATTTTGGAAAATAAGAGGCATGATGTCCACCAGTGATGAACTAAACTCCTCCTCCCCCATCAAAACCAGTGATCTGCATGGTGCTGCCTGGTTTATATAGCCCAGGAATGGATCTGCTTTGAAAAAATTATCTAAGAAGTGTACGCCTGAAGTTCGGAGACATCTTGGGCTCACTTCTCCCTCCTGGGTTCCTGCCATAAGATATCCCCTCCTCCTCAGTACAACAGCAACCACAGTTGCTCTGAATACCCTAAAACTAAAAAAAAACCAACAACCCAAACCCAAAATGGTATTGCAACGAATGACATGTTATTTCTCGCTTTTGTTTGCTTTTGTTGGAAATGCAAGGAGCAGAAAAGACAGAAATAGTTGTAGCAAAAATACGTAAAATTGAGAAAGGTCTTAAAATGTGTAACCACTCTTCTTGGTGAAAAAATACAATTAATATACAACTTGGTGACTACAAAAATCATTACCTATGGTGTATTTTTCATTTTGCACTTTCACAGATTGTGAGATCTGAACCATGCAAATAGCTTACACCGAGCTAGGGAAAATTACTGGATAACATGAGAATTACAGAACTGATTAACAAATAATAAACCTTACGTATCACATTCATAGCATTAATGGTGCAACACTGCTCTCCCGGATCAGAACTGTGGGTAACAGGATCACAGAAAGGCTTGGGTTGGAAGGGACCATAAAGACTCTGTCCAAAATACTTGCAGACACCATGGCTGGGTCCACAACTACCCTGGTGCCAACAGGTTTCTCCCCTAAACCCCCTCCACTCCCAAGAGCCAGGCTGTGAGCAGCCATTCAGAGGAGAATCAGTGCTTCCGCTGCACCCTTCAAGGCATGAAATTTAACAGAACAAATGGCTATAAAGTCCATGCCTCAACAGACCACAGGATTCTCCCAGGATTTCAAGGATGCTCATAAACAGCTCTGGCATCTCTGAGGGATGGTTGGCAGTATCTGTAACATACATGATTTCAAACCAGTTTTTTTTTCATGGTTTGAAATGTGGAGAAAAAGTAACTGGTCCTTGGAGTTTCTTAGATCCCTCTGGAGAGAAATCAAAGAAATATTAGAGGAATTTCTTTTAAAAATGCGGACCCATTCCAGATCATATTTTCCAACAAAATTATATAGAAACATTTTTTGCACATTTCCTGAGTTTGCATAAATCACAAACAGAAAATTTCTCAAATGTTTTAAAGTCCTTACCCTTTCAATATTTTTTTAACTGAAAGAACTTTTATAACAATAAATAGTTATAAAAAGGATTAGACTATGGGAGAAGTTACTTGATGTGTTTTTGCAGTTTCATCTCTGGAATCACTTTCCCAATTAATACTGATAAGCCATATTCTAACTTGAAGAACATGTGTACCATTCACAAATAGTAAAAGTACATGTTATATACTGAACACTGGAACAAGCTTCTGCACAGAGAATTTGGCTTCTGCAGCATTTTTAACACACAAGCTTGTACCTCTTGCTGTGTGTAGGCCAGGAGGTGTGTGGTACCGAAAGATGAGAGGTATTAAGTTTCGTGGCAGAACCGTCTGGGCAGCAGTTTCTGATGTCAAATGGAAGGATAATCTGACAGAAAATTTGAAAATTTCCAAGTAATAATTATAGCATGATCACGTCCTTAGAAGAATTATCTGACAACCACTGTTAAAAATTCTAATTTAAAGGAGGCTTTTCAAGCCCAGGAACTTGATCTGTACAGGAGTAAAGCATCCATTCCCCATTTAATCTGGAAGGAAATAGTAGGCAAAGGCCAATTCTGAATCTTGATAAAGCATCTAAAGGAAAATCCTCCCTCGCCAGTTGTGTCATGACAAACTCAGTAGGAAACACAACTGTGGCATTTATTTTTAAGACAGTTTTGTTTCCATGGAGGTACACATGGTCAGTATGGGCCTGATTTTGCATCCATGGATTTGTCATCCTAAAGAACTTCTCCAATAAGAAATCACACATTTATTTTAGTAATACCTATGGCAATCCTCATCTGTCAGTTGTAGATAAATCACAGACACGCAGGGGTGTGTGTATGCATATGCATACATACATCTAAAAATAACTTTATGAAGGAAAAAAACCACCTTCCTCAATGCTGAGTTACCACAAAGAATTTTGGATGCGATTTGTAGAACAATGTAGAAAAGCTGTTCTGCCAATAGCAAAGTGTAAGAGGCCACAATCTGGCTCATATAAAACAATGTATTTATACACATACAGACATACATATTTCAGAGGCAAGCCATTTATCTCACGGTTCAACAGAAAAGCTGCAAACTTTTTGGGAATTTGCTTGTCCATACACTAAAGACTCTCATCCATGCAGTATGTAACAGCCAACTATAGGCACTGCTATAAGCTGGCTTCCTCCCTGGCAGAGAGAAGTACCTTCTTAGAACCTGCTTTTCACTGACTTTCTCTGCCTGCTGTTTCCTCCCACTGAAATCACAGAATCATGGAATGGTTTGGGTTGGGAAGAACCTTCAAGTTCATTGCATCCCAAACCCCTGCCATGGGCAGGGACACCTTCCACTATCCCAGGTTGCTCCAAGCTCTGTCCAACCCGGCCTTGGACACTTCAGGGATGGGGCAGCCACAGCCTCTCTGGACAGCCTGTACCAGGGTCTCACCAACCCCACACAGAAGGATTTCTTCTTAAAAATGTCAAAAAACCCAAAAAGAAATCCAGGGACAGGAGTAAATTATGTTAAAAATACAGAGAAATGAAGCGTTGCAATTTGAACTACTTCTGCAAGGCACAGTATCAGAAGTGCAGGCAACCGATTCCGTGGGAAAGCGCTTCAATCTGTCCTTCAAACCTCACTGCTCCTGGAAGTGGAGATCCTGTGCCCTTTCATTTGTCTTTATCTACCTTTCTCACCCTCTTGCTGTGCAGCCCTGCACCTCTCATTCAACCCCCTATGATGCTGAAAAGCTTCTATGATGGTTCAGATGACTAACAGCAAAAGAATCCCCAGGTTAGGGTGGAAGTTTTGGACATGGGGTGGGATCCGGTTTTTTGGTGGATAGTTTTTCATTGGATGAAGCAGTGGTATCAGAGTCCAACAAGCGCTGCTGCTAACATTGAGAGAAAGGTGCAAAGGAGGAGTGAGATGGCTCCTTTTTTAGTGGTAATAACTCTCAGATCTCAAACCTTCACTTATGTTGAGAATCAGCCGAGCTGTGATGACATCAATCTAAGCTTTTATAACTTGAACAAACCATGGAATGATACAAACTTAAATGCTACACTGACAACTCACATTGTTATTAGCCCCTCTTCAAACACTTTAAGGAAACCTAGCCAGGTAGTCTAGCTCTCCTGTCACCTGAGTGCAGGCAGACATTTGACAGAGATTAAGGAGCTGCAGTTTCAGAGCTGTTGAAAAATTTTGGAAGATTATTCTCTTGCTTACATGTCTTAAATGCTTCAGAAAAAGTCCAGAGGTAGTAGCCTCACAGCCTCAGTAAGAGCTTGGGTAAGACAGTATGTCATGAGTAGTCAACACTGAGCTTTGTGCCCATGTCACATGTGAGCACGGGCAGCACACCCAGCAATGTGGCCCCACACAGGGACACGTGAGCTACCCTGAGTGGTGAGAACACTACACCACCAGTGATGCCTTTTAGAGCCAACCCTCCTCAAAGCCACCTAGGTCCTGGCCCAGTACCAAGCCACGAATACTGCACAAACACACCAGATTAGTAGGAATCAACTTAGATATTTTTAACCATACTGCAGGGTACAAATATGCCCTTAAGTTCTGCCATGCTCTGACGCTATCTCTGGATGGGCACAGGGAGATGATTTATTCATCAGCTGAGGTGACAGTTTGTCCCTCTTTGTCTAAAGAACATTAGAAACAATGTAGGAGTGCAGGAACAGGGAAGAGTTTAAAAGACACAAAACCTCACTGGGTTCTTCAGGGCTCAGGAGACATAAGGAAAATAGCAACAGCAGGATGCATGTTCCAATTTCTGATGCTCAGAGCTGGACTGCTTGTGGGAATTGCAGTTCTAACAAGGAGTGCAATTTATGCCAGGGAGAAGCACAGCATCAGAAGCAGTTACATGACTGCCACAGGGACCCCAGGTAAACACCTGTCCAGCCTGGATGGATGATTGTGGCACACACATGGACACAGGGACATGTGGTGGCTGAGGCAGGATGCTGCTCAGGGTGGGAAAGAGGAGCTGAGGTTTGCTAGCTGTTCACCTTCATGCCCATGTCCACTGCATTTACACAAAGTTCCAATGTCTCCAAAATTTCCAATTTCTCTGAAATTTGGCTGGCTGGAAGCCAGGCTGAGTCAAGCAGCTGAGTGTGCTGTAGATGTGTTACTTGTATACATATATATATTTCCATATAGGGAAACCCAGAGGCCAAGAGCATCTGGAAAACACAGGAACTACCATCAGATTAAAAAAAGCCCCAAACCTTATTATACACATATTGCCTGACAGACTGCTCAGGCTGTTCCAAAGAGATAAGGCAGCACGGGCAGTTGGCAGCTCAGGGTTTGTGATTTCCCATCCAAATATCTGAAATATGAGCAACATTTAAATAAGTGACACTACTAATTTAATGATGGAGGCCAGCAGAGATGAATTCTGAGAGACATGGCTTTTCAACTTAGAGTGAATGTTCATTTTAATGTCGGGGTGCAATTCCACGTACTCATTTTGGCAAAGTGCAAAACTCCTTGCAATTCAGGACAGGAAGATGAACCTAATACATGTTTCAATGCAGTACATACACAAGTCTTGCACAGAAATATTGTCAGAGCAATCAGAGTTTGGTTACTCTTGCCATCAAAATTTTGAAATCAATTAAAGCATTATGAATGAAAAGGCTCTGGAGCTTTTGAAAATTTCAGATTAATGCATTTATCAAAGCCACCAATACAGAATACCCTGCTGAGTTTTATAAAGAGGCAAATCATGATATCTAGACAACCATATCTCACCAGAAACAGCTGTGTCTATTGAAACTAATTACTGTATTGAAGGCTCTCAATTTTGGGTTTGCAAGGGCCCATCACTTAACCATAAGCACTTGCTTATGTTGAAAATAATTAATGGAGCCATGTCTTCACTCCAAAAGTAACGACTGAAGCTGTTATAAAAAACACTCACCAACCACACTCTCCTCTCCCCAACAAGATCTGTCTGCCTTTCAAAATAAGTACTCAAATGTGGAGTTTCACACTTAGATGAGCTGAATGGTTAAGTTCCAAAATACCTAAAGCGCTGGAAGATTCCACCAGTTTGTCACATCAGAACATTACTGTAATTGTGCCAAAACAGATTGGGTTTTCCCTGCTCCCTTCCTCTTCCTTAAATTACTGTTTTTAAGCAAAAAAAGCATAAATTGTATACTTCACAAAGCCTCCCAGGAGGTGAAAAAAGCAAAATAATTTTTAAGATATCCATCCATTCATAATTTTTAAGATATTAAGTCAGCAACAGAATGTACTGAGGAGACTTGTTGCTGAAAGCTCTATGGCTACTTAAAAGTATCCTTTAAAAAGAGCAGAAGAGACTTCCCTTTTCAGGACAAAGTCAGTAAGACCTGCAAACAACATAATCATGTGGAATGAGTACAAGGCGAAAAAGAAGTTCAGATCTGTTTCACTTTTAAAAAATTAGTGACTATTAAGACCATCAAAATACATTTGCATCACATAAGCACCTCTTTAAACCATCCCATGGTCTCAGTGACACAGTCACACAAAGGTGCACTGAGATACTGCCAGCATTTGGCTTAGTTTGTTTCACAAGTACTTTTAAAGTGTCTCCATGTATTTCCTAATTCATACTCAAAGAGGTTAGCAATATAAATACCACAAGTTTAAATTGACAGAAGAAATTAAATGTCAAAGACTTTATAAATAGAGCACAGGTTTGGGAGGTATAGCATGATGCTGATAATTACAGTGGTTCTATTTATTGTCCCTATTATCTCAGAATTGTTTTAACAGTAAGTGCTGAGCTCCTATGCCCATGTTATAAAATGAAGCACACTTGTACTTGGCACTTTCATAGTGCTCTTGGTATCCAAAGGCACAGCTTCAGCTGATTTCCATGGCAGTTGCAGAGACTGCTCAGCACTTCTCACCTTTGTTGACAATGCTGACATCCAAAACAAAAGAAACACATCATTCATTGCCAAAAGTTTGACTGAAGTGATTTTTTTTTTTAATTCTAAGGAAGGATTTCTTCTAAAATTATTTATTAATACTGAATCCAGCTCTCCAGGCTGGCACTCAAGTTTATGAACAGCAGGACCATAAGTAAGAGTCAGCAAGACAGAAGCCTTACTTTTTCTGACTCTTGCCTTTTATCCATTTAGGTTCAGGCCTACTATTCTGGCTTTTCCTAATTTTGGTACTTGGTTTGCATTTCTGAAGTCCCTATAATGTAGATTTTTAAAATTACTCCAAAAGGCTGAAAAGTATGACGCATTCTTCATCTCAGGATAACAGCTCAGCAAAACATCAAGTTCTAGAGGAAAACAGCATGCTCAGTTAGAATCTCTGCTTATATTAGAGAAAACCTAATTACTTATCTAGTTAGATTTTTATCAAAAGATTATGATCTCAGTCTGCAGACATTCAGCCCAAGAAGATGAAGTCTAGCACAGTTACAAGAAACTGAAAATGGGTTCTAATAAAAGTAAGTGAAGCAACTTAAATGTAAGGAGCATTACCAGCTTCATCTATAATCAATTAGAAATGTCTTTTCAGAAACAAAACATTTCTTTTCCTTTCCAGAATAAAGTCATGTATGAACATGAAGCACTTAAAAGAACAATCACGTACATGTCAGAATGTGTCCTCAATAATTCACCAAGTGATTAACAAATAAACCCAAGAACCACAGCAAACAGCATCAACAGATTTTTTTTTTTAATTCCTTTAATTACAAAACCAAGAAGCAACATACCTCAAGACATTTAAAGAATGGAGGTAATCATAGCTGCAATCAGCTTCACAGCGAGCTAAGGTGGCACCATCCTTCAGCTGAGCATAACCCATCCTGCATTATTAAGAGTCTAAGAGCTAACTAAGAATTTAAGTACCATTTCTGGGATGCAACAGACTTAGTGTCCCACAGTGGACAGGGGTAACAGCACACTCCCAGTCAGCTTCTGCAGCTCAGATGCCAGCAGGAGATTGTGAAGGCACAGAGACGCTGGGAGTCAGCACCATCCCCATGTATAAATCTTTGGTCACTAGATTCTTCCCAGGGCTGGACATTTAATAACTTACTCACAGAAGCTGGATTAAAGTTTGCACTAAAATTTTTGTTTATCAAGAGGGGTCTTTCTCAGGGGGAGTTTTAGACTGCTATGAAAATATATTGAGCCATTTTGCTTAATTATTAAAAAGCCTGAATTCTCGCTAAACTGTTTTTTTTCCTCTCTATGCAGTCAGAAAAGAAATGCTCACATTTTAAGCAATTAACATAATGTGATTTTCCAGTGAGATTGTCCTTCCTCATTATCCCAAAACACTGCAAATTACTCCTCAGTATGACTAACCTACTTCTGCAAACAGTCCTGGGGCTATCATGGATCAAAACAACAAAACTGCTACCTGTAAGTAAGAAAATCAAATTAACAATCCAGGTGGATACAGATGGTTTAGGAAGTGAGCAAAACAACAAGGAATCTGACTTTGTCTCATCCTTAGAATTTGGGTTTGACTCTTGATTGATCCCTGTTTTAAACAAAGCAGAATTCATTAAGCCAGTACCCTGGCTGCACAAGAGTCCCAGCTGGATGCCCTGTCCAGGAATTAACTGCTTCTCTGAGAAAATGGGGCCCACAATGGGCTTCCAGAATGAAAAAAAAGCAGAGACTAGCACTGTACGCTGATGAACAGCAGATACTTAGAGCAGAGGTTTTGGAGCCATTCAACTCCAACCTCTTCCAGCTCTCAACAGCCAAGCTGCATCTTAAAGGAGGTGCATAAAGGTACGGGTAGAGGGTTTGTCCTCCCTGTTTCACCTGTCAGATGCACACAAAGAAATGAACACCTTCTGCAGTGTCTAAGTCTGTTCTGCTGGAAGTATTGACCTCTAGCTACATGGAACATCCACCTCTGGCCACAGGGAACTCCATCACTGTTAAATTTCAAGAGATGAGTGACATTAACAATGAGGTCAAAACAAAAAAAGGAGGATATCCAAAATACCAAATACCTATGTCATGACAGTATTAGGCAATAGATTCTAGAAGTGAGGGGTTCGCACAAATGCCACCACTAACTGTGCAGACACTAAACCCACTGTGCCCATATTTGTTTTAACATATTGTCATTAACAAACAGAATGCAAAAGCTGATGAAGTCTGCAGTGGCCACAAAAAGTGGCACTGAAAACATGGCTACTATAAATGAAGATGAAATGGTTGAACAACTGATCCTAAATTTATACTAATTATCAAATCTATAGAAAACTCATCAGAATAGACTAAAGCTGGCTATTGAGGCATTTTTGCTGTACATGTAATTTAAAATAGAGTAAAAGAGCACAAAGGTAAATACTAAATTTTACAGCTTTTACGAAAACTATATTGCAGGCAGTTTTATAAGAGATTAGAAATATTTATTCCTGGATTAAGCAGTCCTTCAAGCAGGAGAAGAGCTTTATGTCCTGGCCTTCTTAAACAAGATTTCCCTCTTCAATGGCTTTGGGCTGAGCTCTGAAGAAATACTTTGACATTGCACACTCAATTCCCTTTCTTGATCCATACTGTCCATTGGTTGTTGTCACTAAAATGAGGCCAGAGATGCTGGTGCAGAAGCTTAGTTTAGGGTTGTGTATGTACAAAAATAAAATGACAATGTGCTGAGCTGACCACATGCAAAGTCACAATGGCTGTGAGTAAGGAAGCACAGTTACTTCGCACTTTCAGGCTGAATACAATTAACAAGCTCTACTGCAAGAAGAATGAACTTTATATATTATTATAAGAGTTATACATTATTGATGGGCTCCCCACGGTAGGGGTGGAGTCCCCATCCCTGGAGAGATTTACAACATGTGTGGATTTGGCACCTGGGGACATGGTTAGTGGGGGTCTTGGCAGCGCTGAGGGAGCAGTTTGACTTGATCTCAGGGCTCATTTTCAGGCTAAATGATTCTATGATTCTAAGATTGCTTTTTTTCCCAAGAGGAATCATTACAATTTTAGAACAAAATCAAAAGATGACAGATCACACATTAAAGCTGTTGGAATAAACCAACATCTCTCATATGAGAGATGGGAAGGTACTCAGGTTGTAATACTTCATTCCAGAAAAGTAATTGTCTTCACATTTAATGAAATCATACCAGCTACTTCCTTCTTATTCTACCAGTCAGCACCCTGTTGCAGCTCCATGGACCATATGCAACCTTCTTTCTGGTTAACAGGAGCAGCTATGCAAAATACCCATTGCATTTCCACATCTCCCAGAACAGTGTAGTGTATTAGGGCAATAAACATCCCTAAGTGTGGAGTTCTTACAAATAGCACCAAAGACCGTGCTACCCATTCAATGCACTTCCAGCTGCAGGAGAGGACAATAATCAAAGAACCATTTTGTAAAGATTAAATTGTTACAAATTTGCCTGAAGTTCAACTGAGTCACAGTCAGAAACTTACTATTTTTAGTATACATGATGTAACATCATCTGTGGCCAAGCTTAAAGTCTGTAATACAGTGAAGTGTTTTAACAAGTCACTAATAGCAGCAAAAGCAAAAATTTGGTGTTAATTTCTGTGTCAGGGGCCAGTATGTATTTCTGGCATAAACTTTAGACTTCTAAAGATTATTGATATACAGAGGTGGGGTTTTTTTGGTGGGTTTTTTTGTTTGTTTGTTTTGTTTGTTTGCTTTGTTTTTGTTCGGTTTTTTTTTCTGAGCTCATGCATAGTATATGCAGACAATGCAAGAGAATCCCAAGAGAATCCATTATGGCAACAATATTTTAATTTGACACTACAGATAGTTCTGTCACCAAATGAAAGTACTAATAATGGCTGCAAGCCTGCTCTACTTTGGGCATTTCTTCTTTCAAAGTCATTACCATCTCTGCAGCAAGCACTGGTTCGAAGTATTACAGAAGTCCATCTGAGTGGAAAAACAGAACACACTGAATGTTCAAAGTTTACTGGTGTTTACCAAGCTCAGACATCCAACTGTGATTCCATTATCCAATGTGCTCCATGACTTGTGAGTATTCGACATGGCAAGAGACAGAAATGCTGCCAATGCTAAAAGGACAACTTTGGAAGTTAAACATAAAATCTTTGAAAAAATTTTTTGAGTAACTGGTCAGAAATTAACTCACTAGGAGAAGCCAAAAATACTTAGTATATGACCTTCTTAACATTTTATTCAGTGGAAGAACTTTAATGGACTATGGTTCTTAACTAACTCTTCAGATACAATACTGTATTTTATTAAATTTTAATTAAATCATGAGTTGATACTCAGAACACGGAAAGCTGAAGATAGCCTGTGAGGGGAAAATAAAGGGTAAACACAAAAGTAGGTCAGACTTAATGATTAACACAATTAAATTTACTCTTGTTTACATCAAATTTTGTTTTCTGCACTTCCTAGCAGTCTCCCTGGAAGATCAGGAACCAAATTCTGGTGGTCAATGCATGACCAAACTTAAAGCCTGTTAAAGCACTTCTAAAAAATCTGCTCCAGAGTCTGCCTTTCTCTAGTATATGCCAACTTACACATGGTGCTAGTTCTATTTCAGAATAGCAGTGACATGTTAGGAAGCGATGTGAAACAATGGTATTTGTAACTCCCATCTTTTGCTAGAGAAGAAGGAAAAGGATAAAAACAGGACATCCATCCAACAGGAAAAGCAGGAAAAAAAGTCTGACTAAAAGTACCCAACTTTGCAGTTAATATATGCCATTCAGCAGCCAGCTGGGAGACACATTTTGATTAGGTTTCTAGCCAAGACTGCAGATGTCCATGTCTGTAATCACTGCTGCATTTGCTCTTTAATAGAGAATCATGGATTATCTCAGGTTGGAAGGGGCCTACAAGGATCATTGTGTTCAGCTCCCTATTCCTTGCAGGACTACCTTAAACTAAAACGTATCACTAAGAGCATCCTAAACAAACCAGAACTCTGGCAGCCTTGGTGCAACGACCACTGCCCTGGGGAGCTTATTCCAGTGCCCAACCACCCTCTGCAGGAAGAACCTGCTCCTAATAACGAACATAGCCCTCCCCTGACACAGCTCCAGCCATTCCCTCAGGTCCTGGCACCAGACAGCAGAGATCAGCACCTCCCCAGTGTGAGGAAGGTGCAGAATATGACAGGTCACCTGTCAGCCTTCTCTTCTCCTGGCTGAACTGGCCAAGTGATCTCAGCCACTCCTTGCGTGTCTTACCCTGGAGGTCTTTCACCATCCTGGTTACCCTGCCATGGGCATACTGCCATCATTCAGTGTAGTTTTGTCATCCTCCCTGTCATGGTGTTCCAGTACGGACTCCGGCCTGTACACTTTCCTCTTCAGTTCAAGGAGATCCCTGCTCAGCCAGGCCCTCTACTTCTTCCCTGCTTGCATGATTCCCCATGCTTTAGAATTGCTGGCTCCTGTGGTTATAAGAGGTCACCACTTTGCCCACAAGTCTCTCTTTATAAACTGCACATCTCAGAGGACACCTTTTCTAGTTGGCCCTTCAGTCCCTGCACCAGAAGTTACTTTCAACATGTGTAGCCCTGGTTCCATGCCCAAGGTGTTTTGGTTTTCTGAAATTCTTTTCCCAGGGAATTTTCTGTAAACAAGAGAAATGTTTTTGTAACTGTACCTATGTTATTCATTCCTTTCCCTATGAGGGACTTCTTAATGTCCCTCTGGTCTGACCAATGTGATTGAAGAGGTTTGCCTTTGTTTCACCAATCAAACTGGTCTGTGTAAAACAGTATAAAAGGGAGACACATCCCAAAAATAAAGGAGTCATTTTCAGCCTTCTAAATCTCGGAGTCTGTGTCGTTGTAGTGTAAAACAGCGTCACACATGCTTCAGAAATTTCCTGGATCTGTCTGAGTCTGTTGTATGACATTCCCACTTGATGTCTGGAAACTTAAAATCATCCTTAAGATCCAGGGGAGCTGATCAAGAGACATCCCTTAATTCCTTGTACTATAATTCATCGGTATCATTGTTCTTGGTCAGGTGGTCAATAGTAGACCCCCACAACATGCTCCCACAACTTCACTGTTTGATATATATGAACTTATAGATATACATTTACACACACACAATTTTTTAAAAGGTAGCTTTTTACCTGTACATGCAGATTATGCCCTAACACCTCATTCAGAACTGCCAAGCCTTGACATCTTCATTACAACCATTCCCCTCATTACACAGATGGAAAAATAAGAGTCTTTGCAGTGTAGCCCAAAGATTAATAAATGATAAAAGAAGAAAAGTTTAAGAATTCTCTATACAAAGAGAATTGGTTCTGTAAACCAGTAAGACCTGAGTATTAACATTCACAGGACGTTTTTTAGGACAACACAGATGGACTAAGGGAAAAAGAAATTCAGGGTGTTATTGGTTTGTCTTAGTGATGATTATTATTGTAGGGCCTTGAAAAACTATTTATGGTTCCTTTTCATTCTGTGCCACACAAATAGAAAGCAAACATCAATCCTGCCCTAAAACATTCTGGCTATGAATTACAGGTAGAATCTTCAGTGAAGGGAATTCCAGGATCTCCAGTGGGAGATTAGCTGCTTGTTTCATGGACTGAAGCAATACTTACGGGATGCTGTGCAACTAAAGGAAAGAATCAATATATATCCTGAAGAAAATCTTTTCTTACTCAGACTGCAGGGAAGGCAGTTAGAACAAGGGACTGCTGGGAGAAGGGACTGCTGTCTGAGAATCATTTTCTGTGGAATCATTTTCAGTCAGGATTTTCTTTCTCACAATTTTCTATTATTGTAACTTTATGCTGCTTCTGTTTCCGTAGTGCAGTTCGACATGATGCGCGCCTGCAACCTCATCGCCACGGTGGCTCTGACTGTCGGCCAGCTCCTCTTTGTCCTGGGGCTGATGGAGCTCCCCATCATCTCTCAGGATACCCAGTGGTGGGAGGAGGCCATAGCTGCTGTGTTCCAACTTGCCAGTAAGTCCACTTCTTTCTATTGATGGAAAAGTGCTAAGTCTCTGTTAAATCCAGGTGGAAAAGTGTTTCTTATTTTACAAATCTTTCAAGTGACAAAGAATAGCAAATAGGCTTGTATCTAAAACAAGTTCATTATCTCCAACAAGCTCTTCCCATGAGATTCTGCAGTACATGAATAGAAGCTTTTATCTGGAATATATCATAATGAGGCGTCTGCCAACCAAAAAAACCCCCAAGCCTTTATTATTTCCTATGAAACAAGGAAGGCAAATATAAGAGAAACAAACTGGATACATCATAATCTCACAATTTAGCAAGGCAAAATATACTAAAGGAACTGTGGGAAAGCAGAGAGGAAAGGCTGAGCAAATTTTTGAAGCCTTGTTGAAACATGATTATTTTATTTTAGCTAACTGACATTAATTGACTAACTCAATGACCACCAGCTGGATTTTGACAAACAGATACATCTGCAATCCAGCAAAGAAAGCTGAAGTCAGTTCATACCACTGACTGCTATAAATAAAATTCCCACAGCAATTCTCATGGACTGTATACAGAGCTGCATGAGGAAAAGAGGAAATGGGTTTATCACAGTTCCATTTGGACAGCAGTGGCAATAAAGTGTAAACATTCTGCAATAATACCTTTCATTATTACATAAAGTAAGTGATGTCAGTATTCATTACAGTAAGAGTCCAGTCCTATACGATATCCACGTAGGAAACTGTCATTAATGGAGTAACATTCAAGCTGCTTACAAGATCAGATTAAAAATACAACTTTTATATATATAATATATACACACACATATACATTATTAATGTAAAGAACAGGTTATAATAAAGCAACAGCATTTTATTTGAAGTTTTAATTTCAACTTAACAACTCAGAATATTAAGAATGGCATAGAACAACTGAGACCTCAGGTTTTCACCAATGCAAGATCAGAATCTAGCTTAGGTCATTTAAGTACAGTCTCACAGTAATAAATTGGCTAGGTTTTTTTGGGTCCTCTAAGGATGAGGAACCTGAAATCCAGATGAGAGGAGGAGAGTGCAGAGGTTCTGTAACCCTCAAAGCACCTGATCCATCTTCCAGGTGCAGCAAGAGCCCCAAGCACCAGGCAGTGCTTCTGAAAGCCCTCCGTACAGCTCCTTCGTGTCTGTGTAACTGTGGGTACCTTCTGGATAGCTCTCCCTGACTGTCAGCGTGATGCCTGCTGTACTCTCCCATCCTCTCCAAATTCGACCTGTTTTTCCAGAGCGGAAATGCATTCTGGCCCTGTTTGGATGTGTTGTTTCATTGACAAACAGCACAGGGGACAGCCATGGGCCTTTCTTCTACCATGTCTGCTAATTTTAGACTGGGCTTTTTTTTTTTCTTTTTTCCTGTGCTGGAGTCTGTTTTAAACACAGTCAGAGAGAGACTGAAGGGCGCCAGGATATCCCGACGCAGGAGGAGGAAATGCCTGCTATTACCTGTTATGCAAGCTGAACCTTGAAATCCCCAGTGCTGGGAGAGGACATGGCAGAAAAGCCACAGTCAGAATGATTAACAAAATGCTAATGAGAATGGCTGAAGAAGCTTTTCAATCAAGGATCAAGCCTATGTCCATCGGCCTGACTATGTTCAAAAGGTGTGAAGAGATGGATCTAACAAACACAGTGACTACCCCTGCCTCATTCCCCATCCCCCTTTGCAGTTATGCTTCACTCTCCTTTACCATCATCAGATGGTTTTCTGCCCTGAAGTCATGATATTCATTTTACATCTCATTATCTTAGTGTAACTTTATGCTTAAACAGGTTCCTTCCTGATATCCAGGTCACCTGAAGTCTTCTAGAATGCATACTTTTGAAAAGAGTGGGAAGAACTCATTGTATCTGCATTAACCCAATATAAAATAAGACTTCTTGGAGACCTCCTTAGTTTTCCAGAAAAGTGGTACATCAACTGCTGATTCCTTGGGACATTAGGGGTCTGCACTCACTAAACTCCCTGGACTGGGCTGAGGTGACAGCATTTTAGACATTATAGAAGTGTCTTTGATATCAGACAAAACCCACGTGCAGTGAGAAAGCCCACCATTTCCACTGCTCTGATGAATGGCTACTGCTCCATCTGGAGACTGAGAGTTCTATATTGAAGGGGAAGACAGTAGCCACTACACATCCTTATGAGCCACAGGTGATATTCAGTCTCTGAGTCTTCACTCTGAGAGAGTAACCTCTCAGTCACTCTCAAAGCAAAGGAGCAATATGGAGCAAAACATCATAACAGTGAATATGACACTTGTATTTAAAAGCATTTGTCCCATGCAAAGAATCCAAGACAAACCCCTGCAAGGCTCTCTCCTGCTTAATTTGAAGAGTTAAAGCCAAGGTACTTTAGGTCAGACAGATCATTTGTGTGAGAAGGGCAGGTAATGCTTATGAATGAACAAACTTAAATCTTATTAAACATTTCTGAAGTACTGGCTGGGTAACTTCTGTTTATTACACTTTCAAATGAAAGAACACCAGCACCAACCTTCTGTTTTTCCCTTTTCAAAATCCAAATGATCTGAAGAATTGTTCTGCAATTCCTCATCCTTTCATTAATTTCAGAAATTATCTTGAATCATATTCCCTCTAATTCCAATTTCTCCTTTATCTCTACTTTTCATCCTGGAATATGCCAACAAGTGCTGAAGAGAACCGCAGTGGTCACTGGTAGACTGAAATCTTGCATCATTAGGGAGGGCTCCACCCATAATTTTCTTACTTTTACTCAACTGTAACTGTGTGGATTTCATTATATTTTCCCATGGCCGGAACAAAAGTCCAAAGTCTATCACAAGCTCAAATCAATGATCTTAAATCCACTGGAGCTTGCAGTGGCTCCAGACTCCACCACTTCCTCACTCCTGCCACCTGCACAAGCATTTGACAGCCATTCAAAAAGGATGGACCTCTGACAGAAAATCGAGCCCCAGGAAGCAAAGAGGAAGCAAAGAAGAGAGGAAACAGCAATGTTGTTTGGGACAGCAATGGGATTCACACAGCTCCAAAGCTTCCCAGCCTCACACCTCCCCATTAACAGGAAAGCGAGCTGTTTGCTTTGGAAAAGGCTCCTAGTGAAAATGGAACCAGCGCTGTACATGGAATTTTGTGTCAATGCTCAGAAATTTCCCTCTAGAGGGTTTTGGGGTTTCTGTTTTTTTCCAAGGACCTGTTACAAACTCTATGTGCTGAATATAGGATGTTTAACAGCTGACAAAGAGCTGTCGGAAAGGGAAATCCATACTAACAGCACAGGGAAGAAAGAGCACTTCAGAGGATACTGAACTACTACAAACATTAACCTGACAGACAGGATCAGGCCTTGAGGGACTCCAGTCAAGTCTTGATCTTGTCCAGTGATGATTATCACACACTTTAGAGAGAAATATTAGAAACTTAACTGGGAAAATCTGGGATAGAAAATCCTTTGCATTAGATCTCATCCTGGTTTCTGAATGTCCAAGACTGCAATGCACCTGAATCGTGGTTAATATTTTGCCAGTCCACTTTCAGCATTAAATAACTTTAATACATAACATCTTGAAGATAAAAAAAAAATTTCATGTTCCTACTGTCATTTACAGCCAAATAAATTAGTCTCACTTTTCTTAAATTTCAAGCATTGCATTCCAGCTTTGCCCAACATGTTTTTCTGATGAAAATCTTTCACTCCAGACCCCTAATGCATCACAGGAAAGCTGAGCTCATGCATACTGTAATTTCTGTACTCTTAAAACTAAATTAGACAATTTCTGAATCATCTTCTCCAACCACTTTTGATAGTTGATATCCAGAAAATCTCAATGTATAAAAGAACAGCACAGCAGCCATCACAAAACATGGCTGAAGATATTCCTGATAGCAATGTGATCCTGAGTTCCTTCCACCTTTTTGCTTCATAACACCCTCAAACGAGATCTGTTCTAAGATGAAGTTTATGGAACTGTAAACCTAAAACTTCCTGGAAAGGAAGCAAGTAAATGAGATGCTCTAAGTAACCTAAAAAACATGGCAAAAATAGAGAGAGAATCTGACTGCTTGATTTGTGCTAAATGTTTTCATTATTTGTCAATTTTATTTCACGCTCAGTGCCAAACCTCCCCATTCTTTATGCAGACCACAAATGTCACAGTAAAGTAATTTTGTTTTCACACATTTCCAAAAGGAACCACATTTGCAAAGATCCTAAAGTCTGCATGTCTATCTCATTTATTTTGTTGAAAATCGTTCTCAAGAGCAGCTGAACCAGCAAACTGGGAAGGATAGTAGCTCACAAGAAGTGTGGTGAACTCCTCATCTGGCATAGCTGCAGCAGGAAGAAGATCTGCCTGTATTCTTTAAAGCTAAACTCTGATAAGAGCAGCAGGCAGATTGTTGCAGCCTCTCAATGTCAAGGGTATATATTCTTATCAGAAATACTGTAAAAATCTGTTAACAGATAAATATAATTTGGATATGCAAGCCTAAGGAGCATGTAATGCAGAGAAAAGTGTGTGAGATGGAAAGTATCTTAACTCAAATATTCACTTTATTGCTTATGAACATGTGCATTATATGTACATGGAGGCATCTCCTAAAACTGTTTCAAACCCAGTTGCCTTGTTGGATCCAATTATGCAGCTCTTACCCTCTGATGTATCCAGAGATGAACAGAACACTTGAACAATAAAAGCAGAAGATGACACTGAAACGTCCAGGAAGATCACCTGTCAATGACTGCTTCTCTCTGCACAGGGTATTTTTCCTCAGGCAAAACCAGCCAGGTGTGGGATCCTCAGCACAAGACAGACAAGGACCTATTAGAGTGGATCCAGGGGAAGCCATACAGATGCTCCAAGGGTTGGAGCACCTCTGCTATGGAGACAGGCTGGGAGAGCTGGGGGTGTTCAACCTGGAGAAGGTTCTGGGAAAACTTATTGTGGCTTTCCAGCACATAAAGGGTGCTTAACAAAAGACAGAGAGTGACTTTTTATATGGACAGACAACAACAGGACAAGGGGAATGAATTTAGGCTGGAAAAGAGAAACTTTAGATTAAATGCCAGGAAGAAAGTCCTTCCTGTGAGAGTATGGATGCCCTGGCACAGGGTGCCCAAAGAAGCTGTGGCTGCCCCTGGATCCCTGGCAGTGTCCAAGACCAGGCTGAGTGGGGCTTGGAGCTACCTGGGATAGTGGAAGGTGTCCCTGCCCCATGGCAAGAGGGTTGGAAAGAGATGGTTTTAGAAGATTCCTTTCCACCGAAAACATTCCATAGATCTGATTCCAGACAGGAGCCCATTGCTCTGTCTGATATGAGGCCTACCAGGATTAAAGCAGAGCTTTAATTGGCTCGGGCTGCCTCAGAATCCAAGAGGCCAAGCAATGCTAATAGTTGACATCAAGTGTGAGTATCTGCACATTTCTCCTTCTTTAGATAGCTGCCCAAGAGGAATTCTGCCTAGTTCACTGGGAATGCTTTTCAACATTCCATTCAAAGATTGGCATAATTTCTAAGGAAATCTCCAAAAGGTAACCAACAAAAGCAATTTACTGTCAATAGACCTAAACTGGTTAAAGATTTCCAACATAAGGTAAGATTCACTGCCTTACACTAATTAAATCTCCCATCAGGTTAAAACCAAGGACTGAAAAACTCAAAGAACACAAGTGGAAAGCCCTTGCAATTCAGAAAAGTGAGCAACAAAAGGATCTTACTGCCCCTGAGAAGCTGTTCTACTCACATATTTAATTTGAAGATGTTACATGCTACCAAAATCCTTGGAAGGAAATTTTAAATTAGAGCTACGCAAAACAAAAAAAAACGAACCCCAAACAAATTATTGTACTTAACTATGTACAATTGAAACCTCAAAGGTCACTTGACTCTAATGGTCACACTCTAACTCCCTGTGGCATTAGAAACCAAAGCATCATCCAACCTGGTGCTACAATGAAGAGCATGTGACTATTACAGAGGCACCATATTTGCTTTCAACTGTAACAACTTCTTTTGTGCCAAGCTGATACAAGAAAAGGTATTTATTAATAAATAATTTGCATATGTCCTATAGGAATCACTTTGTGAATCTGTCTCATGCTGATAAAAACAGCGGAGCTCCTACAAACAGACCATTCAGGCATGTGACTCATCACAGCTAAATCATTCCCTGTGAAACTTGGTGGGGTATGCAGAAGAGGAGTGAAATATTTCCCTTCCCTGTCTGCAGTTCTACACAAGCATGGGTGGTGTATTCTCCATGCTCTGGCTGCTCTATTTTCCTCCTTCTTCCTTTCCTTGACATCAAAAGTCATCCTTCAAGACAAGCTGTAAAGAGGAGCATTGTAAGTCCGAATACAGACCTTCTGTTAAACTAGAAAAAACAATGTGGATTTCTTCAAATGCACTATCAGTACACTAATAAAAAGGAAGAATGAGAATCCAGGGATGCCTGAAAAAGGACAACAAACTATCACAGAAATAAAAAAGTGACTATTAGAGTTCTTTTAAAATGCTAAAATTCTGTGGTTGGCTTGCAGCCAGCCTCAGTCAAACAGGAAATCCAGCATACAGTTCTGAAATATAAGTTCAAAAAGTAACATTCTCCCAACCCACCCCCACTACCACAGTCAATACTGTTCCAACCAGAAGTCTTCTAAGTGACTTCGTTATCTGTTTCCTTCCCCAGCGGAAAAGCCACCCCCCTCCCGGCTTGTTTTGCTGCAGATGGGAAACAACTAGAGATAAACAGCAGTTCCATGGGAAAAAAAAGCACTTCAAGTAATCTCATCAGGATTTTTAGTGAAGCTGTGGCCTCTGTGCAGTCTTGAGATAATGTACAATAAAATTATCTGAAATTAATTTATGTACTTCATTAAATTAATTCAGGGAAATTGAGCCATGAGTCTCAAAGTCTTGTCATCACTACAAAACAGAAAAGACACTAGATCAGATAAAAATGTTCAATAATTTCATAAATAGAGAAACATGTCCCTTCTACAGCTGTTGTCAACCTGTATTGTACACCATGAGCTCAAGAATCCTGATAGCAAAGAGAGCAATTTTCTGGTTATTTTTAGTGGAATCATTTATGGGAAATAGTCTGGGAAGCCAACTGTCTTCCTCTAGGTGTTTTTCTGGAATACTGAAAATTAGTTCAGACCTTTTTACAAATATCTATCTAAAAAGGGAAAAGTCACCACAGTCAGCTCTGGAGACTATCCTAACAACAAGGTTAGTTTTTATAGGGATACTTCTAACTATTATATGGCACAAATATGTGAACTGTATGTTTTTGCCCAGTCATTTAGAGAACAGACTAAATGTTCCACCCCAGTTCCTGGTTAGAGTACAACAAGACTCCTCTAAGGGCAAGGAAAACATATGTAGCACATTGGAACACTTTGCTTCAAGTCCAAGTTTGATGAAGCTGTTACTGAAAAAATCTATCCAAGCAAACTTTGAGGTTTTCACACATCATCATCTTCACAAAAGTAGCATTCATCAAAATTTAAAACTCACCATCCTGTGCAAACTCAGTCTTTTTGGATCATTATGATTTCTTCAGCTTTTGCTCTGGAGTTCCTATGTTTGTATTTCCCATATCAAGCCATACTAATATGAAATAAGAATTCTGGAAATAACTTTCTCAGTGACATTTCTATTCTGGGTTCTCTGACTCTTCCAGAACTGTAAAACTAACTGTATAAACCCTACAGTAACGTGCTTCCACCTCTGCTGCCTCTGTCAGGTGTTTGTTCTTAATGTCAGTTCCTGTCTAAACCGCACCAAAGGATTCTAAATAGAATGCACGTTTTCATTCAAGAACTCTGGCAACTGGCTCCTGCAATCTATCAGTCTGGGGAGCTCTCAAACCCAGTCCCTCTACCCCACTCAGCCATTGGCACAGAACTGGGAAAGGAGAGAAAGCCTCCTGCATGACTGCGTACTCGTCTGAGCAGGGTTCAGGCAAAGGGCTTGTGAAGGAAAATAGTCCTTCTAGCAAAAATAGCTTTATCTGGGGACCTGTAAGGAAACCTTAGTGCTTTTCCCTGGCAGATAACTGCTACATCAAATAGAACATGGGGATGCTATGCCATTTAGGACAGTAATTGGCTATAAGTAATACAAATGAAGAAAGACAAAGCTAAGTAATTTCATTAAAAGCTGGGCATTTGGAAAAACTTCAAAATATTGAAAATATTCCTACAGTGGGAATTAAGCTGCAAAACACAACATAGCATCAGGGTTACTCTGTGTAACTGGTATTCCTGAACCCATGCCCCTCTGCCAAGAGAGCCTCAAAAAAATCTGCAAGCTAGTGAGAAGCAGACTGTTGATAATATTTTTAACTGTCCCTTAGAGGTACCTGTGAGTGGTCACTGGTCCAAACAGCTCCTGCTCAAAATTCCTCCTGCTTAAGGTTTTATGATTTTCTTCACACATAAAAAAATAATATTTAACACTTTATGGATTCCCTGTGTAAGTGTGTATGAATTGAAACTGAGTTCTGAAAGGAAAACTGAAGAAGAAAACTGATTACACATAGCTTTCTCATGTGCCAGACTAAGTAAGATGGGTCTCTTGATTTATATCAATACCCTCTTTCCTGCCAATTTTAAACCAATGAGATGAAGCAGGTCAACTCAGCTGCAAGAGGTGCAAGGATCCCCTTTCCTCTTGATTTCCTACCTTCATAAGAAAATGGCTATCATCCTTTGAACAGTGGACTGCAAAGCAGTATCAGTTTTATGAGACCCTTATAAGACCTAAACGTAGATGTAGACATCCAAATTCTTTATAAACATATCACAACTAGCATGCTCTGAAATACAAAATAAAAACAGGAAGTTGTATCATCCTGGTTCCACAGATGTGCAACCAGGCCATCTCAGAGGAAAGATTAAAAAACCTGATGCCTCTCACAAAACAGAATCTAACCTCCCCCTCCCTTCTCTACCATGTGCCTCAGGACAAACTGAACTTGGAGACTGACACTGGAAACGAGGGGAAAATATTTTATTTGCACCAGCAAACCATTAATGTATGGATCAGTGATTTCTACAACTCAATGTGCTCCACATGCCCACATTCTCTCCAAGTGAAACTTGTTTATTTACAACTAAGCTGAACCATAAAATAACTATCAGATTTCCTGACAAAACCAAGGAGTTACTGTGTCCTTACAATTGTGTCAACAACCTAAAACCTAAATACTAGGCTTTTTTTAACATCAGAGGGGGTAAAGAGCGACTCCTTCCATAAGAACCTATTTTCTCCTTATTTGTCCTCATACAGAGAAATGCCTCACTCCAAACCCTCTCTGGACATGTCAGCTGGGGGACAGTGCCACCTCAGGAGGAGAAGGTGCAGCAAGCAACTATTACAAAGCACCTTCTAGGTAGACACAGGAGAGCCAAGAATGCCAGACATCTCCTGAAGGAATATGCATTCAGTGTTTGTATTATGAGGAGGTGGATTCACCCTTCATTTTACTGACTCCCAGAATGGTACAAGTGTCACACCTTTAAGTAATGATTCATTTTTTTCCTCCTACTTGTATGTCATTTCCCTCCTCTGTATTTTCTATCTGTATGTAACTTGTGTCTTTTCCATCTTCACTGCACTATGACGACTCTTTTAAGAAAAAAAACTTGATACAATGCACATTGAGGATGTGCTCTTTCATGGAAAATCAAGGACGGGGTCACAGCATTGCCATGGATCCATGGGCACAGGCACTGTGGCTAGCTGAGAAAACAGCATGCAGCAACTGGGACTTGCTCTTGCCGTCTCCTTGCCCATGAACTTAGGAAGATGGTATTCAGATACATTCTGGCAGTTCACAGATTTATATTTATTTATTCCAGTCTTCCTTTATGAAGGAGTCATTTCAGCAATGACATTCCTTTGTTATGGTGGTGAAGGAAGTGTGTAGGATAATAAAGACAAAATCTTTTTTTGGTTAATGAGGCATATTTACCTTTTTGTGATTGTTTCAATCTAATTACATCCATCAGTTTCTTTTAAAAAGCTGAAAAGTAGTTTTGTTTGGCAATAGGTACAGGAAGAGACTAGGCTGGAGCCCCTCTGTTCTAGAGCCGGGCTGGAAGAGCTGGGTGGGTTCACCTGGAGAAGAGAAGGCTCCAGGGAGATCTCAGAGCCCCTTCCAGGGCCTAAAGGCTTTTTTTTATATCTTTAAGATATTTAGCTATTTTTTGCAGTTTACATAGTGGCCAACCTTAATAAATACTTGAAAATTTCAGTGTAAGTGTACATACTGTGAATAAAATATTTTTAAATTATTATTATCATCATTAATACAGCTGTTTTCTCTTGGCAATGGGAGTAAGAAAAAAAGACATCTGTGTAAGTCATTCAAATGCATGGGGGAAAAAACCCAACATGAAATACAGCTTAATGGGTGCAAGAAATTTAAATCTTTAAATTAGAGTGAACAGATTTAAACTTAATACTGAACTTCTGTTTAAGGCACTCTTTGCATGTATCATGAGGCCCAAATACACCTTCAAAAACATATCCAGCATATCACAAAAGGGATGGAAAGACAGAACAGTGAGTCTGTAAATGCTGAGATACCTATGGCATTTTGCCACTGCAGAATTTCAGGAGAAGAATTCATTAAAAATAACTCTGCCATTCTATTTGCAGGTTTTGTTCTGGTTATCGGACTGGTGACGTTCTACCGTATCGGACCATACACCAACCTCTCGTGGTCCTGCTACCTGAACATCGCAGCCTGTCTTCTGGCCACACTGGCAGCTGCCATTCTGATCTGGAACATCCTCCACAGGCGTGAGGACTGCATGGCGCCGCGGGTCATCGTCATCAGCCGCACCCTGACCGCTCGCTTTCGCCGGGGCTTGGAAAATGACTATGTTGAGTCACCATGCTGAAAGAGCACACTTGAAAGGGGAAAGATCTCCAAGGAGATCTGCACTGGAGTTATTTTCTATAAATATATGCTATAATTTAAGGGTTGAAAGACATCACAGTGTTCACTTGCGTGGGCAGAGGCCCTCAATTATTATTCGGATGGGCTCCATCTATATACATATGTATAAACCACAATTTTATATATATATATAAAAGTAATATTATATTGCCCTCTCCTGCTGTACAGCACAGAATTCTTGGGTTGGTTGCATGGCAGCAGGGTCAACTGGAGAAGATACCAAGTGTGTGCAATGAGAATACAAGAAAGAGGGAAACAAACACATTTTCTTTGTCTGTATCAAGTTCTCCTGCTCCCTAAAAATAAAACAAAAACCTATAGGAGACCAGTGACAATAGCTTGGGAGTTCACAGGCAATCTGAGAAAGCAGAAAACTCACTGTAAATTAAGTGATAGGTTTAAAAGTGTAAATTTCATGACTTTCTAGTGCTTCTGTTTATCTCTCTACAAGAAATGGATTCTCATTAGCTGCAACACCTTTTCCCAGCCCCAGGACAAACCAGAGAGTAAAAACCAAAAGCAACTCTAACTATTCTTATGTAAAGAAAGGGAATGCAGAAGAATTAAAGTGCATTTTTTCAGACTTTTTTTTTTGTATACTGAGACATAGGCTTGCTAATGTCCTACAGGTAAACAGACATTAAAAATGTGAAGGGTACGCAGCTAGAAACAGGCCACACATGCTGCTGAAAAATGTTTCAATGTTACATTGAGAGCAAATGTCCACCCTAGGCTACCTGAACTCCCTAATAATCAGATATATGATTAAATTACATTGTTGGGAACTATTATAAGTAAGAAATATTCCAGCCCGAATTGGTTTATTTTCTCTCCAGCTAGTTAGAGGATTTGCTGTGGCTTTAGAATGCTATGGCAGGACACCAGGTCTGCCCAGAGCCACATAACACAGGGAATATCAGAGAATAGAGCTGCCACTCAAGCACCCAGACTGGAGAATAAGACAAATATACAGGACTTCAGGATTTTGAGATTTAAAAACAACCTGTCTAATACCTTAATATGATAATGGAGTGAAAAATTAGTGCCTTTAGAATTAAGTATAACATTTATAAGCCTTACCCTGAGAAGCACGTGGCTTTAAAAAAGTCATATATAAGTTTCAGAAAGAAAAACAACACAGCAAAAACTATTATGCAGGATACGTGGGATACAGGAACCTGAGGCAACGACAGGTGTGTGAGCACACTCAGAATGCTGCTCTGAGCACAGTTAGTGATAGGTTTGAGGGACCTGAGCTGTGAATGTTACAAATTCCTTAGGACTGTTGTGTTGCTCCCAGCTGAGTACACTGCTTTGCTTCTTTATCACTATTTCCACACTTTGTTAAAATGTAATCATCAAGCTGGCTCTTGAGTTCTGTTCTGCACTCAGTTTGGATGTGATAAGAAACTCAACCCTGACTACTGCTTTGCACCACGTTCCAAATGAGCAACACTCCACAGAGACTGATGCTCTAGAACAACTGCACTGCTCTAGACTGTCAGGGGAAATACCATAAAGCTGACAAAGAGTTTCTTCTAGTAGTAGGTTTGTAAAAACCAACTAAGATTAGTATTCATCTGCCTGCATTAATTTTCTGGGGAAAAAAAAAATTCCAGAAACAATATGTTATGATTAAATGAAGCGTTTTTTTTAAATAAAATATTAGAGTATTTAAGAGACATTATATAATTTCCTCTAATATTGCGATATCCATATTATAATAATGTACATGTGAATTTAAAAATCAGCTACGTGGTCCATAAATCTGTAACACTCGGTATTGCTGTGATTATTTTAGATGTATAAATAAAATTGTGAATGTTCATTTTCTGCTACTGATGACATTTTTGCCATTCAGACACAGGATAAGGTTGCAGGTTATCAGTAATTCTTTCTCTTTTAGTAAAAAAGAATCCACAACATATTCTAGACAGAGAATGAGCAGAGCATGCATTAAAATGTCTGTGAGAAAGATGTTTCATCTGGTTAAAAATGAAAGGGAGAATGAAATCAGAGAGGGAAAAGCAAGGAGAATCTAGGAGGATCTACACTTCATACAAACCTTTAACAAAAATAAACTGCACCCATGAAGAAATACATACAAATAGTTATGATACCTTTTTATCAGCTTGATGGATTTGAAGGCCTCATCCATGTCTCCAGTAGTCAGATAGTAGCTGAAGTTCAGCATGGCATCCTGGGTGGTCTTATCAAAGTCTCCCAATCCAATGAAATCTCTCATGGGTCTTCTTGCAACCATCTGAGAGACTGTTCCTGAGCCAGACTCTGATGCTCCCTTCTCAGCTTCTCCCAGCTGAAAGGAGAAGTTTGTCATATAGGTATCAAGCAGGCTGAAACTTAATCCTTTGTACACTTCATTAATTACATTATTCCCACCACAGTCCAAGTTTTTTGTATCTGCAGGACCACGATCAATAGCGACAATAGCTGAAGTTTCAGAACTTCCTAGAAAATGCAACAAAATATGGAATGTCATAGCAGAGATTAGCATATTGCAGTGAACAATCACAGCATGTCAGTGATCACTGGAGATTGATAAAATACCACAGAAATGTAACCTTTTATTGCAGTCATTATTATTTTATATATATATATGTATTATAATAGTACTACTATTACAATAACAACTGCTAAGTTCACAGATTTCTGAAGACTTCAGATAGGTATCTCTTCAAGTTTAGTCTCTTCTCAAATATTAGTCTGCTGTTCTGAAAGTTAACTATACAGACCAAATTCTTTTATCCTTGCCTTCATGTTAATCTTATGAATACTGAAGCTCAGGTTCAAACCCTTCCCCTTACAACTGGCAGTTCTACAGCTTCAGGGACACTTCTACCACACACTGAAAGGCAACTCAAAGCAATTCAATCATTATGCAGAAAAACTATAAAGTCTCAATCCTCAATATCAAATGATCTGTCTGGAGTGTAACAAGGAAATTTTCCCAAGCCAGGCACAGAGGAAGATAATCTGAGTCACAAAGGATGCCAATCATACAGTTACGTAAGATAACAAAATTTTATGGCATACAGAAGCCAATAAAAATTGTATTATATTATAATAAAATGGAAGTCCTGGGTATAGTAAAAGACCGAAATCAATAGCACAAATCTGTTCGACTAGAACTTGAGGAATTTCTGGAACCAGGACAGTAAAGACATAATGAATAAGGAGAAACCCTGGAATGAAACTTGGTCAACAAGGCGGGTTGCATCAAATTGATTTGCTGTATTTAAAGCAAACTCTGTTCTTATACTAAATTAGGCTTCCCAAATGAATACAAGTGATGTAAAAAACGACTCTGTCATAAAAAGACAACCACCTTCCAAGAAAAGGGAAACAAGAGAGGAGTGGAGGATGAAGGAAGAGGACCAAAGCAATGCAGATACTTACAGCTTTATAAACACATCCCCTCCGAAAACGCAACTAATGGCAGCAATAATCCATACAGAGTAAAAAAAAAAAATGGAAAGAAACAATATCAAAGTAAAATAGCATGAGATGATGGAGAAGTGTTAAAAAGAAAGATTGGAAAATGCAGCATATCACATTTGACCTTTCAGCTTAAGGGAAAAAGAAAAGCAAACAGTACAACTCTAAAAGCTCAGTCTGCACAGGAAGACTGACAACAGGCAGTGCTTTGAAGTGGATGAACTGCAAAGTGCTGCTCTGAATCTGAACATAATAAGTAGATACGTTTTCCCTGTCTAATATTGGTGCCATACTACATGAGGATTAGAAGTCTTATTAATACTAATTTCCTGTAGACTTTACAAAACTAAATACATTAGTATAGTAAATGGGCTCTGTTACATTCCCTCTACAAGACAGGAACAGAGCAAATCATCACCCTAAGAAGCACCAGAAAACTCAGGTCAGAACTTCACCAGAAACCAATCTGTAGGTGAAAGGCTGCAGCTCACCCAAAATGCATGGAATTACTTAGGGTATTCTTTACCTGAGATGCAAACAGTTTTGGACTGAAATTCACGTTTTAGAAGTCAGAGCCTGTGTTCTTGGCACTTACAGCACACAGGCACTTGTTGATGGTGCAAGATAACTATTCTTGCTCTCTCAGGTATTCTTGGAGATTAAGCTTCATTCCAGTAAGGAAGTGGGATGCTTCTGCCAAAGCCAGTATGAAATGTCCTATCTTACAGCCTACATAAATCTCACACACACACCCCCTCTTGTACTTGCAATAGGCACAGTGACCAGATAAAGCAGAGTTTTTTTCACATCCCTTTTTCAATTGCATTACCCTGTTTCTCCTACACTTGTATGTCACATTCAGTTTACAATATCCATAAAAAGCCATTTCACTATGAATTCCACAATTCTGCCAAATTCATCTGAATCAGAATTATCTTTATGTCATTTCTACATGGCATGCATCCCCTGCCATTGGAATTGCTCTACCTACCCCAGACTCAATTTGGTTACATTTGATCCCTATACAGTGGAAAGTCTGGGAAGGGAAGGAATTCTTAGAGATTACCTCACCTTTTTTGCAAAGTAATAATGTGGGACCTCTATGCCCAGAAGAACCTGGTAGGATGAGGGCAATGGAAAGCTGTCCTGCAGCAAAAGGCCATGCTCTTCAGTGCTGAAGAATGACAGAATCCAAACATCCATCTGGAAAATTAAGCAGAGCACTGTTTTGTTTTTATGCTGCAATATCCTTCTTTCTTTTTATTTTCCATATTCACTTGGCAGAAGCTTCTCTTGACAATAGCATGACCTATACATTCAGACACAGCTGCTGGGAGGGCAGAGCCACACGCTTCCTCCCTACAGCGAGCAGCTAGCCCCTCGCTCTGCATTCCAGACTGGTCCTCCTGCACAGGGACCACCACCTCTGCTCAGCAACCAGCTTCACCCACCATAAACAGAGAAGCCTCTGCTCACAGATGACTGCTTCAGGCATCTCTCTGAGAAGATCTGGCTCAGGGCAAAGAAACAGAATCACAGAGTGGTTTGGGTTGGAAGGGGCCTTAAAAACTATCTAGTTCCAAACCCCTGCCAGGGCAGGGACACCTTCCACTAGACCAGGCTGCTCCAAGTCCTGTCCAACCTGGCTTTGAACACTTCCAGAGATAGAGCAGCCACAACTATGTTCAACATTTTTTGAAAAACATTATATTATTCCCGTTGTAAGTTCATAGCTCACTGACTGCTTTGAGTTCCCAGGAAATACAGCATCCAAAAAATATAATTCAAAAATAGTTCTTCTAGCAGTTTAAGTATTGACCTGACTCAAGTTAAAATATTTATTTCCAGCAGAAGTTAATCAGACTTCTCATTTACTAAAGCATAAACAAAGACTAAAGAGTTCTGCTGGATAAGGGACAAAAAGTAAGTAGCATTCCTTTTATTTTTGTTTTTTTCAACTTTATTTAGCAGCCAAGCTTTTTTTTTTTTTTTAAGTTTTTTACTTGAGGAATATTAGGTTGGATTGTTCTTTGCTGGAAGACCCTAGCCAGGCCTTTCAAGACATCCCTATCCCATTTCTCCTTTTTACTTTGATCTTCACATGGTTGTTCTAAGGTCATCTTAACCAACAAAATACACAAAGAGCTTTCTACCTCTAATTTTATGAGATGTAGTTTAAATAAGGCACAAATACAAAAACTTGAGATTATAATGGATGTTCCAAATCAACAGAATGTTTATGCAGTATATGCAGTTCTGTACAAAGTGGTAAGGAACAGTACAAACAATAGCAGGGGAAGAGGGGAAGATTTGTTTGTGTGATAAAAGAAATCGTTGATTAGATCATTTCTGATCGATAAAAATGAAATCTTTTTTCTAATGTAAAAAAGACCATAACAGACAATTTGTGAAGTCCCATAAAAATGTACAATGTCTCTCTAGAAAAGCAGAAGAAGGGAGGGACTGAGTAGACGAGCATATTTCTCTGTTCACCTTAACAGTAGTGTCCCTGTTATTCTATCAAGTTAATTCTTGCTGCTAAAAGTGGAATCAAGATACAAAATCAGCATTTTTTTAAGTTACAAACTTCTAGATTATCAATCTAGATTATCCTGAAAAACTGTAGTCCAGATACAAGCTTGCATTATGGTCATTCCCAAAATTCTATCACAGCTAAAGAAATCCCCTTTTTCTTCTTCACTGTATGCAAGCTCGGTCCAAACCAGAGAGCTGCCATAGAGGGACTGCCTGAAGCACAGACACCAAACATAGGGCTCACAACTCATTTTTGCACGTAGTAAAGTGTACTACCCACTCCTACATCCTTAATAAAGCACAAAGGATTTATTACTTGGACAGGAAGAACTTCATGTAAAACAAGATAAAACAAATAAAAAAGACCATACTGTGCCCTCAGTCTGGTTTTTCTTTTGGTCTGGAAGTTGGAGGCTGGTTTCAGGAATTGCTTCACATACAAAAAGTCTTGGTTCACTCTGGTCCCAGAAATGGCAAGCAGGGATATGACTGTGCAACTCTGGATACTCCACTACAGATCTACCAAGAGACAAGAAAAAATGTAGAAAGGGAGACAAAGTAAATCCAGCCCATTCAGTGCAAGAGTGTAAATAAAGCTTTAGCCAGGGGATCATTCGCAGTTATTTATACTCTGTATTAGAACATTACCAGATACATTTTCCTGACTCCTAACATTTTACACATGGCAATGACACTTCTAGTTTGGTCTATTACACTGGCAGTGGTGACAGACATAAAGCATTTTGGTAGGAAAAAAGTTGGTACTGCCTATAGAAATCGATACTTAAAATCTGGATTTTAAGATCGCCTGAAATTGCAGGTCCTACAGAAACAGTTGAACATCCTTCAAACTATCTACCTCAGTGCCTGCTGCTGTAACACAGGGGTTACCTCAGCTCTGTCTTCAAACCATGGAATCATTAAGACTGGAAGAGCCCTCTAAAATCACCAAGTCTAACCGTGCACCCAGCACCACCACCTCACTGGCCACTAAACCATGTCCCAGAGTGACACATCCACGCATTTTTTCCTTCCACTTCCCCACATGGTGATTCCACCACTGCTGTGGCCAGCTCGTTCCAATGCCTGACAATTCTACCTGAAGAAATTTTCCCTAACACCCAATCTAAATCTTTATTGGAACAACTTGAGGCCATTTCCTCTCATCCTATTGATTTTTACCTGGGAGAAGAGACCAACCACCACCTGGCTAATGTATGTCAAGAACTCTAAGGCACTTTGGAAGGACACATTAAGCACAAGGACTTCCCCTGTAGCCTTGGGAAAGCCAGTCTCTGACAGCAGTTTAAATAATAACATCTTACTGCCTCCTTTGGGCATTTCAATACTATTTCAGTTCCAGCCACGTCAAGACTCCAGACATATAGAATCACATTATTTTAGTAATGGCTTAGTATTCATTCTTCTGAAAAAATGTCAGATTATTTAAAAGAGAAACCAAAGACATCATTAAAGTATTTTTTCACTTGCTGTCACCACTGAAGGGTGGAATTTGTGGGGAGGACTGCAGTAGAGCTAGAGGGCAGACTGAAAGAGAGATTCAAAGAGGTGCAGAAACACCCTAAGTCCTCTTCCTCCCACAGAATTCAAAATCAGTAAATTACAAACTGCAAAACAGTATTTGTATAAAAAACCTGGGAGTGTTTAGATTTTGCCTCAGGAGGAGGGAAAGAGAAGCAGAAGAGGTGTAGATTATTATCACTTCCTGCTTCGTTTACTCATTCTAGTTTAAAGATCATTTAAAAGGAAGAACAGACAAATGCATCTTCACACAGACTATCTAACAATCAAGCAGTGAAACAGGATTCCTGGCTTGGTTTGGCCTCTGTTGGGCTACACAAGATACTGCACTTGGAAACAACTTCCTCACAGTTGACTACACTACCCCATAACCAAACAAGATGTAAGACCCCAGATTTGCACTGGCCTTAGTTTTTGATGAGCTAGGTAGTTTCTTCTGGCTTTCAGTGGTAAGCAGATGAATTCTTTTTTTTGCTCATAATACCCACAGTAGATAGCTGCTAAAAAAGCAATCCACCTGTTCCAATGCTGGTTTTTCTTAAGAAAAATACAGTCAGAAAAATTATTGTAAAATCAAATAGGAATTTGTACTCTAATATTGCACCATACTTTCACAAGCATTTCTATTTCACTGCATTGTGCTGCTAGGATTTCTAATGCACTTCCTACAGCACAGTCTGCATGAACTGAAAGGCATCAATCCTTAATAGAATTCTATTCTATTCTAACTCTCCCTGAATTTCTCTTCTATGAATTTGTCCAATACCCTCCATGAGCCCTTCCTTCACTTTCTCTACTTCTTTTGCAAGGAGCTCCTTGGCTCAGCTGCATGTTGGATGAAGAACTGCCTCCTGCTTATTTTGAGCTTGCTTCCTGGATGTGTTGATTTGGCATAGGCCGGTGTCTGGCCGCAGTGACGTGGGGAGGGGTATGCCACAAGGGTAGTTTCTGTGAGAAGCTGCTAGAAGTTTCCACCATGTCCGACAGAGCCAACCTCTGACGGCTCTGAAGATAGACATGATGCTGGTAACACCTCTGTGATGATGTATTTAAGAAAAAAAAAAAATCAGAACAGCGCACACACAGTATTCCCCCAGGAGCGGGGAGGCGCCACGGTGGCCACCATGCCGGCACAGCCCGCAGCGAGCCTTCCCTGCCTGGCCACCCCAAGCCAGCTGAGCTGGGGGCAGAAGGGCAACGGCAGTGGTGGCTTCCCCCTGCCAGTGCCCCACATGAAGAGAGGTGATAAACAGCACAAGAGCCATGGTGACCGCCCCTGCAATGGTGGCAGGGCTGCCTGGCCGGCAGTGAAAGCATGATAAGCAATTCCCTGACACGCCATCTAGACAAGATCAATGTCTCGGCACTGCGGAATCTTGCAAGAATCTTTGAATTAGTGGAACTTGTTGACAATGGTAGCTACAAGCAGCAGTTTCTTTCTAGTCAGAGAAGAGGATGAAGTGAGGACAGGTGAGGGAGAACAATATGGCAACATCAAGGTCAGTGGAAAACAAAGAGGGGGAGGAAGTGCTCCAAAGCACCAGAGCTGAGATTCCTCTGCAGGCCATGGTGAGGACTACAGTGAAAAAACCGTCTTCTTCCAATGCATGAAGTCCACAGGGGATTCAGAAATCCACTCGCAGCCCATGAGAAAAGTGCTGCCACCACAGCAGGTGGATGCTAGAGAAAGCTGTGGTCTAGAAGACCTGAATAGAGAGACAGAGCCCTTGCTTCTGAACTTCCTATCCTTCACAGACTGCACCTGATCGAAGAGTGACCCATACCACAACAGTTTTGGGAAGACTGACTGTGGGAGGGACCCCATGGCACAGCAGAAGAAAGACTCTTCTCCCTGAACGAGCAGAAGAGATCTTGAGTGACAAACTGACCAAAACTCCCATGCCCTACCTCCATGCACTGTCAGTGGGCAGGAGGGAAGGGCTGGCGGGAAAAGAGGTGTTTTAAGGCTTATTTTACTTCTCATTATCCTCCTCTGACTCTGTTAATAACAAATACACTTTATACCTTTAAATTTAAACCCATTTTGCCCTTACAGTGTTTTTCTCCCAGTCCTTAAGTCATGAACACTGTTAATTCTGGTTTTTTTTCCTTCTCTCCTCTCTGCCCAACTGTAAAGACAAGGGTAAGCAAACAACTCCTGTGAGTGCCTAGCATTTGGCCAATGCCAAACCACAACACTAGGACCTTCATTTGACACTCCCTAGCTCGCATTATTGAAACAGACAGGGATGCAGCTTGATGGACACACTGTCCTAGGATGACGTTATGATGCTTGTATCCCCAGGCGTCTGTTCTGTGTGTGCTGTATGTTGTGTTCTGGACCTTTAACACTGGTTCTGAGAGCGAAGCAGGGAAAGAAGCAGCACATAGTTTGTTTGAGAAAACAGCGTTCACTCCTACACATTCCTCTCTGGACTCTGCTGTGTTTGTCAGAGGTACGGACAGTGGTCGGAGAGAGAACCTTTTTTTTGCTTTTAGTTAGTTTAGATAGCTGAGGCAAAGAAGCTCCTGGACTGTTTTTTTTTCCCCTCTTCTTGAGACTGTTTAAACCTGCTCTGGACTGCAAAAAACCCAAAGGAGCATCGGGGAGCTGGCACTTGCAGCCCACCAGGGCCTAGACCTCAGCATTTTCCAGCACTGAAGGGACTGGGACTGGTAAGAGGCTGAGAAAGCTGAGCTAACTCATGGCAAACACTTCTCTCAGTTTTGCCATCTCTCCTCAGAGCAGCGAGAGGTTTTATTGTTTCATATGTATTCATTCTTTACGTTTGTGGGCATTTTATTTGTTAAATAAATAGTTTTTTCCACTTTTCTCCAAAGAAGTTCTTTTCCCGGACCAGCTCGGGAGGGAGGGGCAGTTTAGGTTTGCTCTCCAGAGGAATATCATTCGGAGGTTTCCTCACAAATTTGCCATAAACCAGGACACATACAATTCACCAGTGTTAATTAGCTCTTTAGAAATAAATAATTAATTTCATACAAGCTCCTTCCCAAGACAGAGCAATGTCAGAATCAAGATGCGCTTGTCTTCACAGGGCAGATTTTCATCTAAAATCCACCATTAATACTTCTTGAAATAAAATCTCCTTACTTGCCAATGCCTTGTCCAGCAGAAAGGTGCCCCCTACCATCTCCCTGTTCAGCCTTGAAATCAAAGAGCGTAACTTGGTCCATTTCAACATCATAGAAACAGATCTTGGAATCGATGTTCCCATCTGCCTACAAGAAAGGAAAAAAAGAAGAATGCAGTCAAAAAGAAGAATAGGTATGTCTGTCCCATCTGCTTCATGCCCTCAGCTGTCTTCACTGGTCATCACATAAGGTCATTCTTACTAAGAAATACAAGAAAATTCCTGGCTGTTTTTCTTTCCAACAAGTCAGCCTTGGATTTCTTTGAAACGCTACAAAGCGGCTTTTACAACTAAAATCTTCCTTTTCTGGATTGTTCCCAAAACACTACAAAGCCTTAAAGAGACCTTAATTAATGCTGGGACATGACATTTCATTACATGACTCACTACACTGCCTGGACCAGGTAGGTTTATTTCTTAGAAGTGATTCTTGCATCCTCAGTAATCTTGACCCACACCAGTCTATGAACCAATGGACAAGTCCCAGACAGTGAGTGAAGAGCTGTGCCTCACCCTGTTGACAAGGATGCTGACTTTGCTGCCATTAGCATTGCATTTCACAGACACAATGTCTCCGCAGCCAGGGAGTAGCTTGGATAAACTCTTGCTGTTGGAGTGCACTTTTGCCTCTCTGTGGGAAGGAATAAACTTCAATTATATGTTGGCAAGCAGCTGGCAATATGCATCAGCCAAAACATTTAGCAAATTATGGGTAAGACTTTTAAAAGCAAACTATTTTGACTGTATGACAGCACTGCTCCAGATTCCTGCTCCCTCTCCAGAGGATTGCTGCCACTGCATTTCCTTCAGGAATAAGTTAACAGACACTCTTTCCTCAATGAAATCGCAAGAATAAACATCAGTGCTTCCACAGGATTCCCAAAACATGGCTACACAGCAAGAACATCTGACCATAATTCTGAATTCAGAGGCCTGGTTTTCCTACAGAAGTAAGTTGAACAGTACCATGAATGTTGAACAGAGCACATCATATAAAAGTTCTGTGTATGGAAAGCACACTGTGGAACAGGAGTAAAGAAATATCATTTGGGGGGGCATATTTACATATTTTATTGTCTCAAAATAATCTTATTGCTGGTATAGATACAAACCCAGTAATCAGCAACAAAGACGACAAATCTCACGAAACAAAAGAATGCAGCAAAAAGAAGTGATTAATTTGAAGAGACAACTTAGAGCTACAGTATAATCTCATGAAAACACAAATCTTTGATTCTATAAAAATAACATTTGTTCTAAGCCAACTATGATGCCCTGAAATAAAAGTGTCATAATTTGAGAAGGGGTATTTTTCAGTACCAAACACAAAAAATTATCATAGTATGCATGAGCGAAGCTATTTTTTTTCCACTACCAAACATCATAATTCAATATTTATGCTAGCTACAACCTGCCCAAATCTAATAACCTTCAAACTGTCCCAGGTGGAATGTGTGTGATCCCAACCCAAATCGTTTCCAGAGGGCAACTAACTAGACTTTAGCACTCCTCTGGTGACAGCATGCAAAGAAGAACAGAATCTGTCTCACTCTACCGGTTTTTAAGCTTTTCAAAATTACATTTGTCATCAGCAGCTATATTTTCAAAATTAATGTCACATCAGTATCTTTTTCATGTTTGTCAGTATGAGAGTATAGCAACGTTTGAACGAAGTCCGGTAAACTTCTTAACCTGAACAGGAGGAAGAACAGTCTCTACAGTTCTAGGTTCACTTCCTCTACAGATTCATTGAAACAAGATTGCTGACTTATGAAAAGATACAAGACCTGGTTTTATTTCAGCTCTTCTGAGATTCAAGTCCAAAGAAACATAGGACACCCTTAGCTTGATCTTTGATAAATTCTCCACACACTTTTAAATGCACTCAAATATCCCTCATAGTCCTCTTTTTATAATAATAATAATCACCCTCATCAATCCATGACTTGCCTAATTATTCCATGCTCCTCCCTTGCTTTGGAAATATGCCATCAGTTCACACACCTGCATGTATTGTCTAAAGATTCAAAGGGACTGTTGCTTTTCATCAAATCAAAATCAGCTGAAGATTCCCCACAAAATACATGGTTAACTACAAACAGATTATTTTAAAAGCCTTAATACCTGCGTGAGAGATCAAAGATTTTCAAGTGAGCCAGATCAGTTCCCACAGCCAGGAAATTCCCACAGACATCCAGAAGGCATGGATTCCCCTCTGCTTCAGAGAACACCAGCAGCTGTTTAACTGTGCCCTGGGAAGAAATGCATAACATCAGGTTTGTGTGGCCACAGCCTCCCTAGAATGGACTTATTTTGTCACCAAGTTGAGTCAGGAATTGCTGAACTTCTGTAGTAGATGAATCATTACAAGCAAATTGGAGAAACATACACACACAAATGCAATCTGGGTTTCAGGTATGCGTATAACCTCAAATAAAGTCTAAATTTAAAGGCATCCTTCTGCAATAATTTCCTCTTTAGTAACACAACCTTTACCATGTGAAAGATACACAGAAATATCAAGTCTCTGAAGGTACTTAAATATACAGCTGTAAAAAAAATGCATTATACTTATGTGATGAATCACACTCATTCTAAAATATAATATTTACTTTGTAAATAAAATCATGTATAATAGAACTCTGATAATTAGATTTCTCTTTTTGGTTCTCACAGACTAGCAGAGTCAGCAAAGGTTCACACAAAATGTGCAAGTAGTATTTTTCTTTATCTCGTAAGAATATTCAGTATGATCATCTTCCTGAAATATGTATTTCAACCTGCATGCAATTTAAATCCTCTTCGAGTCTGTAAATACTTCCTAGTTACACCGCAGTAGTGCTCAGAGTGGCAGACTTTTTAAAGAACACAAGATGTCAAAGATCTTTCTGCTGAAATACTCAAAATATTTTTTGAGATTTGTATTATGACAAGGTAGAATTAATTTAGAAAGATCATGCACTTTACTTTTAAGCTCTAGCACCAATCTTTGAAAACAAGGCCTATTTGTCCCTTCATGGTTTTCTCAGTCCTTACCTGCCAGGTGCGGACCTGGATCCGATACGGCTCCACTGTGTACAGGTTTTCTCCATGAACAGACAGAACTGGAGAGTCACAAAGGAAAGAGCCTGGAACAATCACAACAAAGCCATCATTACATTAAATATGTTCTGTAAAAAGAAAAAAAAGTAACTTACGGCAAACAATTTCCACTATCTTGCACCAAAACCCTTTCTCAATCTGTCAGTCACTATTGAATTCCAACTTCTTGGTGTTTTAGCCTTCTTCCATACTGCCACTACATTTAAAAGCTGGAGCTCCTATTGTAAACAGGTCTTGGTACATTCTGTCCATGGAAACAAGTGAGAGAGGAAGGGCAAAGAGTTGATATGGGGAGTGAAAGAAAGAAAAAAAAAAGTGCAGTGGGAGGTTCCAGTAAGATAATTCACTTTTCCCTTCAGTGAACAGCTACTGAAGAGGAATAACAATCTCTGTCAGAACAGTGGCTCTGCAATAACTTCAGAAGTGGTGTAGATTGTTAGGACCTTGGTAGTAATAAAGCAATGATTCAGCATGGAAAAGTTATAAAATATATCAGTAAATACAGACTAGCAGAAAACATCTAATGAATGATTCTTAGAAAACAAATCCCAAGATTTAGGATGGAATTGCACATCACTTACTTCTCAAGGCAGAAATATTTAGGGAGAATTAATCATTTAAAAAGCTAATTTACTCTACTTGACACTATATACAACAATTTATGGGACAATTCCTGAGAGCTGGGACAAAAAGCCTCCTTCCCAGTTCTATGTGAGTGCTATGCAACCTTGATTACACTTTCTCAAAGCATTCAATAGCCATTACCATGTCTTAGCTGTAAAGGCATAAGGAGCCACAGCTACAAAAGCAGAAAAAAATTGCTCTTCTTGATCAACATCAACGGTGTACTTAAAAAAATATAAGAACAAGTAGTTCTAGCCTCACGCAATGTTTTGTGCAAGGCCCTGTATAATGTAATTTAACTACACCAGCTTTCTCAATCCCTGAGGGTTTTTTCCAGTATAGAAGAAGGTATCTCTGCCCATGTCAGGGGGGTTGGAATAAGGTGCGCTTTAAAGTCCCTTCCAACCCAAATTGTTCTGTGACTCTATCGTTACAGTGCATCAGCTACCATGAATGAATATGTAACTTTGGAAGAAAAGAAGCATTCCGACTCTGACCAACATTTTAAGTCCTACCTGCACTTCTAAAGGTATCTCCTGAGCACTCAAAGACAGCCACTTGCTTCCCATTCCAGAATACTACAGCATCCTAAAACAAACAAACAAAACGCCAAACAAATATATACATTTCATTCCTTTTGGAAACATGCAGGAATTCATGCAATAGTGTAGCAAGGACTCCCCTATAACAGCCACCAGTTACTAGTTCCTCTGGACATTGGGTTTGAAGGCTTTCAGCAGTCCAGAGGTTCTCTGGGTTCTGGTGAGCACCCTAGAGAATTCCTGAGTCCCTGCTCTATCTTAAAAAAAGCAGCCTCACCAGAGCACCATTGCTACTGTCACAACAATACCTTCATAATATACTACATTGAATATTAAAAAAAGTTTTGTCTCTATAAACCTAACTAGGCAACTGATTAGGCAAATAAATGGCAAGTAAGATTAACCTTAGTAGCAAAGACTCCATTAGCATTCATATCAACACGAAGGCTGTGAGTGGTTCCTGTGCTGAAGATCGTCACATTGAAGAGGTTGGGAGACACCTGTACCACAGCTACCTGCTGATGAAAATGTGCCAACATGGCCTGCTCACTGAGGATCACCACAGAGCTGATGTTGTTCACTGCCAGCAGGTTTCTTCGGGACCCCCACTGTACATAATGTGAAAAGAAAAAACACACAATTTCGTCTCTGGTTTTGAACTGTCACAACCATGTCCCAAGAGAAGTAACATGGGGAAAGACAGAATAAATATTTTTATACATACGCAAAGTCCTATTATCTAAATACAAACTATAGGGAATGACTGGGAAATATTACTGATTCAAATTATTACCCTTGTCACCCAGTGTCCTGGTTTAAAAGACATGGGTCTGCTAAGGAAGGCGGGATCCTCTTCGGACCCTCTAACTTCGGCTCCAGAATCCCAGTGGCTGGCCCAGAGTCTCACCAGACAACTTCTACCAGAGACTCCAGGAAAGACTATTGTTCCCAGCTGCAGAGTAGGGCAAATACTTAACCTCTGGTCCTGTCCTAACTGAGCCGAATGCTACCGCATGAACAGTCCCCTGCTTGATCTGGACAAAGGCTTGCTGCTGTTCAGGGCTCCAGTGGAAATTGTTCTTCTTGCGGGTCACCAGGTAGAGAGCATTCACAACCTGGCTGTACTCAGGAATGTGCATTCAGCAGAAACTAAGGCACCTAGGAAAGCTTGCATTTCCTTCTTGCTGGTGAGTGGAGATAGCGCTGTGATCTTATTGATGACCTCAGTGGGTCCTGGTGGTGTCCGTCTTGCCACTTTACCCCCAAGAACTGGATCTCTCAAGCAGGTCCTTTGACCTTACCCTTTTGGATGACAAAACCAGCTTTCAGGAGAATCTGGATGATCTCTTTGCCTTTCTCAAAAACTTCTGCTGTCTGGTTCCTCCACATAATTATGTCATCAATGTACTGCAGATGTTCAGGAGTCTCATCCTTCTCCAATGCAGCCTGGATCAGTCCATGGCAGATGGTGGGACTGCGCTTCAACCCCTGGGGCAGTCGATTTCAGGTGTACTGCACACCCCTCCAGGTGAAACCAAACTGAGGCCTGCACTCTGCTGCCAGAGGAATGGAGAAAAATGCATTGGCAATGTCAGCAGTGGCACCACCTCGCTGCCTTGGACTCCAGTTCATAATGGAGTTTCAACACGTCCAGCACAGCAGAGATCAGTGATGGTGTAACTTCATTCAAGCCACAATAGTCCACTGTCAATCTCTGTCCTCCATGAGAATCGTGCACAGGTCAAATGGGGCCAAAGGGAAGTGGGCCTTGCTGAACACTCCTTGGCTCTCTCTCAGGTTTAGGTTTTCTTTCATGACCCGGGATTCAGGTGGTGGTTTGAGTGAGTCTTTTTTGCCCTCTGAAGGCTTTGAGCTCGGTGCGAGAATGAAGAGGAGTCTCAAGATCTCGTTGTTCAAGGTTTCTCGTGTGTTTATTATTTCTTATCTTACAATTTTCTCTGTGCCCAGCTGAGATGTTCACAGCAGCTCAGACACAGAGTGATTCCCCCCCCGATGGGAGGTCGCTACCTTCTTATACAGATAACTACGTGTCTGTTATTTACAATTCCATGCCAATGCCCATCACCTATACTAAAAGAGTCACCTCTACTTTCACCCAATCTCCTTACACTACTTTATGCCCACATCACATCAGAAGATGGAGGCCAAGGGAGAACAAGAAGAACCCAGGGCACTGCCCTAAAATCTCCATCTTGTCCCCCAAGTCAGCTCCATTCTAAGAATCCCAAAACTACCAAATTTTCCACCCTGTGCTGTGCTACACTACTGTTTTCACACTTTTGTGACTTGTAATTCTTCTCTCAATGTTAGAAGCTTTTTCCATGGACTGAAATCAAAGCCTGAGTCTTTCTGGGCTCTGTGCCAGGCAACCCCCCTGGACACACCCCCCTGTCCAGGATTCAAACCCTCTTCCTCGGGTCTGCCGAGGTCTGTGACCTTCCAGGGCAACTAAAGGAATGCCCTGGACTCCAACAGCTCTCCAGCTCAGGGATCCTCTTGTAAATGGGGATCATGACATCTTGATTTGTTTGGTACTGCTGGTAATGCACTGTTGAGGTGGCAATTGGTACTTGCTGTTCTTCTACCTTTAAAAGTCCTAACAGCAGAAGGATTTTCTGAGAATCCAGGCAAGGTATTTAGCTGCTTAATTCTTTCTGTCTCCAGAGCAGCAATTCCAAAAGCCCATCAGTGTCCTCTTGGGTCTTTGAAATATCTGTTCTTAAGACAGTCAGTGCCCAGAATACATGGGGCATCTGGGCCAGTTACAATGGGGTGCTTCTGCCAGTCCTTCCCAGTCAAGCTTGCTTCAGCTTCCAACACCCTCAGCTCTCGAGAATACCCTGTCATCCCAGAAATGGTGACCCCACACATCCCGGTGGCTTTAACATACACTGAGCATCAGTGTCAACTAAAGCCTTGTGTTCCTGTGGGTTTGATATGCCAGGCCATCGGATCCCTATGGTCCAGTAGACATGGTCGTCCCCCGGTGCCCCTACCTGGTTAGAGGCAGGACCCCTCTAATACTAGTTCTTGTGAATACATATGGGAGGTATCTTCCAGTGGGTCAGATCTTTGCCCACAGGAAACTGGTACTGCACTCACTCTCACTGACTTCCCTTTTCCTTTCTCCTTCAGTTCTTGTATGCAGGCTGCCAGGACACAAGTAGGTTTCCCGTCCCACTGTCTCATGTGTTCTCTGTGGTTGAGTAGGAAATATCACAAGTCAGTTTGTGGGGCATACCTATTCTCCCTGTCTGGGGCCATCCGGCTCTGACTTCAAGGGCTCTGGTTTGCATTGGTGCCACATCTGCTAAACAGCTCTCCCTGAGTGTATTTCCTCTCAACGCCCTTGGGTCCAACATTGGTCACCAATTAATGTCCTGGTTTAAAAGACATGTGTCTGCCATGTCTGCCAAGACTGGAACCTTCCTGGGCTAGAAAGATGGCCCCCGTCCCTCCAAATTACTATAATTTCAAAAATACAGGGCTTCCAGGAAAAAAATGGGAACAGGAATAACAGTTCTTTACTAGAATATATATATATATATATATATATATATAAAACAGAACAAAGAACAACAAAAAACCCCAATGACCAATTTTCCCTTTGGTGTAGTTATGGCAACAAGTGGCAGGGGGCGCTGTTGGGCAAGGCACAGGGGCAGCGCTATTTCTGGACAGGGCTCTTCCGTACCCTGTTACCTGAAAAAGGCTGGAAAGGGAAAGCTGACACGGTCACCTGTATCTATTAGCAGATGTATGAGATACTTATGGCACACATTATTTCCTATATCCTGGACCTTTTGTTATTGAAGCTTGTTAATAAAACACTTGGATTCTCCATTTTCACAGCACTTCAGTTTTGTGCAAGTAGGGTAGTGTTACAGACCCTCACTCTATACCAACAAAGAGCAAGCAAATGCCATTGCTTTCTAAATACTTTCCACTCCTATAAGAAAACAGAATAATAGCAAATATAAAATTACTTTCTCTTGTAAGTCACCAGATGTATTTGACTTTCTTTCCTCATTAAAAAAATGGGGACTGTTCTCACATATGAAGCACAACAACAGAATGATACAGAGTGTAACAGAAACACACGAGAATTGAAAAAACCTAATAATATGGTATAAAACCCAACAACCAAAGAGGCTGGAGAACCTAAAGCACAAGCTTTGCCTTTTAGCAGAACGCTGGTGGCAAAAAAAGCTGTCCGTTAATATAAAACTTCTAAAACTTAAATTTATGATTGTTTTAACACACACCATTTCTCTTCTGTGTATATCAAAATGCTATTAGGCATAGAATGACAGTGTTTAACCTCATTGTGACAAGTGAAAATATTCCAAATAGACAAAAAATCTGCATCCTGACACTTAACAGACAACATGTTAAAATATACAGCATTCCTTTCTATATGGCACATCTCAAAGAATATTTGATTGTAAATATATCTTTTTATTTTTCCAACTACCAGTGAGATTAAACTATACATTGAGAAAGTGACAAATAGAAAAAAAATTAATAAAATCATGCATTTAGTCAGATTTTCTTGCTTTTTTAAATAAATTTATGTAAAATTGACATTACTGATAATCTTTTTCTTCCAGAAAACAATTTCAGGGAGCTGAACCCAAAGGTTTTGCCAGTAAGCCATATGATGGAGAGACTAGCTACAAACGGAGTATTTCTGCCCATTTCAATTTTAAAAGTTACTTGATTCTCAGGGGTTTTCCTCCTTACTTCTGAAGGAGGACCAGCCTCTGCTGGAACACATAGTCATATGACAGAGATCATGTTCATCTGTTTTGCAAAGACTGTCTATTCATCTAAGGTTTGTGATATCCGACTAACATTCAAGGAGCCTCATTCTTACCTTTATCTGAGTGACATTTCCTTCAAGTTCTGTAGATGCCTGGAACTTCCACTTCTCCTTGCCCTCCAAAGCCCATGTACTCTGATCAGATCCTGCTGCTTTCTTCCACATTGCTACTCTCCCCTTGCTAGTTCCAGCTGCCAAGATACCTGCATTCACAAACATTTCAGGCATTTCATCTTGGACTTCAGAAAAACAAACCCACATCACACAATATAACAGGCAGAAAACTCGGGTTCTTGGCTACTGAGAAGCCACTTTCCAGCAGCATTTCTCTCCTCACGACAAACCAACATCCAACAGGACAACTTTTCTGGAGAAACAACAGAGGAACTTCGATATGGCAAGGTACATCTTCTAACAGATGAAGTGATTTTTTAAATGCATCAGACAGTTACTCAATTTTAACCTTTTCTTAGAATATAGAACTATTGAATATCCCAAGCTGGAAGAGACCCCAAGGATCATCCAGTCCAGCTCCCAGCCCTGCACAGGGCAGCCCCAGGAATCCCAACATGTGCCTGAGAGCGTTGTCCAAACACTTCTTTACCTCTGGCAGCCTTGGGCTCATCCCCCCTTCCCTGAGGAGCCTGTTCAGTGCCTGATCACCCTATGAGAAAAGAAACTTTTCCTGATATCCAGTCTAACCCTCCCCTAGCTGGACACAGCTATGGCTTTTCCCTTGGGTCCTGTCACAGCTCACAAAAACCAGAGGTCAGATCTGCCCCTCGTGATAAAGCTGCCCTATGGATGCTCCCTTCAGTCTCTTCTCCAGGATGAACAAACCAAGTGACCTCAGCCATTCCTCCTATGGCTTGTGTTTATTTTTAAATAGCTAGTTTTGTAGTCACTTCGGCAACCAACCACTGAACACCACTGCAGCAGACACCAGCTGTGCCTACGCTAGCAAACAAGGCAGAGCCCAGGAGCAGCTCTGTAGAAAGGATCTATTGTAAGGACCTGGCATAAATACAATACATGGCACTAAGCTCTATTTTGCATTAGCTGTACTGCAGGCTTGTAGACTGAATGCCCGAAACACGTTGGAGTGTATCAGGTGTACTTCAGGGGGTACCTGTGTCAAAGGGAATCCAGCTCATGTGACATGAGACAACTCCACAGTGAGTCCAAGTGTAGTTGAGTATTGAATGATTTCCCTGCACCTTTCAAGGCACATTTCTGATCCAAACTATACCTTCAACATCACACACTACCACTGAGATCCTTGGCCACAAGACAAACATACCAAAATTATTACAGGGCATGGAAGGCTGAGGTTTGACAAGGTTTAGGACCAGAGATCACAGCTGCTATGTTATTTCTCACCTTTAGCACTGCAGTAAGACACACAGTTAATACATTCCTCCCCCTCAAAGCCAAATTGCACATCTAGGGAGAGCACATAGTTCTCATCTCGATCCAAATCCCAGAACCTAAGGCACACAAAACAAGAATGTTAACAATGCTTTGCTTTCCAGGTGTCTTACCAAACAGTCAATAGGATGCTGTACATGACATTAATTTACTATTTCCACAATACCAAGATAACTTAGTTTTTAAAATTAAATTTTCAGCAGCTGCCTCTAGAGTGTGAATTTCTTAACAATCGCCCTCCTTTTCCTTTGACTTTTTAATCTGCAGCATGCTTAGGGTTATTATCCTATGAAGAAAGAAGTCAGAAGCAAGCACAGCTTTTAAAAAAAGAAAAAAGTGAGGACTAGTTGCAATTTTCTTCCTCCCTTATTATGCTTACTCCTCTATTTTAAGAATATTCCTGGATTACCCAGTAGTCCTTTGGACTCCAGATTTATTTTCTAGAACTAAATATTGCCATGAAACTATTCCTTCTTGATACTTGGTATTTATTGCATTCTCACAAAATCAACAGAAGATTGTGGCTGACAGTAGCAGACAGAGGCTCAATAAAGGGAAATACTGATATGAATGGAACACTCCCATCCTGCTATGGCTCACTTTGGACCACCATGACCAAAAGATTAGAGGAACAGGTAGAGCAGGCCATAGTAAAGACAAGGAAGAAAAGACTGCAAAAATGGTAAAACTACAGAACACAGCAACAGAACAGCAGGGCAAAGCAACGTACTTCAAAGGATGAGGGACAGAATACTTGTCTTATATTACAGTAAAAGAAATGTCCTGAAAGGAAGCATTTTTTCTGGTTGCTGATGCCATGAGTATCCTAAGGATCAGACAGTAACACTGGCAAGAACAGCAGCTGTATTTTCATACAAAACTCCCAGCAGGATTTATTTTCAGAAGAAATCAGTAATAGCACTCAAGGAAGGAACAGAGTAGGTAGCAGTGCCTGACAAAATAAAATACCTAGAGAGAAAGCAAACCATACCAAATTAGTTTCTGTCCTTCAGAAAAATTTTTTCCTTTCTCTACTTGTTTTGGCAAACAAAGTTAGGAAATGTTGGGAATTTTTACATTATTGGCAAAAAAAACTCCAACAAATTTCAGCAAAATATTCAGCTCATTACAGACTGTAACTTTCAGCTGGCCCTTCTCAGGACAGCTTTCCTTCTTACCTGATGACTGTCTCACCTAGTGCTGTAACAACCAGACTATGGTCTATTAAAATCATGTCTGCAGAATGACCAGTCTTCCCACTCAACTTCACCTGTTAACCATAAGCAAATAAATACATTTACAGAAGGTGTGAGGAGCACGCTGAAGGACACCAAGCATCTGAACTGCACAACTTGGCTAAAAAGTAAAAATACGAAAATAACTAGACCTAACTGTCAATTGACAGACATATTCAGACAATGATCACCATAAAATGCATCAAGACTGCATGCTTAGATTTAATAAAACAAACCTTGTAGCGGGTTAATTAAGTAGATAAGGAGTAGTATTTTACTCTTGCATTAGATCTTTTCCTAGCATTTAATAAAGACTCCTTTAAAATTTGGAATTTCAGATCTTACTTTTAGTCAAACATAAGTAATGATCAGTAAGAAGTAGATACTCCTGTAATACACAAGTATCCAATCTTTTTCTGTCTTGAATAAAAAGAAGAAACACCTTAGGAAAGTGAAGGTTTGGGGCCTACCCACAAGCAGCATTTTGTAACAGCACAGGGCAGGGTATGAGACATTTCCTCTTTAATTTCCAGAGATCCTCTGTTAGTCTTTCCACTGGGGAGACATGGTGCAGCAGCCCTCTTGTTAGAGGACAGAAATAAGCCGAGGCACATACTTCTTGTTTATCACAGCATGAAAAGGGTCCTGGTTTATTCCTCTTTACAGCTTAGCCATCCTGACTCCAACTATTCACTGACTCTGGCTGCAGCAAGCTCCTGCTGTAGGTTTCCCTTGCAGCCTCTGACTACCGGCTGTTTCCTGCTAAACCATGACTGCAGGTATTAGTTTGCAAACTCTGAGTGCAGGCTTTTACCTCGCTAGATTATAACTGCAGGTTCCAACAACAGGCTCTAACTGCCAACTCAGACAGACCTCACAGCAGTGGTTCTCTTCCCCAGGACCCTGCTTCACAATCCACACATTCATGATCTAATCTTCCCCGCAGGAGCTAACCTACTCCCTTTTATCACGCTTACCGTTATTGGCTATAGCTGTGACTCATCAGGAGCAAGGCTGTACTGGGTAATTAACACAGCTGCTACTTACCAGGGGTGAGGTCACCTGTATTCCCTTCTCCTACAAAGACACAGGCCCATAATGGTGTGGAGATAGTTTCTTCATATATCTGGGGTTTGGTAATCAAATAGTCCACATTTTGTTCTCCTTCCTTCCATGACATCACTCCCAATGAGCTGGCAGACGACACCAGCACGCTCTGTAGGAATTTCTGCCATATGTTTTGCGTACACTGGATGTTGTCTGGATTAGCAGGGAATTGCTCATTATTTGAAAATACTATCTCCAGCATCACTAATTCTCTCAGGTACCAGACACCTTGCTCCATGGTGTTCCACTTGTCTCAGCACACTAAAAGATCATCTTTCCAAGGAAACCTTTCCCTCACATTTGACAGGAGTTGCATCCAGAGGCTGAGAGTTTCTGGTTTTTTCCTGATCCCCTGGTCAATACTTGCACCCCAGGACATGGATCCCAGTTGCAAAGTGTCATTACCATCCAATTTCATATAGTGAGCCATGACAGCCCAGCATCAGAGCACCCACGTCACCAGGGCCTCACCTGACTGGAGGCTGAAATCTTTTTACATGTCTCACAGCTCGCTCAGGGATAGGGTTTGGGTGATTATCTCCAGCCCTGCTTCTTCCTCCTGTTGTGAGGACCCTGCTGCTTCTTCAGCACTCACTACATGAACTGATTTGGTCTTTGATTTCTTCTTCTGAATATAGGCAACTGCTCTTAGCACAGGTTGTTCCTGTGGATAAGCTGCAGTTTGAATGGCCATGGTGTCTGTTGCTTTGCTTTCCTCCTCCTCCTCCCTCTGAGGGTGCTGTATAGAAACAAGCAGTGTCCAATAAATAGTAGCCAGGGTCCAGCACATTCCATAACTTTGCACCTCTCTGGAACTGCCACAGCAATTTTCTTTCAAACATCTCATCAGGGCCCTGTAGTTGTTCAGGGGTGAACTTCTGAACCAGGAATAGAGTACTCTTTCAAAACCTGGCCCATTTTCTCCCACATGCCACACCACTAATGACTATCCATCCCAGGACATATCTCTGAACAACTTCCTTAGAAATCTCTGTCCTAAATCTTAACATGGTGTACACTGGACAGAGGAGATGTAGTAGACGTATTAATGAGGGCATGCTTCCCTTAACAACCAAAGAGAATTCAAAATTCTCAAAAGCTGTTGTAGCAGACTTGAAGGAGGAGAAGAGGATAAAAGGCTGAGAAAAGCCATCCTCTCCTCTTATGCCCACAGGCTGGCTATGATCATTAATGAATCCTCAGAGGCAGGAGCCAAGGCCAGGACAGGAGAACAACACTGAATACACATCAGAAATGACCCCCCATTGCCTTTGATGTTATCATGCCATAAACTGTTATCACAGAGTTCAGCAATCTTGATCCTTCCCCCTGCTTTGAAACAGATCACTATGGTGGATACATAGCACATTTACAGTAGCATATACAGGGTTAGGTATCACAATCACATGAACAGACCAAGCAACACTGGAACCAGGGAACTCTCTACCTAAAACACAAATGCTTAGATCAAAGTTATCTCAATCTTCTAGAGCCTTACCTTGGGCACCAATTAAATGTGGTGGTTTAATACCAACAAAAAATTAAATGCCAAATAAGCCATGGCCCTTCTCCTGCCCCTTCCAGCAAGGGAGGGACACATGCAGAGACTATGGATTGCAATAATTTACTGAAAGCAAAATGCAATGGAATAAGAAACACAAAGTAACAACAGCAATATGAATTTTAAAAATTATCGAAAACCCGAAGGTGTTTTAGCCACAAAAAATTAGTTTTACATGGCTGCTGAGACCAAAACCAAAATGGTAGATGCTCCCCACAGGTTGCATCCACATGACTTCCCCAGGCTCCTGCACGCCATGGCAAACAAAGGCAGTATGGCAAGAGGCTTCCTGTCCCCCAGGTCAAGACAACAAAAAACAATGGCAAACAGACCCCCCAAAAGCTGGATCATTCAAGACAGATCACACTGCAGCCCCGCTGGGCTCAGTTAGACACAAGTGCCTTCACGGTCACTTCTACCACCCCGCCATCCTAGAGGTTGCTGCTACTTTCCTGCAATTCTGCTTCACTCCTTTTGGCTTGGCTTAGCTAGAATGGGCTTGGCTGGACTGGGGGCCTCTCCTGTCACCTGCCTGCAGCCTCCCTGCTGGCACTGCCATTCAGCACACGTCAGCTCTGTGTCCCACCGCTCTCCTTTCAGCACCATGTCCCATAGCTGCGTCTCAGAGAAAACTGGAGAGGGTGGATGGCGGGGCAGGAGGCAGAGTCTGTAGGGCTGATGCTGACAACCTTCCCACGAGAGAGAGCAAGGCAGAATGGTGCCCACTTCTGGGGTGTGTGCATTTTCTCCCCAAAACCAGCTATGATATAGATGATATAGAATAACTTAGCTGCACCTACATGGTGCTAAGCGCTGCCCATATCTGCAAAAAGGACAACTGGAATTTCCAATTTTTCTCTAATTCACTAGGAAACTGAAAATTAAGTGTAAAAGAATTAAAATAGGGTCAAAATAAAAAAAAACTATGAAAATCAAGAAGACGAGATGAAAACCATCTTTCCAAGTTCAGTAACACATCACTCTACCCCACTTTTAGATGAGCTATTTTTGCTTCTTCATCAACATATTATCTGAGAAACAAATATGTGAGTTGATTAATTTGAAAGCAAAATAGTGATAATCCAAAAAACAAAAAATAAGAGTAAGTAAGAAAAAATAAGAGTAAATATTGCAACTTTACCCTGTAGTATGACTCTTACCTTCATGAGCTCTTCTGCCTCTCCCTCGGGAGAAACTGCATGTAAGGACAACTGCAGATTCTCTGTTATTACAAGTAAAACATCTCTTTCCTCTAGCAACAGGAGCTTTTGGACCAGGCTGTCTGTGGACAATACCTGCCTCGTCTTCCCTTTCTCATTCACACAGTGCACAGAACCTGTAGCACAAATAAACAAGGTGCAGATTTTAGTTGACAGCTTTTAGCTACAAAAGCCAAGGTTGATGCTTTCTACCTTAATAAAACATTCCTCACGTGCTGAAAAGGAAAAAATAACAAAAATTCTTTCATTTTCTAGTTTGTCTCAGGGTAGAGATTACAATAGCTGACCAGAGCAATAAACCAAAGCATATTTTTCCCCATTTAGAAAATCCAAAGGGGAATAATTTAAATAATTTTAAACGGCAAGTAAACTTTCTGTATGAAGGACAGCCTCATTCATTTATAAGACTGAAATCTCCAGTCTTATAAAAAAATCTGTGAAAAAAGAACGGCAGCTAAGAATTCATTCAATTTACAGCAGAGTTTAGATGACAGAAAACCCTGGACCTGAAGTTCTTCACTGTTTAGGAAACACTGCACCACACACCAAATTCAGCTTTAATCCATAATTTGACTGGCAAATGGGGCAGTGTTTTTCTAAAAACACTGACAATAGCAACTAATGCACCCACCAACATTTTAAAAGCCATCATAATGTCATCAAGTTGTACTACTCTATAAATCATAGAATCACAGAATCATTAAGGTTGGAAAGACCTCCAAAATCTTCAAGTCTAACCGTTGACCAAGTACCACCACACCCACTAAACCTTATCATGAAGCACCACATACAGCCATTTTTGAACGCTTCCTGGGATGATGGCTCCACCACTACCCTGGGCAGCCCATTCCAGTGTTTAACAACTCCTCCTGGGAAGAAATTCCTCCGGATGTCCAGTCTGCCCTCCCCTGGTGAGGAGCAAAATGTTGACAGATTGATTGACCAATTCGAGAGATAGAAACGCCCCTGGACTACACAGGTTAAAAATCAGAGAATCTGGGGAATTTCCCTCTTTGCTCTCCAGCCTGCCAGCAGGTAACAAGCAGCCCAGCGCGCTCCGTGCTGCGGCTGCTCCGCCTGGTCTGGCCCCCGGGCACCAGCAGCTGCTGGAGGGGGAAGGGGAGGCCGCAGCTATTAACATCCAGCCAATCTTAAAGACTGCCCCACCGCCGGCCGGGCCAAGGGAGATGTCCCCCGGGCCCCTGGAAGCAGCTCCGAGCCCGGGCTGGGCCGGGCCCACCCCAATGTTACTGAGGGGTGGGGGGAGGCGTCCATCAGCCTACCTACTGAGGTCCTGGCCACGGTTTCTGAGCCCCCTCCCATCAGCTTGGCTTTGCAATCTAACACCCTGAGCCACAGCCTAAGAGGGAGAGACCCGGGCAAGAATTTAACTCCTTCACTGCACATAGGAAGTTTGCAAAGCACTAACTTTTCTCTGAGTGAGAGACCAGCTAGACTGGGAGACATGTAAAGAGACTGTGATAGATATGACTATAAATTCGTGCAATTAAATATAGGAACTATAATAAATGTAGTAGATGATAGAATCTATATTTTTGTAACCCTGTAAATGTAAAACTAATCCTGGTCCCCGGAATGGAGAGGGCGTTTTCCAAGTACCAGGACACGCTTTGTGAACTGTCAATGTAGAAGTTAACACCTTGATTTACACCAGAAAGGAGGGTGGCTTGCCAGGATGTGGCTCCTTGAGCTAATCAGATCTTGGACACCTGGGCCATCAGCCCATCCATACTGATCTCAAGGGTGGGCCCTGAATCAACATCCCAAAAGAGGATTCCCGGAAAGTCCTTTCAGACATGGTCCAGTGCCGGGAAATGTGCTCAGTACTCATCACCGAGTGAAAAGACTGGGTTTGAATTTGAAGACACAATACCTCTGCTGCCGGGAGGCACAAAATGCAGTATAAGAACCCGGGCCCAAAGCCCAGCAAAGGGTGGAACAGTGCGAGACAGCAGCCCTGCTGTCGGTCGTCTGTTTCACCCAACATTCGAATGTTGTTTTCGTGGCTGTCCCAGTTAGATTTTAAAATGGAAAAATAAAATTTGTTCTTTCTACCCGATTGGCTAAAATTCATTTATAACAAGACACAATAAAGATATGAGGGTCAGTTAATGAAGAGTTGCATCTTAGATAAGGAGATGGAGATTGGTTTTTGGGCTGCAAGTCTTTTGTGAGCCGTGGTAACAGACCGTCATATGCTAGAATATCCCTTTAAACTGTGGAAAAATATGCACTGGGGAGATGATGAGAGTATGCAGCTTGTAGATTTGAGCAAAGGTATTTGTGATGGACTAAGTAAATATTGAAATAGCTGTGATCTAATGGGGAACTTTAAACAGAGGATGATAGAGAGAAAGATATGAAGCCCTCTTACCCCCCAAGGGAAAACGAAGACCTCTGTTTCTTGAGATGGAGATGATTTTAGAGATAATGAAGAAAACCCTTTGCTTTTGGAACCGTTCATCTTTAAAATGATATCCCAATGAACTTCATGGCCTGTGAAAAACAAGGTTCACTTTCTATGTAAATTTTAAGAAATAAGTTTAATAGAAAATAAGACGATTAGGAGATTGAAAAAAAAGCAAAGTACGGCCAGCCAGATGACTTGGCATTTAACCAAGTCCACATCCTGCTACATCAGAGACATTCTTTAAATACCTTTTTCATTGTATCAATCTGTTGAATATTCATATTTTTCCCTAAACTAGTTTCCATATTCCAGGAACTGTTTTGCATGGCCCCTCCTTGGGTCCCCCTTTTCAGAGCACGTGTGTTTCTGGGCTGTGTCTTCATTATGTCTTCATTATCACCTCCAGCCTGGGCCTTGGTCCAGACTTTCTTCAGGTGGCAGATGCTGATAGTTGGTGTATCAATAGCAGGGTCTTCTCTACCTGTTCACTGGATGTTATCCCGACCAAACAGACAGTTTAAGCACCCTCTATCAACTACTACCACTATGCCTAGTTTTCTTTACTAATAGCAGAAATAAAAACTTATATCCTTACCACAACATTATTAATCATATAGCACACACCTTGCAAAAAGCCAGCTTTATAATATGCATTTATAAAACGGCCCATATGCAGCTGCAGGAAAGGCTGCATAATATGGGAGGAATTCCACACCTGCAGATTCTCCCAAGCAGCTCTTTCTGTGAGAGTTAAGAGCCACAAGCAGACTGTTCTTTCTTCTGAAAAGTTACCATAGCAGACCAAAAGAGACTTTTCTCTCTAAATGAACTGATGAAAGACTATTTTATAAGTGGTAAACGTAAAGTTCCAAGTTTTGTCTTTATACATTGTCTGTGAGAAAGAAAAGAAGCTGTTGTGGGAGAAGGAAGTATTTTGAAGGTTTCATTCTGATTATTAATTTTTTTTCTGTCTTATAGTTTTGTTAATAAACCTGTCTTCATACCTTTTAAGTCTTGAGCCTGCTTTGCTTTTCTCTTAATCCTATCTCACAGCAGAAAAAGAGTAAATTATTTTAGAAGACACTCAAACCACTACAGTAATTGTGGGAAACAGAAATTGGCGAACGTGAAACCATTTCACCCATATTGAGGGATCAGCCCAGCACACAGGGAGTTTCTGGGTGCCAGTGCACACAGCTGGGGCATGTCCAGCTCTCACACACCAGCACCCTCAAGCTCTTCTCAAGACATTTGGGAGTCACAGCAGATCACTGACTAGATTAAGAACTGAGTCCAAAATACTATCCAAATATGTCCACAGAATGTCCAAAGATATGCCCAAACCTACTGTTACGATTTGGGACGGCTCAAATAACAATATTCCGGTTCTTTGGAGGGCTTATAGCAAAAGTTTACTGAAAGACAGACTCTTTTTTATGGTGTTTCGTTACAATCAATATGATTGGTCATTTAGAGCAACACCTCTCAACCATTTCTTACAAGTAAACAACAAGTTAGAAAAACATCAGCTGCTAACAGTTTTCTACCTTAATGGTTTTCCACCTGAACAATTTTTCACCTTCCAAGGATCGTTTTGATTCCTCCTTACGATTTCCCAGGTCAGTGTGAGAGAGTTCTGTACTTGGCTTTCCCACAGGCCAAAGCTACTGCTTGAAGCCTAAAAATCTATATTCTGACCACTGTCAGTTCCCACACAAACCAACCCAAGCAATGAGGCTGCACACAAGGAACAGTCAGTATCACTTGATTGAAATTTGAGAAGTATGACAAGGAGGCTGTCTTGGGGTGACTTTATGATACTGTATCCCCTATCATCTGCTTTATGCCCAGACACTGGTCCTGTAACTTTAAGCTAGGTCTGGAAGAGGAGGGGAAGCCAGGAGAATTCTTTCAGCGGTTTGTGTTCAAACACATATACTCCCCCAAGTCTTTCTCAGGAGAGAGAAGGAGAATTAAATTCTTTTGCTTTTAGCTAGCTTCTTTTTGTTAGCTGAGGGAAGAAGTTTTTCCCAGGACTGTGGCTTCTTTTTCTAGAACTGTTCAACTTTGCTCCAGTCTGAAAAACCAGACCATCACTGGGAGCCCCACACTGTGGCTAGGCAGGGGGAGGCTGCAGGGTCATTGCATCCCAGCTATGGACCTCGGGAGAAGCCAAGCGGGACAATAAAATCCAACAGCTTTCTCTGCAGCGAGAAGGTTTTAACATCTAACATTATTCATTCTTGCTCCCATGCCTGTGTGCACTCTGTGTGTTAAATAAAGTTTTTTTCACTTTCCGCCAACAAATTCCTTTTGTTTGATGTGGGGAGGGCATGCTGCAAACCTGCCTTTTTTTCAAAGGAGATGCCCCTTTCAGGACATTTCCTCCTAACTTTTCTCAAACCGAGACAGAGGCCCAAGCCAAGGACAGCACCCAGAGGACACAGAGCCTGTCCCTAGATGAGGCTCTGCACCACCACAACAGCGGTTTTGAATGTGAGGACAGAATGGGCACAGCTTCTCAAAGCTTTTCTTCTTGTACCTTTATGAAGCTCCCTGTGTTCATTTTCTATTTAAATGGTACCTTTCTAGTAAAGAGGCTTGTATTCACACATTAAAGGAGGTACAGTCTACTGCTCTGCAAACCAACCACGCAGCTGGCTCATGCTACCTCTGTAAGCTGTACTGGTGCTCTACTGGTGTAAACAAGGGGTGTCAGTTTTGGTAGAACACTGAATCAAACTGCAACGGAACTGCAGAACCAGCACAACTGAAATGTTTTCAGAGCAGCTAACACTTGAATCAAGAGGACTACTTGAAGCACCTACCAGAAACACCCATCATGCAACTTCTGACAGACATTCTGGCTCCAGTTCAGAGAGAGCAAGTTACATCACAAAAAGAATTGGGGTGGGAAGAAAATTAGCTTACAGCAAACTAGTACCCAGAAGACTAAAAGGGATAGGAAAAGACAGGGAAGAGTAAAAGGCAAGGAAGAGGAAAATGCAGAGAAGAAACGATATTAGGGAGAAAACTAACAAAACAGATCCTCAGACTTTTTTTGTTCCATAAGACTGAAGCACCATTTCAAAGCATGAGAAAAAAGTGAAAAGCAAATTCAGAATTTAAGAGGTATGTTTTAGCAGAATTTGCCTATTTATAGAAAGGAAAACCCACAACACATGCATTATTTTGAAGCTTTGGACAAAAGCTAACTTTATCTACACTTGTGTGTTAGAGATTGTTTTCCTCATACTCACTTCTTCAGGAACCTGACTAACCCAGTACCTCTGACGTCCTTGTGAACAAGACCACCCTGAAGATGATAAGGCTTCAGTAATTTTATTCATTTCTTACCAAACATTCTACAACTCCTATGAATACTGTACCCCACTGAATATATGCATATGAGGGATATATAAATATACCCCACGTGTCAGATATATGAAAACAAGACTATCACGCACTGAGCTATTTTGAAGCACTAAGGAAACAACTTCCCAGCCAAATGTAAAAGTGGTTTTCCTCTTACCATCTGTCAAAGTGATAAAGAAGGAAAGTCCTTCCTGGACTGCCATTTTCAGAGGTGATCCTATTCCAGCTTTCTTCCAGTTAAACATATCCAAGGCTTTTTCATCACCACTCACAGCTGCTTTTGCCAGCTGTACAAAGTCCCTGCAGAGAGAGATACTTCATTCCCAATTCTTTTCATAACAGAGTAGTTTAAGTCTCAAGGAATGGAGGAGAAATTAATAAAGCATCAATATTTATTTATAAAGAGAATAAAGATGTTTCATACACCAATTGAAAAAAGGACAAACTCAAAAAGATACAAACCAAAATTTCAATATTCGTTTTCATTTGCATTGTTTCACCTCTTTATTCAAAATGCATCACTATTTTTTAAATGCCTAATTTATTTTTGTTTCACAGAGATGTGAAATATAAAAGCCCAGACAAGGAAAACTCTTCTTTTTTACTACAGCTGCTTCCTATTTCTTGCTTGGACAGGAAAGAGATAATGTTTAAGAACTTTTAATTGAATTATTTTTGACAATAATATAATGATAATTGTGTTTCCAGTGTGTTTATGGCTTTGAACAATCAGCAAGATTGCTAATTAGAAGAACTAAGACAGAAGAGTCAACAGCACCGGACAGAAGATGTGGAGAAGAGCAAGAAGCTCAGCTGCTGCACACAGAACACAGAGGCAGCTACCAGAGTGGGAAAAGGGCTTGGAAATATAGGGCACTTTGGAGAAGAACATTTTTGAACAGACTTAAATGTAGTTCATTTGTGGGTAGGACTTTCTGTGCAACAAGACCAAGACCTGCAGAGGTCTGACGAGGCCAATACTCACTCGCCAGGAGGGGGTGGCCGAAACACACAGTGACACAAGCATTTCCCATACTCCTGCTTAACCAGGGCAGGACCCTGGACTCTGCCTCGATGGTCCATTTTCCACAGAAACAAGACCCCGTGCTAGAAAAAACACAAGTTAATTCATTACCCTTTGCACAGAGATGAGAACCCAGACTCCAGCTACTCACTGCACATAAAAAGAAACGTTTTATTGACAGCAAAACCCTTCCTTTTGTTTAGTTGACACATACAATTACTCCCACTTTAAACTAAGCCACAGGGAATCAAAGTTATCTTTAACACTGTATTATTTGCTTACTTAAAATCAAATTATCTAAAAAAAGCTGGTTGGTCCTATCCATTTTTAGGTAAATCACACTGCCAGAGCAATTAAGTGGAATAGTCTTGGTTTTCTTCTGCAAGTAGCAGATTAAATATTTGTCTTGATAATGTCCTTTCCACATTTTTTTTCTTGCAAGTAGTCAGATAGCTTATCTTTTAGCAATTGAAATGAAGGATAGCAGAGCATATGCATCCCTCACTAAGTACATGTAAAACTGATGTAGATGAGCACAGGTATATGATTAGACATAGAAAGACTAAGGGCAGAATTTCTGAAGCTTTCCTCCTCTCTCAGAGCAGACATTCAAGAAGTTACTTTTAGAAAAACAATCTAGTAACTAGAATAATCATAGATGCTAAAGAAAGGAAGTCTGATTAGCTAACTAACTCAACAGTGGTCAACACAGGCCAGCCCTCAAGCCTGGCACAGGTGCTGACATAACTCACATGCTGCAGTGCCAGCTCAGAAGCAACAAACCCCTGGTGACTGGAAAGAATGGAGACAAATTCCAACAAACTGACTTATGCTACATCCTTGTATCTGGAATGCTAAGATGATTATTTATTGTTGTTGTATTTAGTGCTAATGAAACCAAATTGCATTTGGGAAACATCCGTGTAAGCATTACATGAAAAAACCCAGCAACAATTTTCAATATCAAGTTCAATCTTATTTCATTAACACAGACAACAATAAAGTGGCATTAGAATTTGCTCTATTTTTATTTATTGTTTTCAATGAAGTATCAACTTTCTCCTAGAAGTGAAAAACTGGTAGCAGTGGTCACTTATTCTTCACAACTCTAACTAGAAGTCACACAAGATGCAACCAAGGCCTTCCAAAGTAACATTTCCTTCTTTTTTTCCCCAAGATTCAAAGTTCTAACTTCTTTTCAACAGTAAGATGGCAATGGTTACACCATCCAAAACTGTTAATCAAGTGCAATGTGTCTTGCAGCTTAAAGAATGCCACTCAGCTGTGACACTGCTGTACTCCCATCCCAAGAGGACACCTGCAGTTCATAAAACGTTTGCTAATTACCTCTGAAAATCACAGGATCCTATGAACTTGTTGGTTCCTCCTCTCACTCTTCCATCAGCTTTATATGTCACACCAATTTCCAAGTATCCCAGCTAAAACCACCTGGACCATTTATAAGCTGGAGGAAAAGCCTGCAGCTTTCTAAAGCTCCAGACCTTCCTTCCATCTCCTTCTACATATTTCAGCCCGTATCCAGATAACCTATTTGCAATCTCAATTCTTAGTTTGGAACACATGAGATTGAAACAAAAAAGGCTCACTACCTCTCCTAAGTGTCACTGGAAAGGATGCAGAACTCATCTGTTTTCAAATTACATTTTTAAAGGACACAGGACATTGACCTTATGCTCTATCTAAATGTCCTTTCCAGTTGGAGATCTTCTCTGATTCTATCCTGTACCTTCCAAATCATTTTTAAAAACCCAAAGCTTTAGTTCCTTGGTATGAAAGCTATTTGCCTTACAAATAGGCTTTCATTATAGAAAGCACCTAGATCCTCTCTGTGATCAAAATGTGGAAATTATGCATGTTATTTTTACTTAAAACAAATCTGCCTCAAAGAGGGAGAGTCTGATGGTGCAGCAGTGGAACCGATAAACATTACAACTGTCTAGGTTCCAGGTGAACCACAAGGGCAATCACAGCCAGCAGCAGTTTGTGGAAACGAAGAAGTCTAAGATGAAATCAGAACACCTAGTTAATAAGAGTAAGAGTAAGAGTAAGAGTAAGAGTAAGAGTAAGAGTAAGAGTAAGAGTAAGAGTAAGAATAGAGGGTTCTCACAACCTGCAGGGGAGCCAGAGGTTGAGATCATCACCAAGCCCCTGACAGATGAAAGTCTCTGAAATTTGCAAAAAGATATTGTACAACAGGGGTGTAAGGCTCATACAGCCTGGTTACTTCAGGTCTGGGACCTTATGGGTACAGGCATACAACTGGATAGTAGTGAAGCAAGGATTTTGGGACCCTTGACCCAGGACTCAGACGTGAATTATGTATTTGTAAGGGAGCCAGGGCCCCTTTTCCTCTGGGAACAGCTTTTAATGAGCATGAGGGAGAGGTTTGTCCACAGAGAGAGAATGCAAGAGTACCATTATAGAATGCACTGGAAGACCCTTGAGGAGGGGATCCAAAAGCTGAGAGAAGTGGCGGTATTGGAGGTACTCTTTGGGAGGGGCACACAGCATGATCATGACCCTGACAAGGGTCAGGTGCACAGGGCAAATGTTATAGAATCTGGCAAATCTAGGGCCATCTCATTAAGCCACATTCATTGCAACAATTAATGTTGATAACAACTGAGAGACACTGGGTTCTGTCACAAACAAGAGCAACAAATTGAAAAATTTTAATTGTAAAAATTACAAGAGTATGATCAATGGCCCAATGCAGTCTCATGTAATTAAGAGCCTCCAAGAGGAGATGAAGGAGATGAGGGAAGAGGTGAGGAGAACAGTTCTCATACAACATCAGTGCAAATGACAGGCCCCAAAGTCAGAGTCCAATGTCCCCCAACTAGAGAGAGAGGGTACACACCCAAGAGCTGACCTGCAGTTCTTTCTGCACAACAATGGGGAAGACATGGGAAGGTGGGATGGGAAGCCCACTGTCCTGGCACCATGGGTGCATCAACTCAAGGAAGGAAACATTAACCGAGGGAGTTCCACTGAAGTGAAGGTAGCCTCAGTGTCCCATGACTGAGCTGCCAGGTATAATAGAAGAGAAGATGATCTGTCAGATCCCCTTCAAGGAACCTCTAGCATGTATGCCCAGGAAGGAAATGACAATCAGGGCTAGAGGGCCCTGCCTCTAGGCAGGAAGAGGCATGGGAAAACCAGGTCTTTTAGATGGTCTAGATCTGATGGCCTGGCACATCAGAACCATAAAAATATGAAGCATTAGTTAATACTAGTGCACAGTGCACCCTAATGCCATCGGGACATGTGGGGGCAGAACCTGTTTCCATTGCTGGGGTGACAGGGGGAATGCAGCAATTGACCTCGTTGAAGCCGAGGTGAGTCTGACCGGGAAGGAGTGGCAGGAACATCCGATTGTGACCGGCCCAGAGCCCCCGTGTATTTTGGGCATAGACTTCCTCCGGAACGGCTATTACAAACACACTAAGGGACTCAGATGGGCTTTTAAAATAGTTCCTGTAGAGGCAGAGGGCATTAAGCAATTGAACACCTTGCCTGGACTATCTGAAAACCCATCTACAGTCAGACTCCTTAAGGTGGAAGAGCAGCAAATACCAATTGCCACCTCAACAGTGCACCACCAGCAGTATCAGATGAATCGAGATGCTGTGATCCCCATCCACAAGATGATCCAAGAGCTGGAGAGCCAAGGGATGGTCAGCAAAACCCACTCACCCTTCAACAGCCCCATCTGGCCTATGCGTAAATCTGAAGGAGAATAGAGATTGTGGACTATCGTGGCTTGAATGAAGTGACTCCACTACTGACCGCTGCTGTGCCGGACATGCTGGAACTCCAGTATGAGCTGGAGTCCAAGGCAGCAAAGTGGTACGCCACTATTGACATTGCCAATGCATTTTTCTCCATTCCTCTGGCAGCAGAATGCAGGCCTCAGTTTGCTGTCACCTGGAGGGGCGTGCAGTACACCTGAAATCGACTGCCCCAGGGGTGGAAACACAGCCCCACCATCTGCCATGGACTGATCCAGGCTGCACTAGAAAAGGGTGAGGCTCCTGAATATTTGCAGTACATTGATGACATCATTTTGTGGGGGAACACAGCAACAGAAGTCTTTGAGAAAGGAGAAAAGATCATCCAGATTCTCCTGAAAGCTGGCTTCGTCGTCAAAAAGAGCAATATCAAAGGACCTGCCCAAGTGATGCAGTTCCTGGGGGTAAAGTGTCGAGACAGACGGGGTCAGACTCCCACAGAGGTCATCAGTAAGATCACCGTGATGTCTCCGCCAACCAGCAAGAAGGAAACACGAGCTTTCCTAGGCACCATAGGTTTTTGGAGAATGCACATTCCTGAGTACAGCCAGAGTGTGAGCCCTCTCTACCTGGTTACCCGCAAGAAGAACAATTTCCACTGGGGCCCTGAACAGCAGCAAGCCTTTGCCAGATCAAGCAGGAGATCACTCATGCAGTAGCCCTTGGCCCAGTCAAGACGGGACCAGAGGTAAAGAATGTGCTCTATTCTGCAGCTGGGAGCCATGGTCTGTCCTGGAGCCTTTGGCAGAAAGTGCCTGGGGAGACTCAAGGACGACCACTGGGATTCTGGAGTCGAAGCTACAGAGGGTCCGAAGCCAACTACACTCCCACAGAGAAGGAAATCTTGGCCACCTATAAAGAAGTTCAAGCTGCCTCAGAAGTGACTGGCACAAAAGCACAACTCCTCCTGGCACCCTGACTACAAGTGCTAGAACAGATGTTTAAAGGAAAGGCTCCCTCTACCCACCACGCCACCAACGCCACACAGAGAAATGGACTGCCCCCATCGCACAGTGCACCCTAGGATCTTAAAAATAATGACAAACTAGCCAGAAGGTGAAAACTTTGGTCTCGCTGACAAAGAGGAGCAGAACAAGTGACGAGCTGAAGAAGCTCCACTGTACAACCAACAGCCAGCAGAAGAAACACTCCATGCTCTTTTCACTGACAGTTCCTGTCGCATCATGGAGATGAACTGCAAGTGAAAAGCAGCTGTGTGGAGCCCCACATGACAGGTCGCAGAAGCCACTGAAGGAGAAGGTGGATCAGGTCAACTTGCTGAACTCAAAGCCATTCAGCTGGCCCTGGACATTGCTGAAAGAGAGAAGTAGACAAAGCTCTACCTTTATACCAATTCATAAATGGTAGCCAATTTTCTGTAGAGTTGGCTAGAAAGGTAGAAAAAAAGCTAACTAGCAGGGTAGGAGAAAACCAATCTAGGCTGCTGATGAGTAGAAAAACATTGCCATTTGGGTGGAGAAGCTACCTCTAAAAGTCCACCATGTAGATGCCTATGTCCCCAAAAGTCAGGCTAATGAAGAGCACCAAAACAATGAGCAGGTAGATCAGGCTGCAAAGACAGAGGTGTCAAATACAGACTTAGATTGGCAACACAAGGGAGAGTTGTTCCTGGCTCGATGGGCCCATGATGCCTCAGGTCACCAGGGCAGAGACGCCACCTATAAGTGGGCACGAGACCGAGGGCTCGACCTAACTATGGACAGTATTTCTCAGGTTATTCATGACTGTGACACATGTGCTGTCATCAAACAGGCCAAGCAGGTGAAGCCCCTATGGTATGGTGGGCAGTGGTCCAAATACAAGTATGGGGAGGCCTGGCAGATTGACTCCATCACGCTGCCCCAGACATGCCAAAGCAAGCACTATGTGCTCACAACGGTAGAGGCCACCACTGGCTGGCTGGAGACCTATCCTGTGCCTCACACCACTGCCCGGAACACCATCCTGGGCCTGGAAAAGCAAGTCCTGTGGAGACATGGCACTCCTGAGAGGATTGAGTCCGACAACGGGACTCATTTCAAGAACAGCCTTATAAGCAACTGGAGTAGAGAACATGGCATTGAGTGGGTGTACCATATTCCTTATCATGCACCAGCAGCTGGGAAAGTTGAACGGTTGTTGGGGGTTAGGTTTGTTCCTTTTTTACTCTAAAGAATTTTTTTCCCCCTAAGTTACTAAGAAGACTAAGTATTGGGTGCTTAAGGGTGCTTGACCAAAACAAAGAGGTGGCCAAAGCTCAGAGTGGGAGTTTAGGGGCAGGTAAAGGACAGAGCTGGAGGCAACTTGGCTCTCTGGCTCTCAGCATCGAATTGGAGAGGACACAGCCAGGCTTGTTCCTTGCTGCAGGAGGAGTTCACTGTCACCAGAAAGTCCGGTCCTGGGAAATCTACCATCATCTGCTCATGTGCCCTGGAATTCTGAGCTCCTCTGCCTGCCCTGCTGGAGCTGGGCCAGCCCTGCCCCGCCATTGCAGCTTCTTCAGCACTGCTCTTTTTGCTGCAGTGTGACCCTGCACCCCCCTGCCCTGCCCTGCCGGGACATCCCGCCATCCCAGCGACCAGCCCGGGACTTTCCCCTGTTCCAGCCTGGTGCTCTCGGGAGTCCTGCACTGAGACCCAACTCCCCTGGGTTTTGTGAAGCAAAGCCCTCAAGGTTCTTGGTACTGTTTTGTTATTAATGCTGTAGTTGTTGTTTTTCGTTTGTTTTGTTATACATACGAGTAAGGAACTGCTATTCCTATCCCCAAATCTTTGCCCGAAAACCTCTAACTGCAAATTTGCAATTGGAAAAGGGGAGGGTGGTTTACATTCTCCATTCCAAGGGAAACTCCAGTTTTCCCTGGCAGATACCTATCTTCCCAAACCAAGACAACCATGCAATGGCTTGCTTAAAACCACCTTGCAGGCACTGTGTGAGGAGACATTCAAGACCTGGAAGATTAATTTAGCAAAGGCCACATGGTTAGTGAACATCCGGAGTTCCACCAACTGAGCAAGCCCTGCCCAATCTGAGTCCTTGTGAACAACAGATAGAGACAAGGTTCCAGTGGTACATATGAGAGGTATGCTGGGAGAAATTAACAAAATTTCGATTAATTCTGCCCCATTCATGGGGTTGTCTTTGCTCAGGGACCAGGCTGCACTTGGTGGGTGATGCAAAAGGATGGAGACCCAATGCATACTTGTCCTGGTTTAAGGCAGATTTTTGGAGGAAACCTCCAAATGGAGTCCCTCTAGAAAGCAAATTCAAGCAGCCCCTCCCCCAACTGGTTTGGGAAAAAATTTCCTTAGAGAAAAGTGGAAAAAAGTTGTTTATTCAACAAGCAAGGTGTTCACAAGCACAAAGAATGAATAATATGAATAATATTAAACAATAAAACCTCTTGCCATTCTGAAGAGAGACAGCAATCTTGAGAAATTCCTTGCCATGGGTTTTAGCTCAGTTCACCAAGTCTCTTACCAGTCCCTCCAGCACTGGAAATGCTGCCCTGGGCCCCAGTGGGCCACAGACTAGACAATACAGCCCAGGAACAGAATGTGAAGGAGTGAGTGCAATTTCTGAAAACAAACTGCGCGCTTCTTCTTTCTCCCCCCTTTGCTCTTGGAACCAGTCTTAAAGGTGTAGACCTCAATACCCAGCATAAACAGACTGGGGACACAAGCATCACAGTCACTTCAGGACAATACCGCAAAGCGACCTTGTTTTAGGGTGAACTACCCATGACACTGTGCTTGTATCTGTATCAGTATCTGCATGTATACATGTATATAATTAGGTAGTGCATGTATGTATGTAATTTTAATTATATAAATTTGATGTAACATGTTAGTATGGGAAAATATTTGAGATGGTTGAGTTTCTTTCCTTTTTACTTGTGGAATTTTTTCCCATTGAGTTGCTGAGATGCACTGATGGCTGAGTGCTTGAGACAGGGCGAGGGAGAAGGGGGAAAGGTGCCCAAGCCTCAGGGAAGGAGGGTGCCTAGTGGCACTCCTCTGGTTTTTGAGAGTTTCTATCAGAGGGATAGAGATATCGTGAGAAGAGAGGCAGGTAAAGGACAGGGGCTGGGTCAGTTTATGTTTCTCACTCGCTCTTGGCTTTCAGAAGGAGACAGTCAAGCTGCTGCCTGTGGAAAGGAATTTCACCACCACTGCTGTAACCCAGCCGAGAGCTGCCCTTCTTCTGCTGCTGGGCCCCGCACCCTCTGCACTGCTGGGATGTCCCACAGCTCCAGCTATCACTATGGAGTTTCTGATACATCTCATCCACCACGCTGGGATTTCTGCTCATCCCTGCCATTCCAGCCTGCTGCTTCCGAGAGTCCTGCCAGGGCGCTGGGATTGACAGCCGCAGGGGTTTGTGGAGCGAGGCCTCCCTTCCATCCCTCCCCATCCCAGACAAAGCCGCCATTGCCACGTGCTCCCCGAGCCTGCGCAGGAGCGCCCCCTGCAGCCGCGGGGGGATCATCGCACCTGCCCTGCCCACCAGCGCTCCCTGCCGGCTGTGACCGGAACTACACCAAAGGGGAAATTGCCGGCAGCCAAGAAGGCTGTCACTAAGTTCCTGATTCTGTTTATTGTTAATGCTTTAGTTGCTGTTTTGTTTGCCTTGTTATACATACTAGTAAAGAACTGTTATTCCTATTCTCATATCTTTTTGCCTGAGAGGTCCTTAATTTCAAAATTGCAATAATTTGGAGGGAGGGGGTTTACATTCTCCATTCCAAGGGAAGCTCCTGCCTTCCCTAGCAAACACCTATCTTTCAAACCTAGACACTGGTACAGATCATTAAGTCCAATTTCTGGCCCTGCACAGACACCCCAACAATCCCATCCTGTGCCTGAGAGCATTGACCAAAGACTCTGGCAGCCTTTCAGCTCTGACTATTCCCTGGGGAGCCTTTCCAGTGTCCAACCACTCTCTGGATGAAACAGAAACCAAATCAGGGTCCAAATATTTATCTTCTTTTAAAGGTTTTCCTCTAGTATGAGCAGAGCATGATCCTGGCAGCACACACCTAATGGAAGTTTCCTAAATATAAGCTCTCATGGGAAAAATATTAAAAATAAACTTATAAACTATTGGAAAATATGTAGGAAATGAAGCACATCTGTGCTGCACCTCAGACCATAGCATAGTGACACTGGTTTGAAATCAATTTGAAAAGAATTTTGTTCATAAATGTAATCTCTGTCTGCATCAATGTATTGTCTCATCATGGTTAAGATCTCAGCTTAGATGGAGATGTATCCATCTTTTGCCTGGGCAGATCTTTCTCTTTTCTAATAAAGATGATGATAAATTCTCTTTTTACTCAGTTTTGAATTTCTGCATTTCTGTCAAATGCAGCAGCAGAACTTTACAAACAATAAAGTAAAATATCTTTTTTTCCTCAGAATAAGAATTCTGACACATAGGTAAGAGCAGAACTGAAATTCTTGGGCAAGCTCAAGTTTGTGTCAGGGAAAACACAAGAAAAAACCCCTTTTTTTTCTTCATTGGCTGACTTGGGAACCAGCAAAATCAGAATCTTCTGTGAATATTTAATCCTGAATATTCAATAGCTACTTTCTCACTTCACTATATAAAAGGGCAACCAGCTCATCAAGAAATAGAGTATCACGTTCCCAGCACAGTCAATTTGACAAAATTTTAAGGCATTAATAAAACCAGAAAAAGATAGATTAGCATGGGTTTCCTGTGAGCACTGCTCTGCACTCACTATGGATGAATATGTTGTAGCTGGAATTTGTTTTTCAACATCTAGGCTTTATTCCTGAGTCTGCCATAAAATTTGTGCATGGACAGGAGCAAAAGAATTCAAGTTGTCTATACCTCAATTATTCCATGCATGAAATAGCCTTAAACCTTCATCAGCACTCAGCATTCACTGAGATCCGATGCACTTTTGCTTAAAGAAAATTATAGAACAGCAATTCTCTAATTGTAAAAAAAGTTAAACCACTAAGATTTGATTTTATTCTCTAACAGTTTTAATTTGTACCTAAGGAAAGGAAATTTCTCTCCCACACAACTCTCCCTTCCCCATGGATCTCCATTCCATGCTCCTTTCCCATTACAAAGCTTCCGAGACTGTGTTCCATATCAAACCCATGTGTCATTTCAGCTACTCACTCCATCCCCAGTTGCAAGGCAGGTACCACTGGTACTCCAGCTCAGGACTGTGATTTTGGTGCTGTGATCTGGAGGTACAGTGTGCTGCTCCTTGTCTTGTTTGTTCAGTATTAGAACTTCTCCTGTCTCCCATCCTGATGCCAGAATGGGTCTGGAAGGGTGCCAGGCAAGTAATGTGACCTGAAAGCTTCTCTCAACATGGGAATCAGGCACATGTTCTCCCTGCAAACAGAAATCAGTGAGTTCAGTCCAATGGAAACTCAGCAGTCAAACCTTCAGTTTCACTGAAGTCAAACCTTCACAGTTTCACCTTCAGCCCAGTCAATATCAAGCTTTCTCTCCCACATAAAGGATGTAAGAAGGCTTTGAGCACATTTCAAGGTAAAAAGAAATTCCAGCTATTGAAAAAGAATAAAGCATATCACTAAGGACATAGAATAATCTAATGCTTCAACAGTCCTTGAAGGCAGATCCTCCTTTGGGCACAGTTCACAAGAATATTTCAGGCAAATCATTTAACCTCTCTAAGTATTTATTTTTCCATTTGTTAAACTTGGATGACAATTTTTCAGAATACACTTTAAAAAGTACACACTTTTAGGCTATTGTATTAACAGACATGTTTCACTAAGTCTGCTTCTAGATACATTTAGTACCACTTCCCTAAAAATTATGCAAACCAAAGTCTTACACCAAGCTTTCATGTAGAAGTTAGAGGATGCAAAAGAAATATCTGTCTACAGGCAGAAAATCAGTTCACTCTTGAGGTGGCAGAATGAGTTGTTCAATTTCCATTTCTTAATATGTTCTATTCACTTAAGAGTTAAAAAGCAGCAGCAGCAGCATGTATTCTTTTACTTATAAGCCTGAAATTCTCAACTATGAGAAGCAAAAAGTGAATCGGTAACCATCACAAAAAAGACTTATAGGCTGTAAACATCAAATTTCAAAGGAAAGATCAATTTAATTTATAAAGATCTTTTTAAAAAACATATAATGAGTGGCTGATGAATCTGCTGTGTTCTAGATAGCGCAGGACATAGACAGTAATTAAAAATCAAAGATTTCAGGAGGATAAATAAGCCTGCAAAGATAGAGATTAAAAATGTGACGTCTTAAATTCGGACAATGATAAAGGCTGCTGAGAGAAGCTGTGACTACTCACACATCTCTCACTTCTCTAGAAGTGTTTAAGGCCAAGTTGGATGGGGCTTGGAGCAGCCTAGTCTATGGAAGGTGTCCCTGTTCATGGAAGGTGATTGGGACAAGATGATCTTAAAGGTCCCTTCCAATCCACACCATCCTGCGATTCTGTGACTCTATATTGAGACCAAAAGCAAAGTTGCTGGTTTTTCACCTGTTCCAGGTAGATATCCACACAGCCCCCAGCTGCTGTGCTGATGGAAGCCACTGCCAGGAGTGGATGAAGTGGATGCCAGGCGATATGGGAAGGGGAGGCAACAGAATCAGGAACATCTGTTCGATGATCCACGTACACGGCCATAACAGGAGCTGTCACAGACTGCACACCTGTACAAGGAAAACAAACATCTCTATCAGGCATGCTTATGTAGACAATACATATATACTACATATATGCTGTATTATATTTAATTTATGTACCATATATAATGATATGTAGGGTTAAGACATAGGGGGAAAATAAAACTACAGCATCATCTTGTTGCACATACTACACAGATATGAGAGAAGTCAGACTGGCATTTAAAAAAAAATGGCAAAACACTGAGCCTCGTACTCTAGATTCAGAGCGTGCACAGGCCAGTACCAGTCTCGCACCAGTGGCTTGTGCTGGCCTACTTTAAAGGACTCTGAAATAACTCAGAATTTACCAGAAAGTTACTTCCAATACTTCATATCCAAAGATGTTAATTAATGTACACACTGAACTCTTTTATGTTGTAAAGTTTTACGTCTGGGCTTTCAAAATAAGTTTCAACAGTTGTCACCACTCTGGAGCTTGTACTGTTGAAATCGCTCTATCTGCCATTTACATTGGAACTGTTACCAATATTTGAATGAAAAAACTAAGTGTTAATGTTGTACAGAAAAGAGCATGAGAACAAAACCATTTTCAGTGTTGTGGATCAGAAATGGAGGGCATCACTAATAATCTGTAATAATTTATACACAGAAATGGTCTTTGGGTTTTGTCATGGGATCCAGTCAGCTCAGTTTCAAAAGGCAAACAGCTGAAGCAAAACACCACAAATTACTAGCAAATAATCAGAGTCAGAGTTCAGTGGGTCAACTGGTCCAACCTCCCTGCTCAAGCAGGGTCTTCCCAGAGCACAAGGCACAGGATTGTGTCCAGACAACTCTCGATATCTCCAATGAGGTAGACTTCACATCCTCTCTGGATGAAACTTACAGAGTTTTAGATTAAACTTCCTATGTTCCATTTTCTGCCCATTGCCTCTTGTGCTATTGCTGAGCCCCATGGAGCACAGACTGGTGCACTCTCCTGAGCTTTTTCCTGACAGACACTGACAGACAGGGATGAGGTCCCCTCTCAGCTGTCTCTCTGTCTCTTCTCATGGCTCAGTTCTCAGAACTGGACACAGTGCTCCAGATGTGCCTCACCAGGGCTGAACAGAGGGGCAGGATCCCCTCCCTGACCCACTGACAACGCCTTTCCTCACATACCCCAGGATCCACCATCTTGGCCTCAGGGCACACGGCTGGTCAAGGACAGCTGGTGACCCCCAGGTCCTTCACCACAAGGCTGCTGTCTAACAGGGCATCCCCTAACCTGGACAGGGGCATGGGGTTATTCCTCCCCAGGTACAGAACTCTGCCAAGAACGGGTGAAAAACAAAACAAAACCCCCCCAAAAACAACAAACAAACATACACACAAAAAAGCCCCCAAGCATGAAACGTTTAAAAGACTCCTGTGACATTTAAGGGGAAGAGATGTTTTCTTCTGCACAGCTAAACTGAGTTCAGAACCTGCAGGCACACACATGCACAGCAGTGAGACTTGCCTAAGCCACCAGCATGTAAAATGGGCATGAACAGACTCTTAAGGTCTCTTTTCTTTAAATCTTCTGACAGCACCTGAAATGACTAATTTGCTGGCCACTTAATTTAGAAAGTTGGGCAACCCTGTTCAGCAAATTGGGTGTTCTGTATCTTGCCTCTGACACATACAAGGAACAACATCAACTACTGGATATGAGAGCAGACAAGAGCAGTCAGCCTAGGGACAAGCCACTTCATCTTTCAACAAGATTCACTCACCTTTACCTGCACAATCCTTCAAAATCCTCAGCATTCCCCAAGTGGCATTGAGTGGGTCTAGTTTTATTGCTACTCAAAAGGACCTCCAACAAACCATTCAAATAAAATCTGGAGTGTTTTTCATCTTGATTTCATGTATTTTAAAAGTTTTCTTACATCCCTAGTACTTTCCAGAGTTCTGTGCCCATACAGCTACTTTACTCCTTATTGGATATCTTTCATTTTTCCCTAAGAGAGGAAGGATTTAGTCCATTTTTCACCATAGATTTTATATGGGCTCAAAATTTGAAATAAAGAATTTCATTTCAGATTAAAATGAAAATATAAGATGCCTAAATGAAAACAAAACTACATTTCATATGAAATAAGTTTTATCACACAAGCCATACAGCTGTAATATCTTCTCTGCAGCCACCATTTCCTACTTTTAAGTGTTCCTTGCATCTGTAGTCATAAATATTACTTATTATGATTCAGATATTTCAGTCCCTTTCAATAACAGAAATAAGTTTATCAAGCTTCTAAATTGCACTTCTTGTTCAGCTCACTAATTTAACTTGGAATTAACAGAAGAAAATTTTTTCAACCAATACTGTGTATATTTAAAATGGTAGACTGGCACTTACAAGATTCAGTGATACTGTCACGTAAACTATGGACAACCCCAAACAAAATACTTGACACCATCACAATAACTACACTGAATTGTGCAGCAGACTGCTATATACAAATAAATAAATGGCTTGCACAAGTGGATTACTCAGTGGTGTAAAAATAATTAAACCAACATTCATTTTCTTGTTGTGATCTCGAGAATTCATTAGTCACTTGTTTACTGCTAGCTCATGTATTTACACTATAGCTTCAAAAAAGTCTTCAAAGAAAGAAAAAGAAAACCAAGTAATATTGTCTCTACAAACTATTCTGGCACTGTATGTTCTGTTTTCCCAAGGTTTAAAAAAACCAGAATTTCTGAAAAAGTTAACTGTTTTGTGTTTTGGAATAGAGCATGACCAAGTCCCCATACCTGATCTCAATAATCAAATTAGATACATCCGACAGACACTTTTGGAACAACCCATAGGCAATTCTTAAAAATGGTTACACCTCATGGAATCACAGCATGGTTTGGGATGGAAGGGCCCTTAAGCTCATCCCACTCCACCCCTGCCAGGGGCAGGGATTCCTCTGTCCCAGGTTGCTCCAAATCCTGTTCAATCTGGACTTAGACACTTCCAGGGATAGGGCAGCCACAGCTTCTCTGGGCAACCTGTGCCAGGGCCTCAGCACCTTCACAATAAAATTTTTCTTCATTATGCCTAAACTAAACCTAACATGTGCCAGTTTAAACCATTAGCCCTTCATCCTGTCAGTACAGGCCCTGGTTAAGAAGTCTCTCTCCATCTTTCTCATAAGCCCCCATTAAGTTCTTCTTAAGACACCTTCCCTGTCCAACTATCCAGGAGCCACCCTGACAAGTCACTCTCACACCACCTGAGCTGGGACGGAGGGTCTGCGCAGCTACACCTGCACAGCCACATAGTCACACCAGGTTTCCTTACCAGCTCAACCATATGTTTCCCATAGCAGTCTCAGACGTCTGGATCATTACAATAATTTAATTTTGGTGCAATAAGAAAATTACAGCTCAAGCTGGTAACTTCAAGGAGGAACATCAAACAAAGGAACCCCTGGACTTTTATACCCTTTCAGTCTAAGGGTAGGAAAGTCTGGGGATTGTCAGCTGCTGCAGAGTTTCTCTGAGTGTCCCTCACCTGGCTCGGCCGCAGGTCCCCATGCCCTGTGTCTTGCAGAGTCAGCAGTTCACAGCCTCCTGCTCTGGCCACCCAAAGCTCAGCCTCCAACCTGCACTGCAACTGCACCCTGAGCTACAGGCACTGGCACTGAATGGATTCCTAAAATACTAGAAGGCCACAATAAGGTGTTCACAAAGCCTTCTCTTCTCCAGGCTAAATACCCACAGCTCTCCAGCCTATCTCCAGAGCAGAGGGGCTGCAGACCTTGGAGCATCTCCGTGGCCTTCTCTGGACTCTCTCCACCAGCTCCACGTCCTTCCCATGCTGGAGTCCCAGAGCTGGAGGTACACCTGAAGGTCCCACCTGAGTGGAGCAGAGGGACAGAACTGCCCCCTTCTCTGCTGCCCACGGTGTGGGGATGAGCCCAGGACGAGGGGACATCTAGGCTGCCAGTGTGCACTGCCAGGTCATTTCCAGTCTTTTATCCACCAGTACCCCAGGTCTTCTCAGGGCTGCTCTCAATCTGTTAATCCTTCAGACTATACTGGTAATGGAGATTGCCCCAGTCCGGTGCAGAATTTTACACAGGGCCTTGTTGAACTTGATGAGGTTCACAGAGATGAACACTACAGATATTAATGACTGCAAATGACAGCTGCGAGCCATAACATGCGCACGTATTTCACAAAACAATCATCAATGCTGAGGAGAGAAAAATGCTCTTCTGTCTTCGGGGAAAATACTTAAAAAGCTGTTTTTATGTTGTGTCACAGTATTATCAGTACATTTAAGCACATTGATAGCAACTTGGTTTGCTGTACCTGTGGAGCTGTGGACTCACCACCCCCCACATGCATTGTGAAAGCAGTCTCTGTCCGAGTGGCCTTAACAAGACTCTCTGACAAGACTCAACAGCTACCAAAGCAAAAGCAGAGTTTTTTTTCCTTTAATCCCTACCTATAAGAAGTGCTGGTTTTTAAATTTGCAATTGTTTAAAATAGCCGGCCCCAGAAAAAAAAATAATAATACAAAACTGCTACAAAAATACGGTTAATGACTACGTACAATCTTCTCTAACTAGTAAAACAGATGGAAGTAAAAACCCGGTTGAATCCTGCACCCGCACAGAGGGAGAAGGGGGGGGGGGAGCCTGTGCCAGGCAGAGCCCAGACTGCTGCTGCCGTGGGCAGCTCCTGGAGTGAGCCGAACCCCGCCCGGGTCCCTTGTCCGGGCCGTGACCGCCACTCGCCGGCACAGATGGGGCTCCATGAACTCCCCGGCTCCGAGAGGGCAAACACGCGGGCCACGCCGCCACGTTCTCGCCTGCGGGCGGATTTGGCCGCCCCCGCCAGCAGCTCCCAACGCCCGCGGGCAGCAACTCAAGAGCTCCTCACCTCCGGCTGACTGCGATCGACCTCGCTGCCACGGGCCGGGCCCAAATACAACCACTGAGAGCCGGCCGACACGCCGCGGGCTGCTGCGGGCAGAGCCCGCCGCCCGCTCTCCCGTCCCCGCGCTCACCGCCCGCGCCGCAGGCCGCACCCGCTCCGTGATGCTTTGCGTTACCCCGACAACGAGGCGAGCCCGAGCGGAAACTGACGAGGGAAGCCGAGGAGTGGCGGGAATGGCCGAAGCCGCCCGGCGGCACACGGAGAGTGGCGGAAAGTGCCGAGCGCAGCGGGTCCGGCGGCCGTCCCGCGCGTCCTGGCGAGTGGTGGCCGCTGCGCTGTCCCAGCGCTGCGCGCGGTTCCCAGAGCCGTCTTCAGGGTTTGGTGGCTTGACCTGTGAGGGACTTTTTCTATCGAGGTGATGGACTGTGCCGCCCCACCGAGAATCGAGATCCTTCCCAAAACGCTCCCTGCTCCCCAACACTACCAAGCATCTGCTGTGACGGAGCGTGACCCAGCTGAACCTCCCTGAGATAGAAACGCATATCGTAACCATATTGTATTGTACTGCCCGGAGCTCAGAGGTTCTTTCAGAGTTTTGGTGGGGAAAGTTTTTAACTTAATGACCAAGTTTTTCTAGTGACATCTACATGAAGACGGCCCGTAAAGCCCTCCTACCACCACCCTGCACCTCCGCAGCACGCCACCTACTGTGGAATCCCTGCAGCCCCTCAACGTAATACCCAGGGTATGGCCTTGGCAGGACAGACCATAGTTACCTGCCCAGCCTGAGAGAGGGGACTTCCCAGTGGTGCTCTGTGCACATGGTTTGCCCCGGTTCCTCCCCTCCCTAATGCCCCATGCCCTTGGTTTCTCCTCTCCTCGGTGTGTCTCCATTGGTTGTGGGACCCAGTGACCAGCCCTGTCTCCCCTATGGAATACTGACCTTACCTGCCCGTTGCTCCCCCCGCCCATACCTCAAGGTCATTGGCTGCTGAACCCCAAACTTAAGTGGGGACAAGCAGATGACTCCACTCTTGAACTTCAGGTCTTCCTTCGGCTCCTGGAAATAAACCTGCTGGAACTGATCTGGTGTCAAGGCCTTCTGCCTCTCCTAGCTGAGTTACCCACGTGGTGTGTGTGGATGTCTGAGCTTGACTGCTTTGCCTGAGTTTCCCCAAGTGGCTTTTCCACCGGAGAGGCTTATCGGGATCTAGGCTCCAGCTCAACTCATAAATTCCACAATGCCACAACCTACAACCCATATCTGGTATAGCCCAGCTCCATTCCCTGCTCTTTTCCCCACTGGGCCTGCAGCCCTAACACCTTCAAAAGGGTTGAAAAAATTCAAGACAAAATCCTCACAGCACTGTCCTACCCACAGTCATTTGTAATTCCTCTGAAGTCACAACACTTCTATGCAAGCTGATGAAAAGCAGCCACACCTGGTACAGCTATGACAAGCAGCTCCTGCATATTTGGAGGTTGACTGGACATGTGTAACATGCAATTTATGTGGTGTTCATCAGTTTCATTTCCCACATACATAAGGACTCTTCTGGGAAAAAAACCAACCAACCAACAACACAAAACTCTGTTTTGGTAGCAAGTAGGAGAAAGTACGCAGTGAGAAGCACACTGCATTGAAACACGCTGTATATCTTCTAGAATTATGGGCAGGCTTCAGGTAGAGAAGCAAAACATTAGCTTTAGACGTTGCTTGGTCAGCAACCCCCATAGACCAGAGCAGCAGAACTGACGAAGTCCTGTTTCCTGGAGCTTTTTATCTTCTCCCTTACAAGGCATCAGCTGTAACAGTCATTTATGGCATCTCTTCATGGTGGGTCCTTGGACGTGCAATTGCCCTGTTAGCTCACTCAGGTGTCACTCCCAAAGCTGAGTCAGCAATTCATCTCTTGCCTGTGCCCATTCTCACTGTAGCCTTGAGCTCATCAGACTACAAGTTGAGGATTTGAGCAGACCATATGCAGATGCCTTATTTTCTAAGACAACCAGGCTGTAGTGGAAACGACTGCAACTACATGATACAATCAAGTCAGAAACACACAGCCTAAATAGATAAGTGAATGTGGAATCCTAGGATCCTAACATCTTCCCTTCTACTCATAAAATCATATAACCACAGAATGGTTTGGGTTGAAAGGGGCCTTAAAAATCATTTAGTTCCAAGTCCCCGGTATCATAAAAGATGGCTAACAGCTCCAAGTCCCTGAAGTCCCAGGACTGGCTGCAGTAGTGCAGTTACTCACAGTCCATTTCCTCCATTCCCTTAAGGGCTTGACATCACATATCAAGAGAAAAACAAAGTTGCATGACTAGGTGCTTCCTATTCTGTAAGCAATAAGGGATTAACAATAGCAGTCCGTCCTTCCATTTAAATCCTCTTACCTGCACAGGAAAGAACTGCTTGAGCAACACAAAGATCATCCATTATTGTTTGCCAGAATAAACAACGTCAGAATCTTTTAAGAAGAAATAAATTATGAAGGAAATGTGCTAGCTCCTAAATAATCTAAAAGAAAAATACAGAACATTCACTATATTGGTGGCTTTTACATCTAAGATCTTTGGAAAAGTATGTCCATGTTATAATGTGCAATGATCATGCACATTAGATGCAAAAATAAAACCGACATAAATCTAAAGAATTAACTTTGTCCTTCTGCTGAACAGTTTCTGCATTGCTTGTTCTATTTTCTAGTAAAAATGCAATTTGTTATTCATACCTTAAAATACACAGGATGTGGGACAAATCCAAGTTAATGCTCTTGCCTGGCCTAGAAAACCATGGCAACAAACACTGGAAGATTATTTGCATTTTGTAGCTGTGCAGGTCTGTAAAAATAGAATAGCGGGGAAGGGCCATGATCAAAACCGAACAAATGGAAGTTCAAGTGTCTTCTGACGTCTCACTCTACCCCCTGCCTCTCACCTCTTGTCCAACTCCTTTTCAGTCAGCTTTTCTCTCACAAACATTTAGACACATGAGCGGTTTCACACCTTAACAGTCCGCTGGAGGCAATGAGGCTATTCAAGCATGCAAAGTTATTTACATACAGAGAGAATGGAAAACTTCAGCTGGAGAGCTGAACATAACTTCACATCTCTCGGCAAAGCACTATGGAAATACATGATGGTGGAGATGAAGAATGCATCACTTCATAACAGCATTGTTGAATTAGGTTGTGGCCAAACCAAGGAGCAAAAATAAGCCATATGATCTTGTGCTAGATTATAAAAAAAACTGAAAAACACTCTCTTAAAAAAAACCCCAAACAATTAAGATGTAGATTTAAATGCAAAGCTCAGCACGGGAGACAAATCTTTTTTTAACAAATTCCACTTAGGGCAGTCCACTTGGTTACTCACAAATACACTTTACAGCATAATTACAGGTGATGACACAGTGCTCAAGACATGTTCCAGATCATGCTCCACGGCAATTTTCCAGAATTTAGACACCATGATGAGGTTTAACTAGTTATGACTTTATTTCTAAGCTTACAAAGTTTTTCCTCGGAAGAAGACTAAGACATCTTCTCCTGCTATGAGAGTTATAAAGATTCAAAAAAGAGGATGATCTAATGTTCTTTCCACAAACACGTTATTAAGGGAAAAGCATCTCATGCAGTATCAGCTGTAAAATTTGTTTAAATTATCTTGCTCAGCAATTAATGCTAAGTCACCAGATAGAAGTATCAGTCCACATCAAGGAGCCCCCGCTCTGAAAAGAAGGATGCCCGGCAGCAAAACCTGGTCCAGTGAAGGGCGTCACGGAGGGCGCCTGTTCCTAGATGCAGCCAGGAATGTCCTGCAGTTGCTCCAGGGGGAGCGGCCCCACGGCTTTCCCGAGGTCCCGGCAAGGGAAACGAGAGTCAGCGGTACTGCCGGCCCGATAGGGAGCCGCCAGGTAGCGAGCCGCAGCCCCGCCAGCCGGCCCTGGGCGGGCGGGAGAGCCAGCCCTGCGGCAGCCCGACGGACCGCAAATACTGCGCCGCATGCAAATCACCCGCTCCCTGACCAATGGAATCCTGGACTGCGAGCCAAGGGGCTCGGCTAGAGGGCTCTCAATTGGTCTTTCCTTTCAGCCAATCAACAGTCAGATCTCGGGATTCACCCCGCCCCTGGCGGACACGCGCTGCCGCCTCTTCCTTCGCGTAGAGCTGTCGTCACGCGACCCGCGCCGCGCTTTGTTTGGCTCGCGCTGGGGCTGCGGCACCGCCCCCGCCTCGCTCCCGCTCGCCGCCGACCAATGGGGCGCGTTGTTTGGGGGGCGGGGAGCGCCGGCGCTGTCAGCTGG
>JANPWX010000614.1:414147-463908 GCA_024734555.1 Trochalopteron elliotii
CGCGGCTCCGCGGTGAGGAGAGAGGAGGGCCTCGGGCCCGGGAGCCGCGGAGGGGTGGCGTGGGGTGGGATGGGATGGGGGAGCAGCACTTCCCCGCTCCGTTCTGCTCCGCCGGCCCAGCGGCTGCCGCTCCTCTGGCGCTGGCGAGCGCTGCCACACGCCCGAGTTTGGCCGGGCTATTTCTCGGCCAAAGGCAGTCCGGAGCCCTTCGGGACGGAGACGGGGGGTTACCGGGGGGCCCTGGCTGCCGTTTGGGCCGGTTTGGGGGAGGTTGTGGTGGAGCTTTCCCTCTCCCGCCCTCGGCCCAGGTTGTTGGGTCGGGACAGCAAACGAAAGGGGATTTAGTAACAAACAACGGCGGCCATGTTGAGAGGAATTTCTGTAGCTAAACTTCTCCCCTCTCAGCCCAGGGGTTTCTCTGCCTCCCCGGGGGGCTCCCTGGCCTGACTGTGTGCCCCCCTCTTTTCTCGCACTTCTCCCCCGCAGGATGACGGTGAAACTGGGAGAAAGCAGCGGGGAGGAAGGGGTGAAAAAGCTGGGCAAGAGAGCAGGAGGAGATGAAGAGTCCCTGGAAGAAGAAGGGGCAGGAGGAGGAGGAGAGGCAGCTCCAGGCAGCAGCAGCACAAAGAAAGAAGAGAAGATCATTAACAGCAGCACTACCAGCAGCCCCCCACCGAACCCCAACTTGTCACCAGCTCCTGCCTCTCTTCAGCCCTCCCAGAGCCAGGACCAGCATCATTTTCTCAGGTCCAGCGTCAGACCTCAGAGCAAGAGACTGAAGAAGGATTCCCAGGCATCCTCCTCGGTTGGCAGCAGCACTGCCGGGAAAGGGAAAGGTACTGTGTTTTGACACCCTAAAAACATGCAAGCAAGGGGGATGGCAAAGAGGGGAGGCACCTGTGGGGCTGTGGGTTGTCATTCTGTTTCTGTAAATGCCACATTTTGTTTGGTTTGGGAAGGTGTTTTGGGGCTTGTTTCTCATGGCTGAAATCTTCTTTGTGTCCCAAGGCTTCAGCTTCTCTGCTGCCCACTGTCCTCTCTGCACTTCCAGAAATAGGGGAGGGTGGGTCTGGATGTTTATGTGGAGGAGGAAATATTCTACATTATTGAAGCAAATATTTAATGTCTTTATTTCTCGAGTTTTGGGAATTTCCTCTATTTTGATTAGGAAATCAGACTAGCTAGCTGTGTAATCAGGTGGCTGCCCTCTGAATTCTGTTCTTGGATAATAACTAAATATTCACTGAGTGCTAGTTAGCATAGGAAAAAAATAAAACACCCACAAGACATTGGTGATTTTCCCCAATTATTTTTATTATCCGAATAACTATTTTGGAAACAGCAATGAAATACACATATTGACATTTTTGTTTCTAAGGTGTTGGGAGTCCTGTTTCACTGTTTCAGAAGAGTTTGGGCATGTCTGTGATTTGAGAATTTTTTAAGATTGGTTTGTACGCATCTGAAAGTCTGTAGGTACAGACATATGCACACCTGCTTTTTCACTTAGCATCGGAGACAAGAATTTGATTTTTTTTTTTGTAGCTGTTTCTAACTTCAATAGCTGGAAGGCAGCAGGGATATTTGAATATTTTGGTGCTACTGTGTGTGCTCAGCAGTGACTAGATGACATCTTAGAACTGCAGTTGAGCTGTATTTGAGCCTAATTTTGGATATCATGTGCTAAAGTACTCAAGTGTTATTTTCTGTTAATTTTTGAGAAAAATCACACTCAAAGATTGCATCAACATTTAACTACATTTATTCTTGTCTGCTAAATTGAAATCTATTCCCATGTAGGATAAATGTGTCTTAGAGGTTACCTCACTCTTGTCCATCTCAGGGGTGTGCACATTCTGGGCATTAAGTAAACGTTACAGTTATGATAGTTTTGTGTTGCAGTATTAAGGCAGTGCAAATTGGGATATTTAAGTTATTGTTATATCAGAAAAATGTTCTTGAACTCAGTTGCTTGACGGTTGGTATAATTGACTAAAGTGTTTCTAAGTACTTTAGTAAATCCTCTTTAATCTCTTGAATGTTAAAAGAAAGCTCTGTGTGGTGGTAGAGGACAGAACAGAAAAGCCTATGTAATTTTTCTTCAGTTGCGTGAAACCAAATAAACAAACAAATAGGATATCCAGGAGTGTTTAGCTATGTATAATTAATTTCAGGATTGTAAATAGTATTAGATGTGAGGAGGTGTTTCTTTGAAATACGTCTTGTCTATGATTCACAAGTTGAATATGTCCATTTGAAATTATTCCATTGATTTGGAATTGCATATGTGTGTGAACAAATACATGTGTTTGTGCAAGTGTATAATCATGTTTGTACATGAACATTTATTTCCAATTCTAGAGCAGCAGAATGATTTTTAACTAGGAATATCAACACAATAGGAAAATAAATTTCATTCACATTTGCAATTCAGATTCCAAAACAAACATAAGAAAATTACATACAGAACAGAAAATATTATCTCAGTAACCAGTCATGGATAGTGCTTGCAATCACTGTATCATGTTGTCAGGTTTGGGAGAACTCCTTAAATTCATCAGGAGTGACAGTGGTAGAATGATATCTGTGCTTTCAGTTTTTCAATTTTGAGACCAGCCACAGCTCTGCCTGGCCAGATTTGGTGTGAATATGTCCGACTGATTGAATTCTCTGATATGGTTGAGATTATAATTGTCAGATTTTGGAAAACAGAGCCATGGAACAGGATCCTTTCTAATTTGAGTTCTTTATGTTCAGGGATCCATAATAAGGAGAGAGGTTTTCCAGGCTTGTCTAAATTCCTAGTGGAATGCCTTGTGATTAGAATTCATAGTGCTCTGTGTTCTGAGGAAAGTGTCTCACAGAGCCAGCTTCTGGTAGGAAATGAATGGAAGGGTGGAGATGACTTAATAAAGAATGGACTTAAATCCTTTCATTAGCTGTCCCATTAACTTTCTTCTCCCTCTGAAAGTATAAAAGTGATGAAAAGCTGGAGTGCATCAGCTCTGAACCTGGAAGCTTTTGCATTGTTTATATCGAAGTCAAGGTGATGGCTGCACAAGTAACTCTGACAGTGGCCAGCTGGAGTCACCAGACCACACCTATGCTTGGTCCAGTGAAACCAGAAATTTGGTTTTGTCATGGGTATTCAATAATGCTGTGTAACCCTTAACATTTTATTGAAGTGCTTCTACTTCTAGAACCTCTGTATTCTGAAGGGAAAACTCTCACTTGCCAATTTTTAAGGAGAGCGATCAATGCACTTACTTTCTTTCAAATTGTAGTTGCTCAGCAAGCGTTGGTTTGTCTTCAGGAAAGTTTTGAACATAGTATTTTTTTTTCTGTGTGTTGCAAATTCATTTTTACTTTTGGCATTCGTGCTTTTAGGGTCCTTAATTGTAGCAGACAAATTATTGATAAACTTGTCTGTAAACTGTAAAAAGAGTGTGCTCACTCAGCATCTGCTGACTTTTCAACTTGCTCTTACTGTGGTTCAGGGAAGCTTGCCTCGTGGAGTGTATAGACATGCTGCTAATAGTCAGATTGCCCTGATGTACTCTTTAATTGCTCATTTGAATTTCGCCTCTTACCTTTTGTGTACTGAGGTGCACTTCGGAATTTAAGGCAAAAATTACACAGGAAGTAGTACAGTAGGATAAAGTTTGGAAACTATTTCACTTTAGTAGCCTATCCATTTGGAATTGTGGGAAGGTTTATCAAATTTCCGGCACAAATGTCTCAATCTCTGCATTTTTTTAGAATTATCATACTCTTTTTAACTGTTTGTCACCTTTTAATTGTATTTTCAAGGTCATAGTCTATGCCTCAACTAATGTATGACTTTTGAACCATGAAGGCTTGAAAGGAAGTCTTCAAGTAACTTGCATGAAACCATAGCAGGAACTTGAAGGACTAGTGGTATTGAGACAGTTTATTGTGAAAGTTCCAGTGCAGAGAGGTTTGTTGAGGGAGGAGATGCAGACCAAGTTAAGGTTGCTGAAAAAGGGATTTCTGAGAGTTTGCTTCCCCAAAAGCAGTATGTCACATGGTTGCTGAGCACAGGTGTTAAGGTGTGGACCACAGGCTTTGGTCCATGAAGCCAGAGTGGATGGAATATGTATGTGTGTGTATGTTGTGACCACATTGCTAAAAGGCAGTGCTAATGGTGTACATTGTCATCATGTACTGTAGATGTAGCTTGAATTAGAGTATTGCAATTTCCATGTTTTTATCCATTTTCTGAATGCAGAATGAACTCAGGAGGACTAGCCTAATGGTGATGTAAGCTGAAGTTTGAAGATGTCCTTCATGCTGTTGTTCTGGATTTATTCCTAAAATGAGTAGAACAGCTCAAACAAGTATTTGGATTTGTTTTGTGGTAATAAGCAGTTCTTTTTTGAAAAAGGACTTACTCAGCTGAAAGCTTAGTTGTATTGAAGTGTTCCATCTTTTGGCATGGTATAGAACTTGCTAAAAAGCAGTCTAGTTTGTTTCAGCATGCCAAAGTTTCATGTTCAGTAGCATGTGCATTATATCAACTACTATCTTCTGTAGAGAGGATGTAGATCCCAAAATACCTAATGTATGTACTTAAAATGAGTTTTATTGTATCTTCCTGAGTTCATATGTTGCAGAATATATTGTAACCATCATTTGAGATGTTACTCCTCCAGCATTATTTCTTTAGGACATGAATCACTGTTTAAAAACTACTGGCACAGTCCCTTGTTCTGACATTCTCCTTAATTCTATCCATTTCACTTGCACTTGGTACTTCTCCTTCCATCCTACCTTGACATGCTTTCATTCATTCTTTGCCATCTCATTCACCCCAGTTCCCCCTCCCTCCCTCCCTTTGGAAGTGGCTCAGGACCAGGACCCCACAGTATCTCATCCCATACTGCAAGAGGAGGATTTTCTCCTCCTGTGCAGTAGGTACTGGGCTCTGATAGGTACCTGCCTATCAACAAGGCTGCATGGCTGCAGGGTTAACTGGAACTGCATACTGAGCTTTATGGGGGTTTTCTTTGGGAAGAGCAAGAGAACAGTGATTTACAGGAGATGGGGGAATGACCAAAGGGGTTTGCTCTATAATTCCTTTCTTACTACTGTGTGTGGTGATATTTATCGTTGGGTTATCCCAATCCAACCTAGAGTATACTGAACAAGAGCAATCATACATCAATAAATTACCCCTCATAAATTCATTACCTCAATCTTACTGTATGCAATTCTTGTTACATACAAAACAGCTAACGAGCTTTCATCCCTTCACTAATGATTGATGATTCTGTGATTAATTCTGTGATTAATAATGGATGATTTAAATCTTCATCCATGCATTAAAACAAGAAACTCTCCTGAGGCCAGTTATACCATTACTGCTGCAGAATGCTGGGGAGAAGGAGGGGGCTCACTCTAACAACCTGTTCAGGTGTTTGTTCAGTGTAAAATCATTTATAGAAAAGAACAAGCTGGACATTCTCCCAGTGTCTACTCATCTTGCATCACTCAGCCAGTGACCTAGACATCCACACCATTACAGCTATAGCAACTCCTTCCCTTCGCTCCAGGTGCACCAGAGCACCAGCACCTGTACCTTGTACCTGTGTACAAGGTATGAGGCAGTCATTTGGATATGCAAGTTCCCAGCATTTTCCCTCAGCTTTCAATACACAGTTTGCAAAGACTTCAAGTTTTTGTACTCAGTATTTAAACTGTAACCCCCAAAAAAATCATGGGTCAGAACACCAGTGTTCCAGAGAAACTTAATTGTTCCTTTTGTCCAGTGTTCTCTACTTATCTATACGTCACATTATTAAAACTTCATTTTTCTGTGATTGGCATTGTATCATCTCAAACTACATTCACCTGGAAAAAGCTGTCTCTGTATCTCTAGGGAAAACATAAACACTTGCAAAAATTAAAAAGTGATTTAAAGACTGCAGTTTCAGGATCCCATACGAAAATGACAAACAGTGGAACACGCATGTTTAACTGAGACACTGACAGTATCAGGATCTCATAGTGGCTACCACCACAAGTTCTTCCTTCTAGGCAGCATCTCAGAATTTCTCTTTCAGTCTTCCACTACACAGCTCTTACAGGCCCACTGATTGATATCTTCTGTGACAGATTACACACAAGCAGAAGCTGGAATCCCCAGAGTAAATTCTCACTACACCTTTGTGTCCCAGCACACAGGCTGGGTTACAGGCTTAGCTCAGAGCATCTTAGCTTCTTCAGGAGTCACCAAGCACTGTAGATAGAACATTCACTTGGGAATACCTTTATAAACAAGATGGTACATTCACACTCTTACCTGCCACAGTTCTGCTGCCAAATGTTAGGACTAACTCACTCCCCAAAACAAGAGTTGCAAATGCCTGCTTGTCACAGACAAGTTCCCTGCAAGTCAAGACTTTATTTCGAGTACTAACTTTGTAACTGGAAATGAAGTTCCTACCCTGCCTCCACAGGGCACAGCATGGACTCCTGAGAACAGTGAGTCTAGAACAGCTTATGTCTTACTGCATGGTATGCCATATAGAGTTCTTGTGAATTAACATCCAAAGCTTGAAACACAGACCCACAGAATACTCTGAGCTGGAAGGGACCCACAAGGATTATGGAGTCCAACTCTTAAATGAATGGCCCATACAGGAATTGAACCTGTGACCTGGTACTTGGCATTCTTAGTACCATGCTCTGACTAACTCAGCTAATTTCATGCTCAGCTGGTAACTGTCCTACACAGACAGTGGTAGCCTATCTTCTCCTGTCTGTTACTAGTTAGAAAATCAGAGGTAGTTGAATGTGTTTAAAGCATACACAGTGTCAATTATCAATCTGAGCCTTGTAACAAACCTATACTCAATGCTTGCTTTTCTATGGCCAGAATATGTTTAGTATGCAACATATCAAAGGCAGCACTATCTGAGCTGACCAAGAAAAGCTATAACCCCCCTCCATGGTTTATTATACATTCGGTCATTCCCCCATCTCCTGTAAATCACTATTCTCTTGCTCTTCCCAAAGAAAACCCCCATAAAGCTCAGTATGCAGTTCCAGTTAACCCTGCAGCCATGCAGCCTTGTTGATAGGCAGGTACCTATCAGAGCCCAGTACCTACTGCACAGGAGGAGAAAATCCTCCTCTTGCAGTATGGGATGAGATACTGTGGGGTCCTGGTCCTGAGCCACTTCCAAAGGGAGGGAGGGAGGGGGAACTGGGGTGAATGAGATGGCAAAGAATGAATGAAAGCATGTCAAGGTAGGATGGAAGGAGAAGTACCAAGTGCAAGTGAAATGGATAGAATTAAGGAGAATGTCAGAACAAGGGACTGTGCCAGTAGTTTTTAAACAATGGTTCATGGAAGAATTGAATGGCATGTAAGAGGCTCTGTCATGATGACAGGATATTCAGATTTCTAGATCTTCATATACAATACTCTGAACAATTGTCTGGATGGTAATTTATAAAAGAGTTCAAAACAAAAAAGATTCTGATAAAATTCTCAGGACTACAGTTTGTCTTGTGGAATAGTAAGTGTGCATAAAGGAACAAAAGATCAATTACGAGTTACATGTCCTGTATAGAAGTTGAATCTGTGGAGTCCTCAGCATGTCCCATAGAGCTCTCTAGTCCATCTTTTACCTACAACTAAAATGAAAATGAACGGAACTTTAAATTCTAATAAGACCATAAAATCTTCACTGACACATGAGCTTCTTAATGCTTTTTAATAATGAAAAACTTTATGTGTTTTTAATATGAACAACTTTATGTGTACCAAGTGTACTGAACAATCTTCAGAATATCCTTGATACGATCTGTTCCTCAAGCAGCTGACTTAGGATTTTATTTACTTAAGTATTAAAAAACAGAAAACCCCCCAGAAACCCCAAACAAAAACCAACCACCCAGCGCACAAATGAAACCCCCACGTCCTGCATTCATTGTTCCTCTGAAGGATATCTCAGAAGTTGGGGATCTGTGATCAAAATAGTGACTCTGGACTGAAATCCTGTACCTGTCTTCCGATAAAGGACATCTTTTGTGTTGGGGGTAGCAACAGGAGATTGGAGATTGAGTGTGAGGACTGATGTGTTTGACTTTCTCCTTCTTGACCAAAGATCTGTATTTCATTACTGTGCGAATTGTGATATTCCAGTTTCACATTTGCGGAATGAAGAATTGTCAGTTACGTGTCTGTGTTGAGTTTCTTCTCAGCCATCTGTTAAAGTGCTCAGTTTTTTTCTTGTGGTTTCCTTTTTTTAAACGATTTACCTCCACAATGCCAGAATGAAATGGCTTTAGTTTCAATTATTTCATTAGTGGGTGATAAAGGCTTAAGGAAGTAAAGAAGCTGTTTATTTGAGAAGTCATATATAGGTGCATTTTCTTCTAGATTATCTAATGTTTTTTCATGTCTTGCCTTACATGCTTCCCTGTGGTGACAATAATTTTCTTCAAGAGGCAGATAGTCATCCCTAGAAATAAAAGAAACATTAACTCCAAAATGGTCACAATATCATATTTTATATCAAGTAAATATTTATTATATGCAGGGAAAAAAAAGTACTTTCATAGATCTTGCTCTCTTCCAGGTTTGATTTCAAGTATTCTCCATTACTTGAATAAACCACCTTCTTTAGGATTTGGAGAAATATGACTTTGTCACGCAAAGGAATTCCTTTCAAATTGACTTGTTAAGATTTACATACAAGTCTTTAAATCTCTAAAGCATAGTGGGCCTGTAACAGCTGATTCTTCTGATATTTTTTTAAAAAAATGCTGTTAGAATTATTAAAGTGGGATCTCTGGGTTCTTGAATGAGATGTATTTGTATATATATATATATAAATCACTGGCTTTGTCAGGTAAAAAAACCTCCTCTGTGAAGTTGAGTTTGAAAAGATAACTGAACTTTTAAAGCCTAAATAGGAAAGAGAATTACTCTGATATATCTAAAAGTTAGGGAAAGCAGTTGGGACTGCTGTATTGTACAAGCTGGGTGTATAAGCAAATAAACTAAGGCAAGCTGAGGTAAAGCACAAAACATAAGGGCCAGTCACTGGAGAAGAGGAAAGTGTAATGAGCATTGTTTATAATGAGCAATGAACGTTTAGTGTTAAAAGACTTCTGTTTTATTAAGTACATGTCCACATTGGTAAGTCAAATCCTAAATAATTTTTAAAAATAAAATTCAAGATAATGAATTTTAGAAATATAAGTTACTGGGAATGGTTATATTTTTACAGAAAAAAAGAGTGAATTTTGGGGGATTGACCTTGGTTTCTGGACTAACACACTGATATACAGTGTCAAACCAGGCATGATGTTTTGTTTGTACACTTTCTGTCCCATTTTGTTTTCAGGTCCGTACTTGAGTAAACAGCAAATTCTCTCAGTTTTCCAACATTATTCTCATTTTAGTATTTCCAATCTTCCTATCTTTTTTTCCATGTTCTTTGGATGCTGATAACTGACAAAGGGACAACCAAGATTACACTTCTGTGCCTTTTTCTAAAAGCCGCAGCAGGATTTGGGAAAGGAGAATGGGTTGAGGCTTGCCGTCCTTTGGGTAGCTGGAGTTTTTCTAGATGGGCCATGTCAGAGGTGGTGCTCTGAGGATCATACAGTGTGGATCAGATTGTGGAAATGATGATCCCTTGCCATGTAATGAACTGAAGTGGACTTCTCTTAATCCTTCCCTTTCCACAGTTATTCCAGAGGCAGTAGGATCAAGACCAAAGACAAAGATGTGACATTCCACCTATTTTCCTCATGGACATCATTTTGCTCCATTGGTCAGCTCCCTGTTCAGTACTGCTTAGGAGTTCTCCCTGGCTGCAGGGCAGTGACTGCAGAGCTTACCAGCATATAAGCATCAGAGAGGGTTATCTGGTGGAGGCTACTGTGGTACATTCCTGCTGATAAGGAGTGTTACTTCTGGAAATACAAAATTAAGCCATGGAAACCTTCCACTTCTTTTTTGCACTTTGAAATTTTATTCCTATGAAACAAACCTCATTATTTGTCCAGTTGTATTCCAAGTGAAAAAGGAGATAATTCTGAATTATTCCCTTACCTCCATCCATGAATCTTCCTGTATGTTTAATATTCACTCTGGTTATGATTTTTTACAGCAGCAGATAATGGAGGGACTGCACCTGGTGGCACATCAGGAATTCCTCCCAGCAATCCTCCTGGGAATTCCAAGTCAGCAGCAAGGAACCTGGGCTCCTCGGCGGGAGAGAAGGAAGAAGGGAAGAAGGTCCGACGGCAGTGGGAGTCATGGAGCACGGAGGACAAGAATACTTTCTTTGAGGGACTGTATGAGGTACATGTAGAAAAAAATAACAGACTTAGATGGCTTTGGTTAGAGTCTAGATCTTCGTAAAGAAGGTTGATTAGAATGAGGTTGGCAGGAGCAGAAGGCCACTTAGAGATGAGCATTTGTGGGGCCATACACGGGGCTGTAAAACAGTCTCAGTCAAAGCCACATGTCAAAAGAGTCAAGTTTCTTGTTTTTTTTTCTTTAAATACACAGGAAAGATTTCTGAGTTTCATTAATGAATGTTTGTAATAATTTCAGTTGTTACTGAATTATCGTTCTGTTTCAAATGAAAAAGAGTTAAATAACGTCCCCACCTGAACTTTCAAAAGCAGCACACTTGCTCTGTAATAATACCAAAAAAGAAAAGCTGCTCTGTTCTAAAGAGAGTTGTGTTTAGTCTTTGGCCATGAAGAGGATAGAGCCAGTTCAGTCCTAGGGCTGAGAGACACGAAAAGGTTACATCATCTTATCTTCAGTCTCTTACGATGTATATGATGAATTCCTGGATTTCCTGGTCCTGTGATTATTTCAACAGTGTATTTGTTTTGACAATGTGTGCCAAAGGTAAAAACAAAAGCAGTGATGGGGAGTTTTCTTTGCACATATGCATCTTTTTGAATTATTTTTTTTTCTCATCCTAGGCATGGTATCACATACATATATTTTGTGGACAAAATGAACACTTAAACAGTGTTTTCTTTTTTTAACTCTTCTGAATTGCAGTAATATTCCTGGGAATTAAGTAATTTTTAAGCCACTTCACTGACTTTTTTAAGTATTGAGGAAAAATTTTAAGAATTTGTTTTAAGGTGGATCCGAGACTCAGTTTGTTCAGTCCCTCGTACCATTCATTTTGTGGCATTGCTTTTCAGAAGAGATTTTCATACTTTCTTACTTAAATCAGTTCCAGCCTTTTCTTAATAGAAAATTTCTGTGACAGCAGGAGTCAATGTGTATAAAATCACATCTTTTGAAACTCAAATATTTACTCCTAGTAGCAATAATATGAAATGTACTGTAAATAAAAGTGCAGCTGGTAAATATAGTACATTTTTCATTTACTCTAGTCAGAATTGGTGGGGGGAATGCAGAGGAAAGTAAAGAACACTCGGGGGAAAAAATCAGTGTTTTCAATCCTGCTACTTAACACATTTGTAAGTTAACTTGGGTGATTTTTTTAGTTTGCTAGCAACTTACTGGTTTTATTTTGAAACAGTTAAAGAAATTGGACAGTAATTAATTTCGCATCTATATTGCATTTTATATAAAACAAAGGAAGCCGATGTCATTATTTCACTGTTGAGTTCTGATCCCCCAAAATTTTGTTCATGACCATTGAAATCCAATTTCCCCCAAAGTCCCTCACATTGTTTGGCTTGACTTATGACAGACCCAAGTTTTGGTTTGAGTATTTCAATTTGACTTATTCTTTCTTCAGCATGGGAAGGACTTTGAAGCTATCCAGAACAACATTGCCCTGAAATACAAGAAGAAAGGCAAACCAGCAAGCATGGTGAAGAACAAGGAGCAGGTCCGGCACTTCTACTACCGCACCTGGCACAAGATCTCCAAGTACATCGACTTTGACAATGGTTAGTATGCACCAAAATCGGCTCGGTGCAATGCTTGGAGTCCTGCCTTTTAGATGTGAGGAAATAAATACTGAACATAGAGTTCTAGAACCACGGGATGGTTTGGGTTACAAGGAACCTCAAAGACCATCCCATTCCATCCCCTGCCATGGGCAAGGACACTTTCCACTAGACCGGGTTGCTCAATATCCCGTGCAACCTGGCCGTGGTAACCTTCGGGAACGGGGAATCCACGGTGTCTCACTTTTTATTTTTGTTAGCATGGCCCTGTCAAGGTTTGTGTTTTGTGAAAAATACTTTTCAAAACCTGGTGTTTCTATCACTACTTCTGTGAATTCACCACACCGTAGTAAATGCAGATCCTGGTGTTAATACTGGGGAAAAAACAGGTTCAAGGAAATGTTTTTGTATTCTCAGGGGCATGCCTTCAAGAAGAACTGCCTAAACATTAATCAGGCATGATTCCATCAAGCAAACTGGTCCAGCACCAGTTTGCAATTCTTGGGGGAAGGTAGAAATAAATGACAGTTCAGTACAAGTGTAAATGGTGACATATTTGCTCCCATTTAAAAGAAGTTTGAAATTGTACCATGGGTTCAATAACTTAAGATTTGCAGTGCTGTATTCCCCTTCCCATTCTTTTCCCTCCTTCTGCAACTGGTTTAGTGAAAACTAAATTGGGAAGTCAGATAAATTGCTGGTGGTGTTTTATAACAGTAACATGATAATTGAGAATGTATTTTTATCAAATCCATACTATTTAGGAATGGGCAGAGAGGATTCAAGTTAGTCCGTGGGTGGCCTAATCTGTATAACAGGCTAAAGAAATGTATTTCAGAGTGAGTAGATTTTACTAAGATTCAGTTCTTCTGACTTCAAAGTGTCAAAAATGTCTGTTCTCCCATTAGCTTGTTGATTAAGTAATAGTCTTCAGAGTTTTCTGGTCCTTCTGATGGCATATTCTAAGATGCATAAATCATGGCAGTTTAAGGAAGGTGTAGCCAGGTGGGGGTCAATCTCTTCTGTTAGGCAACCAGTCACAGAATGAGAGGACATAGCCTTAAGCTGCGTCAGGGGAGGTCTGGGACGGGTATTAAGAGGAAGTTCTTCACAGAAAAAGTGATTGAGTGTTGGAACGGGCTGGTGAAGTTTTTGGTCTTTGAACAGCTCCTAAATATTTGCAGAAGTTTGGATAGTAAATTCATCTACAGTTTGTGGGCAGACTCTCTCAAGTTAAAAATAGCCCATCAGGGTGAAATGGATGTGGAAGGAAGTTACAGGAATGCAAAGCTAGTGTACAACACAATCTCTTTATCACAGAATCAACTAGGATGGAAAAGACCTTTGAAATCATCTAGTCCAACCTGTGACCACCTTGTCAAGTAGACCATGGCACCAAGTGCCACATCCAGTCTTTTCTTAAACACCTCCAGAGACAGTGACTCCACCACCTCCCTGAGCAGCCCATTCCAATGCTCAGTCACTCTTTCTGTGAAGAACTTCCTCTTTATGTCCATCCTAGACCTCTGCTGATGCGGCTTAAGGCTGTGTCCTCTCATTCTGTGACTGGTTGCCTAAGAGAAGAGACTGCCCCCCACCTGGCTACACCCTCCTTTCAGGAAGTTGTAGAGACTGATGGGATCTCCCCTGAGCCTCTTTTTCTCCAGGCTAAACAACCCCAGCTCCCTCAGCCACTCCTCACAGGACTTGTGTTCCAAACCCTTCATCAGCCTTGTTGTCCTTCTCTGGACACATTTGAGCATCTCAACATCCTTCCTAAATTGAGGGGGCCCGGAACTGGTCACAGCACTCAAGGTGGGGCCAACCAGTGCCAAATACAAGAGAAAAATCACTGCCCTGGTCCTGCTGGCTGCAGCATTCCTGATCCAAGCCAGGTGCCATTGGCCTTGGCCACCTGGGCACACTGCTGGCTCATGTTCAGTTGGCTGGCAGTCAGCGTCCCCAGGTCCCTTTCTGTCTGGCCTGCTGTCCAGCCACTCTGTCCCCAGCCACTAGTGCTGCAGGGAGTTTTGACCAAAGTGCAGGACCCAGCACATGGTCTTGTTTAACCTCACTAAAAATTAAAAATAACGAGTTATTAAAAGTAACTCATTAAGGAGAAATGGATATGGCAAGAAAGAAGCTGAAGGAATGCAAACCTAGTGTACGATACACTTAGTGTTGTACTGTGTATGGTAGTACGTACTATACTAAGAGTATATAGTCTCTTTATGAACTTTTGTGTTCCTGAAGGTTAACTAAAGGAGGACTTGAGTATCTAAACCACCTGGCACAAGGTGTGTTTGTGAGTTCCTTTTTTCAAAACAAGGCAGCGCTTTGAGATGAAGCCATTAGTATTTTATTTAAAAACCAGTGTTGCAGCGAACACAGTATGGAAGAATTTTTAAAATAGAATGATGTCACAGAAGAAGTGAATGTGTTTCTTGGATAACAAAAAGTTAGGTATCTGTATCTGTGGGGTCTAGAATCTCATTGTCTGTATGAATTTAACCATCAGTGGTTAAATTAGGTTAACTTAGTTAATAAGTTTGATTAGGTTTAGTATTGGTAGAAATATATGTGCTTGGATTTTGAGATCAATGAGAACTAAAGTTCTGGTGAATAGACAAGAATAAATATTTTCACTTGATTTGTAAACCACAAGGCTGTCCTTGCTATAATTGATCTTTAGAACTATTAGCAGTAATGTCCACATCTTGTATATTGAAGAGAAAGGACAGAAAAAACCCTTGCAAAGTTGAATAAAATGTCAGCAAATTTTTGTGTAAAAATTTAGAATCTAGAATTTGCGCCAAATCTCTTATGGTGTGTTAGTGTGCACAAAAAATGTTCTCTGTCTTCTGGAAAATCCAGACCTACCTCTGAATTTTCATGTAAAAGAGTTCTCTATGCATTTGCTTGAGGGCATCTGGACATTTCCCTTAGAATTTATAAACAGTTGATACTAGACTTAGCTTTATTTTGCATATTAAGCAGTTGCATATTTGTTAAATTCCATGGAAGCTGCTTTGTTTTCCTGTAATCTAAAAAATGCCATGAAAAGGAAGTTGGCGAACTAATCTCATTATAGTGTTTCTTGAACCAGAACTTAATTTTGCCTTTGATCTGATTTGTCTCATCATTGAAAATACAAATCCTCTCCTTTTTAGTGTTGAAACGAGTATCTGCAATGTAGCTGTGTGTATCTGCAAGCTGCATCTCACTGACACCTTTTCTGCTTTCTAGTGTTTTCTCAAGGGCTGAAAAAATCTTCCCTGGAGCTGTATGGCTTAATCTGCTATGGGGAACTGAGGAAAAAGATCGGGGGATGTGAGTATGAATGACTTCTGGTTATTTTTACATGATAGAATCAGAAGTTACTGCCCTTGAGGTTGGAAGTGTCTAGTTCAGTTCCACTTTTGAGTTCTTGATTATTGCTGTAATCTGTGGTGTTATTTCTTCATTAAATGTATTTTTATTTTTACAGACCTTCCTCATCTGTTGCATTAGTCCACTTCAGTAGATTTCTTTAGTTTTATCTGTCTGCAGAGTGCAGTGCATGTATTCCCCACAGGTGATAGGAAAACATACACAAAGCTTAGATTATGTATTCTGTTACAATTGAAACCTGAGCAATTAAGTGTGTAAATTATACCATTTACACCCAGAATTATTTGTGTCTATGCAGTCAAAATCTGGGATGGTGTCTTTTTCTAAGTTTTTCTCTAAATGTTTCCTCACTGTACCCTGAAGATGAAGAGACACAAATCATAATTGGAAATAACTTTACTGGCTAAGCAATATGGGTTCTGACCTTGTCAGTCCCAGAGTCCAGTTTGGTCCATATTGATGAATGGAGATGAAAGAGTATGTGCATAACAATGCTCCACTGTTTGCTGGCAGTTGATTAATTGCATTAGCAACATACCCGAGCTTAGGCTCACAGAACTACAAAATGGTTTGGATTGGAAGGGGCCTGAAAGACCATCTTGTGTCAACCCCCTGCCATGGGCAGGGGCACTTTCCACTAGACCAGGTTGCTCCTGCCCCCATCCAACCGGGGATGGAGCACCCACAGCTTCTTTGGGCAACCTGTGTCAGAGCCTCCCTACCCTGTAATAAAAAATGTTTTCATTATATGTAGTTTAAATCTCCCCTTCTGTGGTTTAAAACCATCAGCCCTTGTCCTGTCCCTCCAGGCCCTGCTGGAAAGTCTGTCCTTGTCTTTTCTTTTAAGCCTTCTTTAAGTACTTCATATGCTGGGACCCCCAGAGCTGCAGGTGGAATCTCACCTGATTAGAATAGAGGACCCCTACCTTACCCTACTGTCCCCACTGAGGGGATGAACCCCAGGACATGATGCCTATGGTTTTCATGGCTTCCAGACCAGAGAGAGCTCTGACATGACTGGCTTGCAGAGTGGGCAGAGGAACATGCCCTGTATGTGCCAGTCTGTGTGCATACACCTTTTTATCCATGTATTCATTCATTTGTCCCCAGGCTTTTTGTACAGTCAGTGTTACATCATAGTGCATCTTCTTCCTGCTAAGTTTAATTTGTGAGACATGGAAGACCATCAAAATACCTTGACTTCTTTGTGAAGTCATGCTAGTTGTAAAGTGAAATGGACACGAAAGCGTTCATGAGTGAACGTGTACAATTCCTAAAAGGATTGTGGGATTTTGGGAAGGGTTTTTTGCTATATTATTCCCTTACCTGGGCCTCCTGTCATAGCAGGTAATGAACGAGATTGTTGTGAATGTTCATACTGACTTTATTCTGTTTGTTTAAAGATCTCCAGTGTGTTAATTGGAGAAGCAGTGCTCAGCTTGGTGAAGCCATTTTGAACTGTTTGATGACAAAGCAGGTGCAGAAGCAAGTCACATTGCACTGTCAGCAGAAATCAGTGTTAGTGTTTCTTTCCTGTACCCACATCTTGTTTTACAAACAGACCCTTCTTGCTGTGACTGGGAGTAAGATTTCATGCAGTCACCATGGCAATGCCTGCAGCCTCTGTTCTTCTGTCTTTTTAGAACTTTGGGACTTGGTTACATACGTTACCCACTGTCACTTGGAAAATTCTTATCTCCAAGGCCAAATGTACTCAAGCTGCAAGACTCTACGCCCATTTATGACAGGTCTACTCTGTAGCTGTGGAAAGCAGTTTCTTCCTTCCCTCCCCCCGGCTCCTCCTTTTTTTTTCTCTTGTGGTATTCACAGTCACAGAAATGGAGGAGACTTACTGAGAGCTACTGAGACACAAGAGTGCTCCAGAAATACTTTTAGTATTGCCAGAGGGAGATTAATTGTTCAGTAAATAGATCTGGGCCTAACTGTCATATAAATCAAGTAACCAAAATGTCAATTTAAAAACATGTTCCTCAATGCATACAAAAAAGTGAGGGTTTCATGTGCATTTTATTATTTTTATTTACTTTTTGTTGTGTTAAGCGCTAGGATGTTTCATTATGCCTTGCTGCCTTAAGAGCAGCAAGAGATTGAGCAGGAAGAAGCTTTGCTTTTTAATACCCCAGTGTCAGATTAAAGCCCAGTGTTCAAAGATGGCTGTAGTACCTAAATTAGGGTCGTTTAATCCATGTGTAAAAAGTAATTTCTGTGGCAAGGATCAGGTAAAGCTTGCATGTTATAAAAATACAAACTTTCCAGAAGAGCTATGTTACAGCACATTTATGCACATTAACCCTATTTGAGAATAAAAAATAATAGCTTTGAAAACCTAGCAGGACACAGAGAAGGTTATGGATTTAACAATGTAAATCTTAATTGACTGTGTTCTCTTATTTACTGAAAAGGTATGGATGACAAGAACGCAGCTAAACTCAATGAGCTCATTCAAGCTGGGTAAGTAAGAACTTACTTCTGAAACTCATAAAACTGTTGTTTGGCAACTTGAGTGTTGTACTGATCAGCCCAAGTTTGGGGCATTTCTGTATTTTCGGAGAGAGAGAGAGCTGAAGTTTGATGTTTTCCATTCTTAGTTTGTTTTGTATTAAGATATTTCTCCCCTTTTCCATGAAGCCATTAATGGTTAATAATAAGAAATGATCAGTTAAGTTTAATAAAATAGTTAAATAGGAATTCTTTACAGAAGCTATAATGCTTAGGTGGATTCATTCAGAGAAATCATAGAATTATTTAGATTGGAATCCAAGATCGTCAAGCCCAATCATTACCTCAGCCCTGCCACCACTAACTCCTGTCCCCAAGTGCCACATCCATAGGTCTTTTAAATCTCTTCAGGGATGGTCACTCCACCACTGCCCTGGGCAGCCTGTTCCACTGCCAGACCACACTTCCAATGCAGAAATTTTCCCGATATCCCATCTAAACGTCCCCTGGCACAACTTGAGACTGTTTCCTCTTGTCCTGTCCCTGTTCCCTGGAAACAGAACCTGACCGCCCCCCCACCCCCCGCCAGCTGTCCCCTCCTGTCAGGGAGTTGTGCAGAGCCAGAAAGTCCCCTCTGAGCCTCCTTTTCTCCAGGCTGAGCCCCTTTCCCAGCTCCCTTAGCCACTCCTCATCAGGTTTGTGCTCCAGAGCCTTCCCCAGCTCCATTCCCATCTCTGCACACACTCCAGCCCCTTACTGTTCTTCTCGCAGTGAGGGTTCATCTCCAAACCATTCTGCCTCAGCAGGGCTCACAAGTCCTGACTTTCAGACCTAAAATGACCCTTTGGCACACTGGAGGCCTCAGCCCTCCAGTGACTTTTGTATCTCCTTGACATTAAGAACGAATATTTTCTTTCACTTCCAGAGAGTATTGTGGGATTTGGGGGTGCAGTTTATGAGTCGATGTACTCCTAGATTGCAGAAGGGGTTAGAAGTTGCAAATGTTAGAAATGAGGGCGTACCTGATGTATTTGTCCATGAATTTTTCCAAAGTCGTTCAGCTTTCCAAATTTGTGTTTTAAAGTGAAATCTCTTTAAAAGGACAAGGCATATGATTGCTTAGGAGGCATTGATGTGTCCTTAATCCCATCTTTACAAGTGATTTGAAAAATCATTACTTTCTGTCTGTTACAGGTTCGCTTTTACCTTTTGCATTCTTGCTTTTAGGGTGTTCACTGTAGCAGACAAGTTGATGAAGTAAACTTGACTTTAAACAGGAACAGGAGTTTGCCCCCTCAGCGGCTGCAGTCTTTTGATTTTACCTTGCATAATATGGATACTTGGTGTTGTACCTTTCTCGTGTTCTCAGATGGACTTTCCAGATAACTTTCTTAGGAGCTGAACAGCCTTTCCTCTTCTGGGAGATGCTGTTTGTACAATGTGCTTGTGTGGATGGTCTTCAGTGTGATGCTTGAATGGCTTGTTCGTTCTTCTGTTAACTGCAAGGTTTAAAATTAGAACAGAAATTCCCATTTGGTTTGGGTTTTGTACAATTATGAAAATATTAACAGTATGTTTTAACTGCATTATTCTTAAAGCAAATTACTTCTTTAAATTGGAGTTACCAGTTAAAGTGAGCCTGGGATGAGCCTTCATCTGCAGTTTCTGGAATATCTCTATGGTTCAGAATATCAGCAGCTGGTTTAGTCACTCTGTGCTATACTAGAGCACTTTTCTTATACTGGGTCATCCAAACAAACTGAAGCATAACAAATGAGCCTGATGACATTTAGTGAGCTGTAGGATCAGTCTATCACTTTGCATGATTCAGGCCTTAGTTCTTCTAATTAATTGTTAATGAGGGCTAGTGATTTCTGTAAAGTCTAGGTGTTTACTCCATGAAAGCCAGACTTTTAACAGATCATTTTGGGAACAGGAATCTTTGCATTTGAAAGTATTAATGCTAATCTTGTATGCCAAAATTAGAGTGTACATAACATTAAGCAGTTCAGAATTAGTTGCTTTTGCATAGGCTTTTTGTCTACATATTGGAGACCCATCTTTGCTTCCCTTTTTCTCCTGCATCCCTTACTCCATTTGGTGGTGAACCTCATCAGTTGAAGAAGAGCAAACTGTGTCTTTGTTACCAACCTGGATGTCTGCCCCACCTGCACGTGCAGGACAGCCTCATAGCTCCCAGAAGCAAACACGTTGCATATACCTCGGTTGGTTCATCTTCCCATCTTGCTCAGTGATGGTTCAATTCTATGATACTCTTCCCTATTTGTAAGCAGTTATTTCTCCAGTTCCTAACATGTTTCTTTCAAGTGTGACACTCCTCTTCTGTATGCAGTGCACTTTGTAAGGCTTGTCACTGAGGAAAGCCATGAAAGAAAGCGAATCCAAAGTGATTAAAAGTGGGGAATGTGAACATGCATTATTCTGATCATCTACTCCTTAAGTAGGTAAACATTCTCTTCATTTAATTGCTAAGAAAAGTTGAGGAAGAATAAGGTTGTGAGGAGCTACCTGGTCATTTATTTGCAGCATGACTGCAGACCCTGGAGTTGCATGCTCTAATTCAGTGCTTGTTTTGCATCTCTGGTTTCTGTACTAATTTCATGGAGTATGGAAAAACAAATGACCCTGTGAGAGATTCATAAGAAAACATATTTAAAAGCTTTGTAGTTGACCTTATAGCCCAGGTCATGGATACTAAGGAGTGCCTGACAACTCCAATCAGCTGACTCTGGTAATGAATACAAATATTTTCTTGATCTCTTTGTAAATATGTAGGAATTTTGGGTAAGTTAAAAAAAAAAAACCGAACCAACAAACCACAAGAAACACCTAGTTAAAGAAGTATTTTAACTGTGCACCAGTTAAGCAGAGCATTCTGCAGTGTCTGGTAGTGTATATGGTTTTACCCTCCAGCCTGAGAGGCTCTTTATAGCACAAGGTAAGAAAGACAGAAACCATTAACAGGCATTAGTTGCTCTGTCTGGTTCAGATTCTGAATGTACTTTACGTGAGATAGGAGTGATTCTTCACTGTCTTTCAGTTCCCTGGGAAAGCTCTTTGGCACGCTGAGGGGAAATCTGTAATTCTAAAAATCTTGATCAGAAAATATCAGTTCATACTGAAAAAAATAATATATATAAACCCAGCCATTTTAAGTAGGTATGTTACGCTCTTGGTGTCAAGTCAGACTGGTAATTCTGAATGCATAGTCGGTAGAGTGACTGTTTTAAGACTTACCCTTTTCTGCATTTGGAGATATCCAGGATCTAGGTAACAGAAGAAAGTACATATTTTGAAGCTAAAAGTTGTTCTGTTGCAGACTGACTCCTTTACTGTGCTTTTCCCTGCATTTGTAGAAATAGTCTTTTTCCAGCCTCCCAGCCATGGATTTCAATTAGAAAATTATAGTGTCTAAATATATCTGCTTTTATATTAGTTTGATAATAGGTTATTCTTTAGACTCTGTCTTAGGTTGCCTGAAGCTAATCATACTTAATGGAAAAGGAAATTAGGGGAAGCAGAACCCCTGAATATGGGATATTCTAAAGCATGTGTGAGGGAAACATGAAAATAGCATTGATTGCTATAGTTGTGGAAGAGTGCAGTAGTGGCAGGGTGAAAACTTGCATGGGAAGTCTTTAATGTTTTGTCACACCCACGTGTGCTCTGGGTCTCTTCATTTACTGAATGGTCTACTTTGCTTGCTGACTTCTGAACTGTGCCATTTCCCCTTACACTCAGGGAAGGCAGTAGTTCCTGCTTCTCCATACAGATATCAGCAGGTTTGCAGTTGTTTGAGTTCCTCCAATGTGGTTTTCCTCCTAGTGTTACATTGTTTTGTTTGGTCTTTCGTTTTTTTTTTTCCAAATAATATCTTTTCCATAATTAACTTGCATTTTTCCCGCTTCTTTTCTGGCTTTTATCGTAGGTTTAGGTTGGGTTGGATGTTTTTTTCTCGTCTCTCTGCCCTTTGAAGCACAGATAGAGATGCAGTCAGGAGTTCGTGATGCTGATCCATGTTCATTTATAAGCTGCTCTATGGTAACAGATGGTGGATACCTGCAGCCCAAGGTTCACCTGCACGGGTGGCAGACAAATTGAGCATGAGCAACTACCAGGAAGCCTGACTCAACAATAAATGCTTTATGACCAACTAGCTGGACTCTTGAACAGAAATAGGAAATACAAAAAATGAGCAACAGCACTTTTCTTCTTTCTTCTTTTTATTAGATCAATTAGCTCAGCTGTTTTAGGCAGAATTGATCTTTCTGGCACTTCTGAGCAGCCAGGCCCTTGCTTCAGTCACCTTCCACTCATGTGATTAAACAATTTCCAAAAAACTTGCTTGGTTTATCTAGTCATGTCAGTTAATATAAAACATGTTTCTCTCCCCAAATCCCTTCTTACTTGTACTGTTATACTGTATTATGATGATGATAATAATAATGCTATTTCTGATTCTTCACTCACATGCTTCAAGGGCACATTTGATAATAAAGAATTACATTAGCAAAAATCAAGCTTGCACAGAAATCAAAATAATTTGCTGTATTACAACAGATTACAAATAGGGAAGAGGATCATTGTACAAAATGCTGATTTGCTGATAAAATCATATCTACACTTTAAGGATAAATACAAGAGGATATGGAGTCTCATGCTAAGGCTGAGGTGCCCAGGAAGAAGTTTCACCTTTCATCCTTACCTTAACTTATTGATTAGATATCCACAAGGGTTTCTGTGTCCCTCTCTAAGAGTCTTTACACGGGGAAGACACTGACAAGAGACTTTACACTGTTGGACTTGGTGGAGACCAACTGTCTTCAAACAATTCTTGTTTCCAAAAATTAAGCTGAAAGGAAATCTGTCCTTCCAGCCCAGGTATATTCCAAATCTATAGAAGTTCACTGTTCAGTAACCGAAACTTTTGAGTTGCTCACCCCATCAGCTCCATTTTCTCAAGTCTGGCTTCACTTCTGCTGCCCTTTTGCAGATTTTCCTCTTAGCACTGTAGACAACTGCTCTTCCTGCATGATGGTGTTTTACTTACAGCAGAGGAACATTCGCTATAATTTATTTCATTTTACTGCAAGGACTTGTGTTCAATCCTGCTGCTTCTGTGCCAGCTGATCCTTAGTGCTTCAAGTATTAGGTAGTAATACTGCCATTGGTAATTTGATTGGGCTCAATGCCTGCCTTTTAAGTCCCTAAAAAGAAAACAGGACGGATGGAGTGAAGAAATCAAGTAGTTTCATGGTGTGAAAACAAAAATGACCTCTGACTATTAAGGATCTTTGAAACTGCTAACGTGATACTGAAGCTAAACCAGTGAAATCATACTGTAAAAAGTTACTTTTTCAGGTTTCTGCACAAGCTCTTAAACCTCGTGCCTGCACCAGATACAGTGATCATATTTCCAAATGTAAGACGCTGCAAAACTTCAGACTCTTTCTTCCTATAATTTACAGACATGAGTATAAAGGGGAGGCTAAATCAAAAGCACTTACCTTTTATGAAGCAGCTGTCTGTGAGGGTACTCTTGAACCAATGTAACATAATCCTGATCCGCTTATAAAGCAGAAGTCCCTCCCTGAGTGGACAACCAAATGTTCCATGAAAGTCTAGAAGAGAAGAGTCACAAGAGTTAACACTTCCACGATGAAAAGTAAGGTAATAGGAAAGACTGAATGCCATGTGAACTTGAACTGCAGACCCTTACATTCCTGTATTCATTCCTGTAGCCATGATGGTCTCTTGCTCTGTGTCCCTGATCACAGAATTACAGAATAAGCTGAGTTGGATGGGACAAGGGTCATCAAGTCCAATTCCCAGCCCTCCACAGCATGATCCCCAAGAGTCACACTGTGCCTGAGAGCATTGTCCTAATGCTTCTTGATCTTGCTCAGGCTCAGTGCTGGGACCACTGCTGTGGGGAGTCTGTTCAGTGCCCAAGCACTCCGGGGAAAGAAGCTGTTTCTAATATCCAACCTGAACCTGCCCTGACACAACTTCAGGCCATTTCCTTGGGTCCTATTACTGGTCACCAGCACAGAGAAGAAATGGGTGTCTGCCCCTTCTCTCCCCCTCGTGAAGAATTCTGACTGCAAGGAGGTCTCCCCTCAATCTCCGTTTCTGCAGGCTGAACAGACCAAGTGCCCTTAGCCAGTCCTCATATGGCTTCTCCCTTCACCATTTTTGTTGCCCTCCTTTGGACACTCTCTAATAGTTTAAATTCTTTATTATATTGTGGTGATCAAAACTCTGCACACAGTACTCAATGTGAGGCCACTCCAGTGCAAAGCAGGGTGGGACAATCCCCTCCCTGGCCCAGCTGGCAATGCTGGACCTGGTACCCCCAGAACAGGGATTTCCCTCCTGGCTCCAGGGCACTGGTGACTCAGATCCAACTGGCCCTTGACCAGGACCCCCAGATCCTTTCTGCAGCACTGGTCTCCAGCATTTCATTCCCCAGTCTGTCCCTACATCCAAGGTTGCTCTATCCCGGGTGTGGAATCCAGAACTTTGCCTTGTTGAACTTCACATGGTTGATGATTGCCCAGTCCTCTCATTTGTTGAGCATTCTCTACAGAGTCTCCCTGCTTTCAAAGGAGTCCACAGCTTCTCCCAATTTCGTATCATCTGCAGACTTGCTTAGTATCCATTCCAGTCCTGTGTCCAAGTCATATGTGAAGATGGTGAAGAGCACAGGGCCTAATAGGTCTGTATTCACGCACTGTTGTTACTGGTTCCTCTAAGTACTTCTCTTTCCATATATGCAGGGCTACAACTGTTCGTTACAAAGGCAGAAACCTGCGTATCAAAGCTCCCATGTGCAGGGCTTTGAAGAAACTCTGTGATCCAGACGGTGAGTAGAAGATGCTGGAACATGAGGGTGTTCTAGAAGATGGCTGGAAACACAGAAAAAGAGCAGGCTTTTTCTGGCGTGTCCATCATTGGCAGGGAAATTTGAGCTGTTGCGTGTTTGTCCTGGGCACAGTATTCTGCCTTGGCCTGTTCTCTTGTATAACCCCAGTAACTTCAAGACTCACCCAGTTTTCTTACCAGCTAAGATGAAAAGGAAATACCCACACCAGACCAGTTCATTGCTGCTTTACACATTGTGCTTTCACTGTATGTGAAGGTGCCTGTGAATCAGCAGCAGTATAGTGTTTAGCATTGAACATTTTCAGAATTTTTACCTTCTATTAACTATGTGTGATTTCATTTTGGATTTTTTTTTTCTTCCCCGTTGTCAAGTAAGTAGAATCAGGCTGTTGAGAGGTCTGAAATACTGTACTTGCTCAAAGTTTCTAGACATCTGATTTTTGATACTGCTTGCTCAACTGGAATCCCCAGTATCACTGCAGTGTCCAAGGATAAGAACATATTCGAATAAAAGGTAATTAAGGAAGCAGGCTCCACTGATGAAGCTGAGCTGCCCGAGTTGTCTGTAGGTGATGGTGGTGACTGATGTTTTGTATTGTGTAACTGAGCATACAGTGTTGTGACTGAGTTGTCCTTGCTTTGACCCTTTGTACTTCATCTCCATTCAGGTGTGAGTGACGAAGAGGACCAAAAGCCAGTACGACTTCCTCTCAAAGTCCCTGTGGAGCTGCAGCCACGAAACAACCATGCATGGGCTCGAGTACAGAGTCTTGCCCAGAACCCACGGCTTAGGTAATGGAGAACTGATTGTGGTGCTCAGGATAGGGAAATAGATGAGCAGCATCCTAGCCCCTTCCTCTTTCTTCAGGGTTCTCTTTGCCAGTTGGGCAGTTCATCTTTGATAATGCACTTGGCCTAAGTGTACTTAGTCTGGAGCCTTTGTCTAACCAGAGTGCATGGTTTGTAAACATGAGTTATCACATGGGAAAATTAGATTAGCATTGTTCTTTATATCTTTTAATTTGAGTAATGAAGGAGCTACTATCTTTGGAGATAAGTATAGTTTGTGCCACTTAATATCAGAGCAGAGAGCAAGTAAAATGGAGATAGTAGCCTTGGTTCTACTGAAATTTGTATTGAATGTACAATAGATAGAGAGAGGGGAACATACACAATGGTCAGAGATGCCTGTACCAAGGCTCTGAACATTTCACCTGCACCCAATGATTAAAGCAGCATAGAAGGTGTTTGTAGCTTCTCCCTTGTAAAACATTGTTGGTGCAGCTGTTCAGTGTCATCAGTGGCTGTTCATCCTGGTACTTACTTCTAGTCCAGAACTTGGGGCAGCAAACATGAGGCCTCTATGATGTTGAGTGTTGTTTCAAATACAGCACTTCAGTGTAATGACCAAAGATCATGATAAAAATATCCATTCTCTTCTCTTCATTAGGTTTATTTAGTAAAATGCTTTCAAAAAGTAAATGTTTAGAGTCTTTTGTGCCCCATTTTCTCTTTATTTTTATTCTTTATGTAGTAGCTTCATGCCTTGCCTGCACTTTAACAGTTCAGCTAAGTCCTGCCATCTTTTCCTATCTTCTTTCATCTGGAAAAAATAGTTTCTTGAATCATGGCAGTCAGGTTTATCTGACAGGCTTTTAGAATGTGTGAGTTGTCACAGTTGTGAGGTAACCTAGATTTTGAAGTTGTGGGATAACATATGTTTTTGGGTTTTTTGTGTTTTTTTTTCTTGGTGCTTGAGAGTGTTCTTTGTGCTGGCATTATAGAATGCCAGTTTATTCCTTAATTCTCCTTCTAGCATCAAGGTTAGGACTTCAAGCTCCTGCTGATGGTTGTTCTCTGTTTCCTTGCTTTGCTTCTCTTGCATACAGGATGATTGTGGAGTTACATCGGAAGGTCTCCAGCCTCCTTGAATTCCTGAAGCAGAAGTGGGCTCTCCATGAAGTGCGGGTCGTATCCTTTTCCTACTCAGTCTGTTCCATGTGCCGTGTCCTGGGAGCAATTCTCTTCCTATTCCAAGTTCAGTTTTGCATGGGAAAAATTAATTACTTCATAAATGTACCAGGCCCTTTTTAGTGAAGGTAGAGGCCAAGTCTCAGCATCATTAATTGAAGCTTTTGTGGAAGATCCCATAGTGCTTTTACCTCAGCTCTTTTCTATTATGATCCTGTGAAAGCTAATTAAGAAAAAATTACATTCCTGCCTTCATTTAATTTCCTCAAACAGTGATCTTAATCTGGTTCATTATCAGTGGGTGACCCCCATACAACCTGGATAATAACTGACAATTCTATTTCCAGTTTCAGTAGAGAGATTAAGGACAGCTCTTTGCACTTTGTGCAGTTTCACCAATGAAGGCTTAAGCTTCTTGTTGAGGTGGCTGCTGCTACCTGCAATGTATCTCTGCACTGTCTGAGCCATACAGCGTTCAGGGTGTCCCTGCCTCTGAACTTTGATCCATGCAATAGAAGGATTTGTGAGTTAACAGCTGTTCTGTTCTGAAACTAGTCCTTCTGACATGTAGGTTTTATCTTCTTCTTGGGCCTTTCATTCGGGCTTTTCTGTTTAATTTGTGAGCCTGCAAGAAGCAGCAGCATAGCACTTGAAACTCTGAAGGATGTCAGAGCGTGTAAGGTGGAGTTTGCTACCACTCATGAGAGGCTGCTTTGCTGTACAGTTTGAAGGTTTTGCTTGGTTTTCTTGGGGTTTGTTGATTAGGATTTTTTTTTACAATTACAGTGGTGTGCCAAACAGAGAGAAGTAATTTTGTTTGGAATGGGTATTTATTTTGGGCTTGTAGCAGGTCTTCACTGCAGTCTTTATCACCACAGAGGACCTAATTTTTGATTATAGTGTCTTCACTATAATCTGTGCTGAATAGATAACATGTCCTCAACCAGCTAGGGTGTTTGTTTGTTTGTTTGTTTGTTTGTTTGTTTGTTTGTTTGTTTGCTTGTTTGTTTTAAACTTGCAAAACGTGCTCCCAGGTGCTTTTTTGGAAGGGGCAGATGACTGTTATGTTCTTTGACACATCTTTTTTAGCGTAAAACACTTGAAGAACAGCAACTTCAAGACTCCAGAGACTCAGAAACAAGAGGCAGCTTCTCAGAGGAGAAAGTGATGCTCCATCTCTTTCCAGGGGAGAACTGTACCCTCACTCCACTGCCTGGGGTAGCCAGAGTGGTCCACTCTAAGGCTTTCTGTACCGTGCATTGGCAGGAAACAGGCAAATGCAAACAGAACACAAAAGACTCTCACTTACTCCCCCCCGCCCAAATCCTCGGCATACAGAGTGGTCAGGGGACAGCAAGGGGACAGCTGAAATACCTGCGGGGAGTGGAAGGTAAGGGCGTGGGAAGGGCAGAGAGCACTACAGAGCCCAGCAGAACCTTACAGCCTACAGCTGAATTTTGTGCAAGTACTGAAGATGGTGCTCCAGAGCCTGTCCTGGTGGAAGGAACAGTCTCAAACCTTAGCATCACTAATTCCCTCCAGAAAGCACCTTCTGTACTTCAGGATCCAGGAGGACACCAGGAAAAACTGAGCTCAGTGGCCCCCTGCATGGAGGGCAGGGAGGCCCTGGCTAGTGACCAGGCAGCTGTGCTACCCTCGTGCAACACAGCATGCACTTGCAGCAAGATCCCTGATGTGGAGGAGCTCTCTCTGCTCGATCCATTCCCACGGTACATGAAGTCCTGCCAGGACCTGATTGTCCCAGAGAAATGTTCTTGTACAGACAAACTGCATGGGAAAGACTCTGCTTCAGCAGCTGGTAATGCTTCTCCAGTGGCTTTTCCAAGCAGGAGAAGTGCAGAGACCTCTGACTCCTGTTCCCCGCTACTGAAAGGTGGTGTGGCTTCCCCTGGCAGTGGCAGATGTGAAACTCAGGCCAGCCACAGCCAGGGCCAGCAGCTTGATGCTTGTACCAAGGATATCACAGATGTAGTAATGGAGGATTCTCAAGAGAAGGTGGGCTCCTTGTTTCCACCTCCACCTCAGGGACAATCCAGTACAAAGTCTCTCAAGGATGACCCAAGTCGACTCTCCCAGCAAGTTAGAGAAGAAGGATGGAGTCTGCGAACCTCTGAGAGCCTTACGCTGGCTGAAGTCTACCTCATGATGGGCAAACCGAACAAGCTGCAGCTGGAATATGACTGGCTGGCTGTATTGGAGCCAGAAACCCAGGATGCTAGAGAGCAAACATCTGAGTCAAGTGCTGTCCCTGCATGTCCTACCTTTCACAAGCAGAGACTCTTGAATTGCCTTCTGAAACTCATCTCTACTGAAGTCAATCCCAAACCAGTAAGTAGCTCTTGTTCATGCTCCAGATACTCAACTCTAGTTTCATTTGGGGAATAATTGCCCGGTTGTGCATTCACAATAAATCAATAACCAGCCATGTCAAGAGCTTTGGAGATTCCTGTGTTTAAGGTATACAAAAATCACAACACAAGAAAGCTGGCTACAGAGTGGACTTTGCTTCAATGTGCTTTCTACACTGCCTTTTAGCTTCTAGTTTGCTGTGAGTCTCATTGGTGTTCCAGTTAACATTTAAAATGTGACTACTCAAAAGATCAGTTGTGAGGTGAGGTGCCTTCTGTTCTCTCTCAGATTCATGGAACCTTAGAACAGCCCAGGTTGGAAAGGGCCTTTGAAGATCATCTAATCCAATCTTTTGTGGGAAATGGAGCCTGGATGACATTAATATTCCACATGAAAACTGCATTGATTTTCAGTGTTTATGTAGTTCAAATTATACAGTGTGAGAGTGAAAAGAATGTATTTCTTCAGAATAGCAGAGTCAATAGAACTGCACCTGCCACAGTTGATTTGTGTAGAAGTTCCCAGACTCCAGGATAGCTTTTTAACAGTCCCAGAAAAGTACTTTCCTCATTAGGCAGATCTTAGGGCATGAACTTGCTTTCCTTCTTGTATTTTGTTCCCTGTGTTTAAGATTTGCCCCAGTGATACCTGGGCAGCCAATTGAAACTTAGTAAAACATCTTTTAAAAAGTCACATAGTTCAGCTGATCTGCTCAAATGCCTGTGGTAGATACCATGAGCTAAAGATTCTGTTCCACCCAGGTTGCAAATGTATCACTGTTCCCAAACATTAAGTTCTTTGATTCTTGTTTGTTGGTGATTTAGCTCCCCTCAAAGTTCCTTTTGATTCTGATTCTACTGACATGGAATGAAGGATTTTATAAATTGAAACCCATCTTTGTTCAGGTGCAGCTCCAGATATAGACTTTGTTTAAACTGCAAAAGCTTTTGGTCTGACATCTCACAGATCTGGGATACTGTCTCCCTTTTGGCATCTACTTTTACTTCTGGTGACAGAGGTGACAGCTAGGCATGACATGATGAAACAATCACACACTACAAAGAAGGACATCCCTGAGACTTTTGGGGGAGAGGAATTGAAGAGGAGGAGAAACCAGCAGTTAGGATTTGTGTGTGTTTTCCTGTCACTTTCACACTCTTGCTGTCTTAATCAAAGTAGCATAGTACTACTGAACAATAAAGGAGCTCTTTAAGGATATGTACCATATTGTACATTCCAGCAAAAAGAAGGAACACAACCTTTCATTTGTCAAATACCACTTTATTCTCACTGTTTTTCAGAAAAACATACTCTCCTTGCAGCATGAACATTGTGGCACTGATATTGGAAAGGCCAGGAACTTATTTCCTGCTTCACTGAAAGCACTGTAGATGTCTTGAAAGTTGCATTTCATCAAATAATGACAGGAATCATGATGTTTTTTCCGCAGGGTAGTTTAAGACGAAAGATTGATTGCGTACATGCCTGCTGTTTTCTCCAGATAATCTGTAACTACCAAAGCAGCCAGCTCTCCTGTGGTTCATTCCTTAAATGAAAACCATCTGCATAAAACAAACTGTGGAGTGGCATTGCAGTTGAGCAGAGAGTGTAATTTTAAGCCTGTGATTGCACAGAGATTCCTTAAAAAGGGAGGGTTTTCTAGAAAACAGTTTAAACAACTTAATGAAAACTGGATAGGCCTGGGAAATTATTGAAGCCCCACGTGTCTCTTGTTAATGCTGTGTTACAGTGTGAAAGAGAAGGGAAGGAAAAAAAAATTCCGAACTACTTGATTAGAATTAACAGAGAATTAAAATATTTTTGTCCAGATTATTTCTCACCAGGGCAGCCCTATGTATGAAGTTTATGAAAAATGGTTTTGCACTGAATTAAAACCAACACCTTTTTTTTCTTTTTCTTTCAATCCTGTGGTGATCCAGCATATTGCATGAAACTTGTTGAGTGTTAATCCAGTTGTAACATAGATTAATATATTGAATTGGTGACATCCAACACTGCTAAATGGGCAGGAAGGTAATTTCAGCTGCCCCTCACCCCTACTAGGAGGTTACTGCTTAGAGTACTTTAAGGTATTGTAGTATGTCAGATTTTAATTATAAGGCTTCCTAAGTACAGTGAGTTTCACAATACATTTGTTATACCAGCACACAGTGTTCATTTAATGTGCATTTCCAGATGCCCGAGATGAGCTCCATTGCCACGTCACCTATAAAGCCTGCTCAGGAGGAGCAGTCCCTGACTCCCCCAGGGAAGGTGATTGCCATCAACACCAGGAGTCCAGGCTGCACACGGAATCAGTCTGCCCTTCGCAACAAGACTTTTTCTCCTGGTGCTGCTTCCAGCTCCTCAGGTGAGTATTCCTAAAAATCCACTTGACGAAATCAAATTCTGAATACCTCACACCATGACGAGAACTTCCCAATGATGGAACACTGGAAGGAGGAGTGCTCTTACTCTTAGGAAACTTCACTGTCTGAGAACATTAGTGTGTGTTAATTTGCTTTAGGATTGTCCTAAGTCCAGTGCTGCTTTGAATCTTGAATAACAGTAGACATCAATAATGCAAGTTCACAATCCAGAAGAACTCTCCTTAGTCTCTTAGAGAAGATGCTTGGGGTTTTTTGGGAGCTGTGTCCCAGCCAGCAACTCAGCCCAATGAAGCTGCTCAGTCATTCCCCTCTGGTTGGATGGGGGAGAACTGGAAGAGTAAAAGTGAGAGAACTCATGATTTGAAATAAAAACAGTTTATTAGGGAAATCAAATGCCATGCATGCAAAGCAGAACAAGGAATTTGTTCCCTACTTCCCTTTTGCAGGCAGGTGTTCAACCATCCCCAAGGCAGCAGGGCTCTATCATATGTAGCAATAACTTGGGAAGGCAAATGCCCTCACTCTAAATGTCTGCCCCTTCCTCCTTCTTCCCCCAGCTTCATATGCTAAGCATGACCCCCCATGGTGTGGGATTATCACTGTGGTCAGCTGGGATCAGCTGTCCTGGCTGTACCCCTCCCAGTTCCTCGTGCATCCCCAGCCTCCTCACTGGCAGTGTGGGGCAAGGAGCAGCAAACACCTTGCTCAGGAGTAACTAAAGCATCCCTGAGTTATGAACAGTGTTTGCAACACAAGTCCAAAACTGTCACTGAAGAAAATTAACCCCTTCCCAGCCTGAACCAGCACATGGTGACTGGCACAGGGTGAAAGATCTCAAGAGAGTATCAGCTTACAAAACAGGCAAGTAAATGCCTGGTGTAAAATCTGTTGATAAATAATTACTGACAATGTTCTGTGCCATCTTGCCACTATAGGTTTAAATTAGATATTAGGAAGAAATTCTTCTCTGAGAGGGTGGTGAGGCCCTGGCACAGGTTTCCCAGAGAAGTTGTGTCTGCCCCTGGATCCCTGGCAGTGTTCAAGGCCAGGTTGGATGGGGCTTGGAGCAGCCTGGGACAGTGGAAGGTGTCCCTGCTCATGGCAGGGGGTGGAATGAGATGAGCTTGAAGGTCCCTTCCAACCGAAACCAGTTGTGTGATTCTATGATTATAAGATAGAGAATGATTATGAATTGCCTTTTCTTTAATAGGAGGTACAGCTGCTGTAACCTGTGAGCCCCAGCCATGCAGGCCAAGAATTTTAATTCTGTGCTTCCGCCCAGTTGCATTTGCTACCAAATGTTTATGACTTAAGGAAAGTTTGTGATGGTGTCAGGGTTACTGGGACTAGTTGTGATTCTTAGGCAGTCCTTTTCACACCCCTGCTCTGAGAAGCAGTGAACCGAGAAAGAAGTTAACTGGGTTAACTGGTGCTGTAAAGCACCTGTGTAGAAAGGCACATCTTGGTTACCTTAGAGTAACATGCTAACAGTGTTGGCTTGGCTGCCTGCTGAGGGAAAGCCTGCCATATTTTTTTACACTTAAATGCAAATGGGAAAGTTCTACTCAGACAAACTACCATTACTTCATTATGCCAAATGTATTTTGCAGACAGTCCATCTTTGGAAAGGTCTGTTGGTAAATTAATCTCCTCTCCATCACCAGATTGATTTTATTCGGGTTGGACTTCAAATTACTATAGGGAGAGCAGGGGTGGGGAGTGTAAATGTGGCTCTGTGTTTGTGTTATCCTCCCCTACATAAGAAATGGTGCATATAGTTTGTTTAGTGGGGTGTGCCCTCAGGTATACCTACAGGATGGACAGATAAACTGATTATCATGGTCTGTGTGAGACTGAAAACAGGACTTCAATTCTAGTTTCTTAAGTAGTGTAAAATTACCCTTAATCTCCTACTTCCAAGAATTTCAAAGCAAGTAAATATTAGTGGTGTCCACAGCAGGTAAACAGAGTTAGTTTGCAGGTAGGACAACTGAAATACGGGGAGATTCCTGATTTTGGAAACAGCTGGTGACAGAGCCAGAATACTTATGTACCAGTTCTCTATGATCCTGCAGTTTACTGAAGAGTTATTTCCTTTTTGTTTTCACTTTATTTCACTTAAATTGCTGTTAAAATCTTCTAGGTTTGAGAAACCTCCCTAGACCTCTCTTGGTGGCTAGTCCTTCAAGTTCTGGGAGCACTGAGGCTGACAGTGGACTGTTTGCAGTCCCTACAACCCTGCCCCCCAACAGCCGCCATGGGAAGCTGTTCCTACCCAGCAAGGAAGCAGAACTGACTTTCCGGCAGCACCTGGATACCATCAGTGTAAGTGAGATGACTGAATAGAAAATGCAGCATGCTGTGCATGAGGCAGCTTCCAGGAGGTATCACAGGGATTCTGAATTTATCAGAAAGTATGGGCTACCTTGTGAAGTAGTGCTTCTTAGCATGCACAAGTTTAATATTGTATTAACCGAGATGAGTCACATTTTGACTATATAACTGTGCTTTGAACTGACATTACTTGTTCAGGTAATTCAGGTAATTCAAATCTGAATGCCATCGTACAGTCTGATGACACTAATTTGCTGTCCAGTTAAATTGCTCCAGCAAACATATGTGCCAGATTTAGCAAACACTGATCCCCTTCTGACGTGTAGCTAATTTTAACAAGGCCTCATTGCTATATTTAAGTCAAATCCTAATTTTTATGTACACAATCTCAGTAAGAATTTTGTAGGAAGCTGAAGTAGTTGGTAATGAAATGGCTTTTTGGGACAAAGCTTTATCTCTATAACAAAAGAAGAAAAAATACATTATTGGTGGAAAATATTCTGACTCTAGCAAAAAGGATATCGTGCCATCTGAAACAAAACACAGTATTTTAGTTAACTCTTAATTCATATTTATTGAAAATGAGAATTTGGGGGATATCATTTATTCTGTGTCTGGATGCTTAAAATGCTTGTAACGCATTTCCTGTTGTTGTCCAGATGCAGTCGGACTTCTTCCTGCCGAAGCCCAGGAAGCTACGGAACAGGCACTTGCGGAAGCCGCTGGTAGTACAGGTCAGAGCAAAGTGTAAATGCCTGTTTTGCTCACTGAGGATCAGTAAGGCTGTAGCAACTTGCACACATCAAATAAAAACTGAAGTTCCCTCATGCATCCATTGGAAATATGAAGCTGAAATTATGAAGGAAAACCACTTCAGTCTCTAGTGTAACTAGCTATGTTACATTCCTTGTATGAAGAATAGCAACAGCAGCGGAAGTCCAGTGCCTAAGGTAGTTTGGAAAAATAAAAAAGCCTCTGGAAGAGGCTGCTGGAACCTGGAAGCAGGTTCTGCTACCTGGGCCTTCTGGCACTAAGGCATAGGCGGTGTGTCCCTGTGCTATTCTGTGCTGGCAGTATTGGAGCTGGCAGCCCTCTTAACAACAAAATCTTCCTTTATATCCTTTTCCTGCTTCCTGCTCAATAGTGGATGTTAAACTGTGGTGGATATAAGCCCCTGTAGTGAAATAAGCCATAACACACTTTGAAAGAACAATGATTCCTGGGAAAAAGTGGGACTTGAAAGAGATGTATGGAAGGAGTGGCCTATTGTTGTGGTGCTTTGGTGACAGACAGGCATTACCCTCCTTCAGACTGCTCTGATAACCCTGGGAGTAGGCACATGTCACTAGGACACCAGAGACAGGTGAGAAAAAAGAAATCTGAAACCTAAATAATAGTAACCTACTGGGGAAAACAAAGTTCACAAGTGTCATTGTACCTTTTTTTTTTCCCTTCTATTTTGTATAAGAGTAGGGGATGCAGAAATTACCCCCAGAGCACTGTTTTTTGATTCTGAGATCTTCAGATCTGGGCAATTCCACGTGTTTTAAGAATTCCCAAGTACACACAACTCACTCATCCATACTTGCTGAATTTTAAGGGCAGATCAGTTTGTACACAGACTAGGTCCCATGCTTAAGATCACTGCTGTAGTTCTGACAGAGATTTGAAAATCACTGCAAGTATAATTGGAGAGGATTATAGTTCTAATCAGCATTTCTCTGAGAATCTTCCATGTGGAAATACTTCCTTTCAGTAGTTTACAGAGAAAACATTCCTTTCTGTAGCTTTTTTCTCAAGAGCACGCTGATCTCGTTGCTGTGTCTGGTGCATGATTGTAATGCCATGGAAATACTCTGCTTATTCTGGAAGGTCTTGTGAACTCCTGCAACTTACAGAATGAGTGTTACCCTCTGTCTCTGTTTAAATCTTTTCTGGTTTATTGTTTCTCTCACATAGAGAACACTGCTCCCCAGGCCGTCTGGAAATCCGTCCCAGCATGTCTGTTCCTTTTCTATCTTATCCAACTCATCCATTACAGGTGAGTCTAGCACTTCTAAAAACTAAAAAGTGTCCATTAAAACTGCATAAAGAATTTCTAAAAAGAAGAAAATACTCTTTCAAAATGACAGTGTCACCAGCCTGCAGGATGATGGGATTGCTCTCCTGGGTCATTGTCAAGCAAGCTGTGCTTTTGATAAAAATTTTTTCTTCAATTTCCCACGATTGAAGTCACATAATAGCAAGGAATTCTCAAAAGGGAGATGAAATTCAGAATAAAATACCTAGATAGGAATTTTTGCTCTGTAGGATATAATAATTTGTCTAGATTTTATAGTGGACTTTCCCTAGTACCTGGGATACTGTCTAAATTTTATACAGCACAAGCAGCTTGTCCACTGCCCGTGTGTCCTTTTCTGCTGGTACATTCTTGAGTACAGTGGTGTAGTACAGGTGATCCCCCATAAAAGCCAGCATGACACCTGAAGGGTTGTCTTCGCTGGCACCTCCAGTAGCACAGCAGCACTTGCTGTTGTGTGTTCATGGCAAGACATTGCTTAGCTCACATCACTGTGTGAGCTCCAATTCCATCTCAGTTTATTCCGTCATCCCCACTACTTGGATTCCTGCAGCTTGCTGCTGTTTGGAATTTATTTGCTTCCATTGAACTGTGTTGTGTTCTGTTTTAAAGGTGTTAGATTTCATTTCCCTGAAAGGTATTAATGCTTCCTCCCAGGGAGAGGTTCATTTCGGCCAATCCAGTCCTCACTGACTAAAGCTGCTGTTTCTCGTCCAATTGTGCCCAAAGTTCTTCCAACACAGGCCACCAACCATCTGTCTAGTAAGTCATTCTGAATTCTGCAATAAAAGCCATGCTGGTGTCCTCCAGGCAGACAGTGTCTCGCAGCAGAGAGTGGGTTCCATAATTAGAACAATTAATGAAGTGAAAACAGTGACTGAATGTATGTTTTACCTAGAGGATTCTTTTGAGATGAGAAGACATTCAGATGTTTGAAGTGGATTTTAAAAGATCTGAGTGAGGTTGACCCCTACAACAACTTACATTTTTTACGTTGAATCTACATGGCTGCCAGAGGCAAGATAGCAAAATAAGGCTCTGTTGTTTCTAGAGTTCCTCTAGTAACCCATAGGAAATTTCTGGAAATTGCATCATGAAATACTTAACAATTTGAAGGACAAAAAAGAAAAAAAAAATAGAAGAAAAGGATGGGAGGGTAACTGGGATGTTTCTCAGCTATTTTGATATACCTAGTAACAGGCTGGAACAGGGCAGAAAAGTTAAACATTTTAGCTAAAAGCAATGTTACCCTTGGTGCAGAGAAGAAACTGACCCAGATGATCAGATCATTACTATTGCTTCTTTTTCACATGGGTTGAGTTTTGACTCTGGGTAAGTTGAAAAAAATCATATTTTAGAGAATCATAACAAAGTGAAGAAGAAACTTGTAATATGTTTTTTGTTTCACCCAAGGTGCTATTGACTTGGCAGCTAAAAGTGCTGGCATTATCCCTGGTAGTCCCATGCCTGTCCTGGATGCAGATGGTTTGCCAGGTGTGTCTCCATTGTCACCAGATGCAGTGCCCTCGGTGGTGACAGGACAGGAACCAGCAGTAGCACATCGGAACGGAGGCTCCATCACCACTGTGGAGGTCAGAGGCTCTTAAATGAGCTTTTTTCAAGTGCTTAACTGTCTTGCTCTTTCATTGTATAGAAAAGCTGTATTATAATTCTTCAATGAGCTTTCTCCTGGGGCTTGCTGTTAGACACTGCTATCATGGCAGACCCAGTCTGTGTTGTGTAGTGTCTATTTGGGGCTGAGGGATTAGGTCATCATCTCACTGAATGAATTTCCATCCTGTAAAATGGTTTGCAGCTGGTAGAGCATTGAACTTGGCCACCCAGAAATGTGGTTTGAAAAGAAATTATGGCATTTCAAAAATTCAGGAGGGTAGCTGTGGCAAAACATGGACTTTTTGGGATTGTGTTTGGAAAAGAAACTGTAATCTCTCCTTGCTGTTTCTTTCACTGAGACTCAGATACATGTTAGTCGATGTCAGTTCATGTGATGTTCTCAGGGAGCTGATGGACAGTTTTGAAAGATATGAGCTGTATGAAAAGCACAGATAAATGGTGATAGGCCTTTATCTCTTCCCTGCCCGGCTGGTCACTCACATGGTTTCTGCTGTGGTTGCAGGGCTCAGGCCAGGGGTGCCGGGTGCCGTACATCAGCCTGCCGACCCGGCCCGAGCAGGATGGCTTCCAGGTACGGTGTGCGCTGAAGGAGCAGAGCTCTGCAATGGGTAATGTTCTGTGAAAATACCACTGGTATTGCTAGTTAAAACTCCATACTCCCAGGTAATTGTGCACCACAGGTACTGTCTGGTGGAAATGAAATTCCTAGTGTCTGAAGAAATTTAAAGAAATTCAGGAAAGCTGCTTAAATATGTGTGTGTGCCATTCCCTAAAATCAAAGTGAAGCTGACCTGTGAAGGACAAACAGGCTTTACATATCTCCTAATAGAGTGGAGGAGTTTATAATCGCTCTGCTGTACCTATGTGTGTGTTTTAGACATCACAAGGAGACATTTCAGCAGTTTGCAGTGCTGCTTGCCTCCATGTCGCTAAAGGAGGAGTATTAGGACTAAAAGTGTAATTGCAATATCAGCATTCTTTCCAGAGATTCTCTGTTCATTGTGCTGGATCCAGTAAGACATAGTTACTTAAGAGTAACTGCGATGACACTTAAATTGTAGGAGTGTTGTCATCCTGCCCCCAGACTCTTTCTCCAGTGGGATCCAGGACCTGGTGGTGGATTTTTAAGCCTCAGAATACAGGCTCTTCTGTTCTTCAGAAGAAGCACTTACCATGCTCCCTGTGATGCCTGCATGTGAAAAAAGGTCAAATTAGTTTGATTGGAGAGCATAAAGGAGATTAAGATTTTTTATGGGACAGATGTTAGGACATGAACCTATGAGGCCTTTATTGTGATAACTGGGTCCTGGTTGTTGCTCTCATGACAGCTGTGTATACACTACACCAGAAAATAATGTTGCAGTTCTATGATGAGGTGCTGGTAATGAGACTCCATAAAGATCAGTTGAAATCTGGGAAGTCTGGCTGTAAAAAGTGAATAAATGTGAGTTACCAGTTTAATATATCTGTATACTCTTCCATCAGTTAAAGGGGTTTTGCCTATACCAAGGCAAATTAATACATACCTATTTGGAACTATCTTGTAGACTTATCAAAATTATGTTTATTTTAAGATTATGCTTGTTCTGTTATGCAGGCTGTTTTAAATATTCTTTGGAATGTTACAGGGTCATATTTTTTCAGATGATTTGTCAGGATATGGGCTGAAGCATAGTTGTTTATGCTCACATGTACTTTTCATTAAAATAATACAGATTTATTATTTAAATAGTATATTCCTCTAATTTAGGCATGTTATCTACTAGATTTTTCCCTTAGAAGTCTGGTTTTAATCTGATACTCAAGAGGCAAAATACTGCTTTTTTTGTTTTCTGAGTTCTTAATAAATTTATGAACAATTAATTCTGTTTCTTGTAATAGGGTACATCAGTCCTTTCTCTGCCAGAGCTGGCCAAGACTTCTGTCCAGAATGGTCTGTCCACCCCTCCACTTCCCTCATCAGAAGCTTCTAGTACTCGGCTCTCTCCTCCCAATGTTTCTGCTCTCTTGGATATTTCCCTGCCTGGACCACCTGAAGATGTGCTTTCCCAAGGGGAACCTGCCACTCAGATCAGTGATTCCATCATTGAAATAGCCATCAGCTCTGGCCAATACAGTAAGTCTAAGATTAGCTAAAGTCTGCCTATCTGTTAAAAAAAAAATTCCTGACATCTTACATAACAGCAGAAACTTTTCCAGGAAGCACTTCTTGGGTTATGAGGTTTTTGTGGGTTTGTTTTTGTTTGTTTGTTTCCAAATATCTGTTGGAAATAAAATTCTCTGCCTGGCCTTTATTTTCTAGCAAATATGGGGTGGGGGAGTTATTGTTGATGTTTGGTGTTTTTTTCCTTTCTAAACAAAACTTGGTGCAGTGTCCTGTAACTTTACCATATTGACTGAATTCTTGATCCCCGACATTGGCTTACAGGTGAAGGTGTTTCTCTCTCTCCTGCAAAGCTAAATGGCAGTGACAGCTCCAAAAGTCTTCCGTCCCCATCCAGTAGTCCTCAGCAGAACTGGATTGCATCTCCCACCCATGACCCCCAGTGGTACCCCAATGACTCCACAGACTCCTCCCTCAGCAGCTTGTTCTGTAAGTGTCCAAATGCAAAGAAGTGCAACCAAAAAGTGCTTTCCTGTTAAAAAAAGAAGCATTGTTTATCAGTAATGAATCCTTGGAAAAATTATAAACCCAGTAGGACGTTAGTAGAATTATTCTAAATACTTCTTGCTTTCATTTCCACAGTGTTACCTTGAACACATTTTCTCTCTCTTTACAAATCTGTTTCTGAAAAGATCCTGTTGCTAGACTGGGGCCTGTAGCTTGAGACAAGTAATTCCTTGGCAGTTCCTTGTAGTCTGTTTGGAGCCTGACTCATCAGTTAGGGTGAGATATTTGCACTGTTGTGCCAAAATGAACAGATGTCTTTGACTCTGCTGGTGGAAAAATAGACTTTGTTGTGTGCTTGATAAGTATTATCTCAAAGACAATGAGGCCACTCACTGGGTTTGGTTGAGGTTTAGTTGTTGAGTTTTTCTTAATAATTCATGGGGCCAATGTAATGAGTCTCCTTACTCTTAGCAGTGTGGTAATGGTATCAATGGTGGTAACACATAATTTTTAAAAGATGGAAGAAATTGATATCTGTCCTCTGTTTTGATTTTCCTTGTCCTTCTCTTTATCCTCCCAGTTAAAAACACTCAGTGCAGTGACTTACTGATGTGCCTTTTCTTTGTAGCAAGTTTCATCTCCCCAGAGAAGGGACGAAAAATGTTACCAACTCCAGTTGGGAACACCAGTGGCACCTCCTTACTGGGACCCAGCCTGCTGGATGGAAACTCGCGGGACTCCTTTGTGTCACGGTCCCTGGCAGATGTGGCAGAGGTACGTCTGCAAATTACACTCAGAGTCTGCTTCCTCTTGCAGTGCTGGAAGTTAAAGTTCCTGGGTGCTGTCCGTCAGACCCTCCTGAGATGCTTCGAAGGCAGAGGTGCTTTGACACCTGCACTTCAGCTCAGTAGAAGATTACAGTCATAACATAAAGATATAAAATTATCTGAGGGTAATTGCCCAACACCAGAGCTGGTGTGAGAAGCTGTTTCGAGTGCCTTCAACCCAGGTTCTTTTTGCTGAGGAAGGTCATATTCACATGTTGGATATACCTTTGTTTTGATGTAGAAAGATTCAAACATTCTGTTGTGTGTGCTTTGTAGAGCAAGAACTGAAAGTGCTAAAGATGAGAGAAAGATTAATAGTGATGCACCTAGAATACAGTTGGAAGCCTGTTGGGAAAAAACAAATAGGTCCAGAAGGAAGAAGCAGGACATGGCTGAATACCAAGTCACCTGAGAGGGTGGCAAAAGGTTCTGTGCTGCTGAATTAATATCTCTGTTGCCAGAGCTGTCTATCCCTTTGTTTTGAACTCTTCTGAAGGGGTAGAATGAAGCCCAGCAGTTTTTAAGGCTGTGACACACTTCAGGACAGAACTCCCTTTCAGAGGGACAGACAGGAAGAATGAGCTGCAGGAACATTATGCAGCTTAGCAAGGAAAATGCCAAGTCCTGCCTTAGGAAGGGATTAAGGAATAACCCCACAGCTGGGGACTGGCTGTGTGGGAAGGAGCTCTGCTGTACCTGGATATGCCAATAGACATGAGCTGAGTGTGATTTAGGGCAGATCCAAAGGTGTGGAACCAGAGGTGACCAACGATGTCATGAGCTGTTTTTAAACAGGAGCATGGCCAAGATATTGAACAAAATTATGATTAATGTGCTCTGCTCTGGAGCACCCAATATATAGGAGAGAGATTAACTGGAGCAAGTTACCAGGAGGATCGGGCAGTGAAGAAAGGGTGATGTCTAGGCTTCTTCAGCCTAGGAAAGGCTTCAGGGTGGGAGGGACCCTGCTGCCTGCCAATGCCTGCAGTAGGATCATTGAGAAGGTGTAGCCAAGCCCTTTACAGAATGGTGATGGGAGGTGGGAGGACCAAGCAAAAGATGACTGAGAAAGGTTCTGCTACATCTATAGAAAAACTTCTTCATGTTGAGGATAGGCAGGCAAGGAAACAGGTTGCCCAGAGACTGGGCAGAGAGATGCCCAGAGATGTTATGCAGTGACTGTCTTCAGAGCTTTCCAGGGCTCACGTCAATAAAGCTCTGAGTCAGCTGGTCTGTCCTTATTAGGTGAACCTGCTTTGAGCAGGAAGTTGAATTAGAGATCTCTTCAGGTCCCTTCCAGTCTGTTATCCCACAGTTTAATTATTAACTCAGTACAACATCACATAACTTGTGATTTCTTGGGGACTTGCCCTTATGGAAGGAATGTGTCATTTCTCTATTGCCCTTTGGATTTGGATAAGGAGGTTCTGTATAGACCATGTAACCAGGAGCTGCAGCAAGCTCATGCTGATTTAATGTGATGTTGGCAGCTTTAGACCTCAAACACAGATCCACTTCTGGTGTAAGTAAAAAGATTCTCTTTGCTTGGTGATGAGAAGCTGTCAAGGTGTGTTCTAATTAAAGAAATATATGATAATTTATTTGCATGGTTTGAAGTGACATTGCAGCCCTCAATATTAACAACTCCTTTTAGAAGAAAATGGGGTAAGCCTCCATGTTATGCACAGGAGAGCAGCTCTTGTGGCAGAGGTAGTATCTTTAGATAATCTACCTGTGCACCTTAATGCTAAATTTGAGCAGGTAAGGCCCATTGAGACTATAGGTGGTTAGGTTTTTTAGAAGCTTCCATTTAGTTGTGGATGAGAAGAGCTGTTCTCTAACTCAGGTCAAGTAAGAGCAAGTGTCTCTTTCACATGAGGAGAGGCTGGGAATGAAGCTGAGGGAGCCAGACTCTCCTCAGGACAAGAGGCTGCAAGCAAAATTTGAAACACATTAAATTCTACCTGAAGACAAGAGATCTATTTTGAGGTAATCGGGCGTGGAAACAGGGTATCCAGAGAGTTTTGGAACATCTGTGCATGGGGATAATTCAGCAGCTGCCCAACAAGGTCCAGGGCAGCCTGTTCTGGCTGACCCTGCTCAGGTTAGATGGTTGGATGAAGAGCTGTCAAGATGTCTCTTCCAACCTCAGTTATTCCATGAAAGTGCCACTGACATGTAGCTCATCTCATCTCTCCTTGTTTCTTCCAGGTGGTGGATTCCCAGCTGGCTTGCATGATGAATGAGAACAGCATAGATTACATATCTCGGTTTAATGACCTTGCCCAGGAGCTGTCGATACCTGAGCCGACTCGCAGGGAGATCCTGTTTGATGGAGGAGGTGGTGGTCCCCCAATAGGGGATCTGTCGCAGTAAGGGAATGACCAGCAGGGTGGTACAGATGGTTCAGCTAAGTTGGAGCTTGCAGAGCTGGAACTTGAGGAGGGCAGCAGCTGAGGCTGAGTTATTCCTGTCCTGTGTGCTTCTTTGTAACAGAGAAGCATTGGTTTCAAAGGCCTCAAGAAGTCCTGGAATGTGCAATATGCTGGCAACAACAGAACATGGAATAACATTACAGGAGATAGTGTGTCCCTGCATCAAGTGATGTAAGTTTGAAGGTTTGTGGGACAGTCCTGGACTTCTACTTTGGAATGGCCTAAGCAAGCGGCTCAAGTAGGGATGGGATTGCCACAAGCTCCTGTATATGAATTATTGTTTGCATAGTGATCAGAATGCCATGCTTTTGGATCCATATGAAAGTTGTGGAGGATGAAGGGTAGGGGTGGGTAGGGGAACCATTGTGTATCTTGACATCTAGTTGGCAGTCCTAGTTGGCAGTCTTATTACCATTCAGTCAAACTGAAGTTCTTGCACTCTGTCCAGGGCACTGCCACTCGTCGATGCTGTGTTCTTACAGACCACTCTGTTCCTTTGGCTCTTTGACCATTCCAGCAGGGCTTACACCTGCTTGCTTGTTTGGTAGGGGAGCTCTAATCTGCCCTCCTCCCGTGCTGCCTGGATCGCCTACTTTTAAACCCCATCACATCACGATCATCATCATCATCATCATCACCCTGACTGCACTCATATTCTTAACCTTTGAGATTCTTGAGCACATTGCACAGTTGACTCTGTGAGTGGGAGAGTGTTTTGTTGCTCTCCGTGAAGAACAGTTCCTTTTTAGGTCTGGAAACATGGCAAAAGAGCTTACACTAGGAAAGCTGTGTCATAATTAGTCTTGGCTTTGCTGGAAACTTGTAAATATTGTCATCTTCACAAAAACTGAGGATTTACCTGAGAGAGGAAATAGGAAAGAATATTGTGATGTGTAGGAACAAATACTAGGTTAATGCTTAAAGCGGTTGAGATCGGTTTTGTGTCATGAAGAGAAGTGTGAAGTCCTAGCTTAATCCCTTAGTCCTTCCCTACTTCCTCTTTGTTTTGTGAACTCTGGGTGCTCTGTAGTACCTCAGCATCATTCTTCATTACAGTCACTCCCAGGCATGAGTGGGTCTGGCACTCCCTCTCTGAAATCCCTGTGCATTTAATGTTTTATTTTACTGTAGGAAAAACCCAGATCCTGATTCCAGTGGGTTCAACAGGATGGCAGGTTAATTTCTGGGGAGCTGGTTGTCCGTCAATTCTAGCTTGATAACTCAGGAGACTTTTCTTACTCCCTTTCCTTTCTTCTTTCCTTCCCTTTCTTCTTCCTTCTCGCCTTGCCTTTCCTTTCCATCCCGTCCAAGAATACCCATGTTGTGCCCCTTTTGTAAACACTTGTCTGTTTCTGCAGTTAGATGTCCCTTAGCTGGTGTGGGTAGCTCTGAACTTTTCCAAGGGGCTGCTCCTATATAAATCTCAACTTTGTATTAATAATAAATAAACAAACCTTCTCCATCCCTTAGGCAGTTATCATGGGTTCATTTCCCAACTTGCACTATACTTGGTGGATGTAGTTCTGCCTGCCTTTAGCTACTTGCACAAGGCATTTCTTTGACTGGGAGTCTCTTGTAACTTGCACACAATGCTCTGACTGCTGTTTGCCCAGTCCCTTCACCCTGCTTTAGGCAGATGATTTTTAGCTTCTGTGGAGTTGGCCTTGTGTTTTTTTGTCATTAGGAGAAATTTGAACAAGTTTTCTGATGCACATATAGCCTTGTTTGAGAATTCTGACAAAATTGTCAGGAAATCACATAAACCTGGAATAGGAAAAGTTGAAGGCTGTCACAGAAATTAATACTAAGGCCTGTTTTGTTCTGAGCATTCCCCCTTGGTATGGAGAGGACACCTGTTAATCTCGAGAGTCATGCCCACTAAAACTTCTCAGTTTTACTTAGAATTTAGCTGTGTTTTGGTTCGGACTTTCCCAGATTGTTCCCTCTTGGGTTTGGGTTCCTCCATTACTAATGCAGATTATTCTGTATGCTATGTCTCCAGTAATCCTTCAGATTTGCAGGACAAAAGTAGAAGGCACCTACTATGGCTGTGGATTACAGAACGTGCAGAAGGAAATGTGTTACATTCTAATCAAGTACTGTCTAAAAAGAAATCTGAACTCTCATTCTTAAACTTCTGAATATTGCAAGAGTAATGTGAGGGTCCCCAGTGTATTTGTAACTTGACAAACTTTTCATCTGCCCTATTGATGCTGGTAATGCAGTGGATGTGACACTGGGTTTGGCTCTGAAGTTGTCTAGAATAAAGGCCAGTGTTGCTGCACTTGCCACAGGAGTGGAGAGCAGAGCACTTCATCCTAATCCATGAAGGCTTTTTGCCTGCGATACAAGGAGCTATCAAGCTGCCCTGCCTCAGCCCACCCAGGGGGAAGGACACAATTGCAGAATTAAGGCAGCACAAGTGGCTATTTTTGATGATGCCATGACATCAGAAAACTTCTAATACCCTGAACCTTTGCAAGTGGGCTTGAACCCCTCAGTAATAACAGAGTGTAAATTATAGAAGTCAGTTCAGCACTCAAAATGTTGGTGTTAGGAACGTGTTTGGCATTCAGCCCCTTAAAAGTTGGCATTATGAAGCAGAATTTGATTTCAGAAATGTAATGCATTGCAAACTGCTTTTTAAGAATAAAGCCCTTTGAGGACAAGGGAAGAACTTAAGAATAATTAAGATCATTGTGGTAATTCTGAATTGATGCAGTATTTGTTATCCTTACTATGTGAAAGGCCATTAAAACACATCTCTGATTGGATCAGCTCTAGATTTTAGGTCAATGTGCTTTACAATAATAGTTGTCATCAGTTTGTGCCTGAGACCCCTAAGGAGGTGGTGTATACACTCATGCACACACACCCATGTGCACGTGCAGATGTTTTTGGTGGGGGGAGGTAATACTCAAAACTTCTTCAGTTTTAATTATTTCAGCTTCCCCAACAGCAGTAACAAAATCTGTATGAGCAACAATGTCAGGCTAAGCAGACATCCAAGCAAGTGACACTGAAATGCACACAGTATCATTTGTGAGGTAGAAGTGACTTCATTAGGTTAGTACCTTCCTGGGGCACTATGAGGTGTTGGAGAGGACTAAGGGACACTAATAGCCTCAGGTGTAGGAGTAACTGCTCTAGGCTTTTCCCTCTCAGTGACCATAAGGCAGTTCTGAGTAGTTGACAAGGTAAATGGCAGAAGATTCAGTGTCTCATCACCATGGGCTGGGGTTTACTACACCAGAGCAGTACCATAGCCCAAGGTTGGATCCACCCAGGTGTGTGTGCACACACTGACAGAAATCTGTGCAAGGTGTTGCATCCTGATCACTCACACAATCCATTTTATCCTGTATCACTAAATCTACTAAGCATAGGAATAGTAATTGTTTTTCATACAGCATTGTTAAGCCTTTTATTGACACCCTCTATATTTCTAAATTTAATTAAATTACTTGATTCAAATCTAACCTATAAAGGACATCTTATTTACTGACAGCAGATCCCAGAGTGGAAATTCAGTTGCATTTTGTTTTCTACACTCAGACTTCAGATGCATTTATAAGGAAAGTACTGCACTTTTTCTTAACCTTTTCAGACCTTTGAATCTGTTAATTTCACAGCAATTTGTAAATGTTAACTGAGTGAAACCTTGGCAAGCACTACGGCAATAAGTTATCATTAATTATTGAAACATGATAACTGCTTTAGAGCTTATGGTTCTGGCAGCAAAATTTAATGCTGTTTCTTTTAATAATAGTTAAGCCATATCATCTAAGTTTCTGGCTTGTTTGAGATGTGAATTTGTTTTATAGATTATAAATATACCTATATAGTGTATGTATAAAGCAAAATGCCTGTCCTTACTGATTATTTTTTGTACCATACTGTAAATTATATTATTTATTCTTTACCAATTTTGGAAAAAGGTGTTTTGGTTATTTAATATAATATACAAAAGCTGTTAAACTTCTTCTGTTTAAATTTCCAATTCAACTTGTAAAGCTGTTTTTATTCTTGAGCATAAATACATACTAATACTTGGTCTAACTTGTGTCCAGTGTGTTCCTTGCTGTTCATGTCCTCTCAGATATTTTCCTTTAAGCTTTATTTACATGATCATGGCCTTGTGGGGGTGGGGGTTAAAATTCATCCATAAGGCCAAGCCTTTCAGGGTGATTTAGTTGCAGTGAAATCAGTTGCCTAACTCCCATTGGCGTCTCCCATTCCAGAATTTTGGGGTGTCTCACCATGATCAGAGAAAATTTAGGTAGGGTTGTTTTTGCTTTATAGCTTCCCTTCTCAGTAGTGTCTGCTCATGGTTAGTTTCAGAAATGTGGCAAACCAGAGGGCTGGCTATCGTGAATGGCCTGTCTGGGGCCATGGGCACCAGTAAACAAGGGGGAGAAGGAGAGAATGACAAACAAGAAAATCACCAAAAAAATTCCAACCACTGCCATCAAGAAGGTACAATAAAAATGGTAGTATATATCTTGAGGGTTTGGGGGTTTGTTTTTTCCATTCACAGCTTCAGATAAGCAGAAACTTGGCTGTGGAGGTTGTATTCAAGCCATAATGTTTTATACAGCCACTACCAGAAACACCTTTTCACCCCAGGACACTCAAGAACAGGAACCCCTGATATGGTTGTACAGTCTGTCTTCGGAGCTTCCCAAGATAAAACTTAACTAAAGCTCATAGAAAGGTGGGCTGACCCAGCACACCCTGCTTTTGGGCAAGTTGGACTCAAGGCCTGAAGTTCCTGTGATCTAGGTCAGTAACTAACTCCTTTTTGTTTTCACTTACGGGATTTTGGTCTCTATGACATACAAAAAGGCAGCTTTAATGTTGCACTGAGAAAGTGGAAGTGTGTAATTGGTTAGAAATGAAGAATGTTCTAAAAAGCTCAACATAAGTTTTATTGGTAATATTTTGATACTTCCTTCCCATCCAAAAAGTGCATGGTCATCTCTCCCATCTGTTCAATGAAAAAATTGGGCTGTGACTAAGTTTGAGCTCTTTCTGTACAGCTTCTCCCCTCCACTGACTGTGAGCCTTTGTCAGCACAAGACCTTTAAATCTTTCCCACCTTCTGTCAAAGTTTCTTCTGAATCTGCTCTCACAAATTAGCTGATTTTCCCCTTAATGACCAAAATTTAAGACTGTAAAAACCGAATGAGTCCTAAAAATTATTAGTAAAATAAGATACTGCAGTGATAGTACATATTTTTCATGGGGTTTTGTTGGCTTTATTTGATTTGGTTTTTTAGTCCTTCAAAACAAAAGCAGCAATATGCTGCTAAATTTGTGCCTCTAAGTTTACTTCTTGACATATGGAAAGATGTAGACCTGTGAAATAAAACCTTCAGCTGAAAATGTTAGCTTGTGATGTTACAGTCAATGAAAAATGGTTAGAAAGGCCATGCAAATGCTGGCTCTGCAGGTGCAGCTATACCATTTCCTCCCAGTGCAGATTCTCCAGGCAGCTTTCATATGGCAGTCATCCCATGCATCAGCCACAGGGCTGTGAGCAAACCATGGACACATGCTAGGGAGCAGGGTGGATCACAGCAGCCAGACTCTGCTCAACACTGCTGCCAAACCCCTGTGCACAGTGACAAAGCCAGGTGAGGCATAGGGGCCCGACACACAACAATCACAGAATTGATCAGTTAGGGAAGGACCACAGTGGGTCATCTGATCCCATTTCCCTGCTCAAGCAGGGTCATCCCAGAACACTTGGCATAGGGCTGTGTCCAGATGGTTCTGGAATATCTCCAAGTGAGGGAGACTTCACACTCTCTCTGGGCAGCCTGTTCAGTGCTCAGTCACTGCACAGTGAAGTTCTTCCTCATGTTTGGGTGAAACTTCCTGGGCATCAGTTGCTGCCTTTGCCTCTTGTTCTACTGGCTGACACCAGAGAGAAGAGCCTGGTCAATCCTCTTGATACTCACCTTTTAGATATTTATACACATTAATGAGGTCCCGTCCCACCCATCTCTTCTTGAGGTTGAACAGGTCCAGCTCCTTCAACCTTTCCTCATAAGAGAGATTCTTCAGACCCTTGACCAGCTTAGTAGCATTCTGAAAGAACTGCTCCAGGAGCTCCATGTCTCTCTTGTGCTGTGGGGCTCAGATGTATACACAATGCTCCAAATGTGGTTTCAGCAGGGCTGAGTTGAGGGGCAGGATCATCTCTCTGCTGGCAATACTCTTTCTAAGGCCTGAGCAACTTTGCCCTTCTTGGCCCCGAGGCACATAGCTGGTCAGGAACAGATACCTGTGCACCAGGACACCCAGGTCCTACTCTGCACCACTGCTGTCCAGCAGGTCAGCTCCCAGCCTGTACTGGTCACCAGGGCTGTTCCTCCACAGCTGCAGGATCTGAATTTCCCCTTGTTGAATATCC